>CM066032.1:662464536-662985089 GCA_033557465.1 Ichthyophis bannanicus
ATTATCACGTTTGCATATCACACATATGTCACGCCTGTGTCTTGTGAACACTGATTTGCGCTGCTGCGCAAGCGTAAAGTTGTCACAATGTTTCTGGTTTTTTTCTTTTTACTAGCAATGGCAATGGGTGGGCTACAGTCAGGCGTGGCATAGACCTTCCTGTTAGATGCTGAACCATCTTGTGTACCCTCACAAACAAGAGACCCACCCCACCAACTCCACAGACGCATCAGCTACTGTTACATCTGCATATGTAGCCTGTACACACTCTCTTGGCTGTCAGGCTGTGTGTAACAGTGTCTATTGAGGCAACATAAGGCCCACAAAGATTAGCGGTAACTCAAATGGTGCTATGTGTAATGTGGACACGCATATCACGCCTGTAGAGGGGTATGCTGTCACATACACCACAGACACACCCCTGAGAGCGATTAGAGGTGTGTGTGTTTTGTGTGTGGTGCGCCACGCCCACTCCACATCTCCCTATTAGTTGTGCACAGGTGTGTGAGGCAAACACACTGCACAGTATACATAGGGGATGTATACACCCATGTTAGCGCCCCCACAGTGCCCTTGCATTGCTATTGGTAATGGTCCGGCCCACAGCAATTGTGTGTCCATGATATATAGGATGCTGTGCATGTGTGGCCTCACACTTTGATTCCCATGCCAGCACTGTGTTGCACATAGTGCAAGCTGATGTGTGTCACAAAGATCGCCTTCTGCTAAAAACAAGTGTCTGCGTGTGGCCATCGTAAAACCTTGGACAGGCCTCCCCAGGGTGCCACATCTGTGAGCATATGTACACACAGCATAGTGATGGTTAATGGCAGCGAATGTTAATTACCCACCTTAATTGTAGCGTTGCGATGCAGCACCACGGGCACGCCAGCCCTCATGTAGTAGCACATCCGGCCAGTTTCGTTGAGACTTGGTGCTGCTGCAGCATCTCCTGCTGCCAGACAACATTGGTGGTGTGGGGCGCCGTGGAGGTCCCATGTGACCCTCCCGGGGACCAGGCCTCTCCCCCTGGCCCCGACTACTCCCCACAATCAACCACCGTATCAGGGCTCTCTGTTCAAGGTGCGTGCCACACCTCCTCTTCCCCATCCTCGACTCCATGATCCTCCTCCTGCCTCTTCCTCCTCCGGCCCCTCAACATGGTGTTGGGCAATGTACTATAGTCACCTTGTATTGTGGGCCACACACAGATAGAATACATATGTGTAAGCCTGTACACCTCAACATCTACGTGTGTGATCCAGCCCACCAATATGTGATATTCAGAGTTACCTGAATGTGTGGTACATACAGAGCCCCAACATACACACCCCTATCGCCCCAAAACATGTAACTGTGTCATTATTATTAAAATGGTCTGGGAGTCAGCCGTGAATGCACTGTGTGGCCTCCAGGTTTCCTCTTGACTATATCCTCATATGGCCATCTATTGACCAGTCGATCCCACACCCAATGTGTGTAATGTATGTGCTGACAGGGCTACACAGCACCAACCGGTTCTACATCCTTGACAGTATAGGTTTGGGTGTGAATGCCATTGCCCTCACGGCATATTCACATGGGACATACTGTCTCCCCAGTGCTACATGTAACTTCCACGAACCTACAATGTAGGACGATACCACTGCAGAGGGATCCTGAGACAATTGACAGGCCACAAGTCAGCAGTGTGCGTTGAGTATGTCAGATAAACAGCGAAACAGTCACACACAAATGCCCCACAGGGACAGATGAGATGACATAGGGCAGTGATGGTGCAGACTTGTTTTAGGGGCTTCTACTCCATGACATGTCTCGGAACAGATTCACACACTGCGGGTGAGGTGTACCACATGTTGGATGTCTCCCTGTACCATAGGTGGGGGCCATGGATAAACACGCCAATACAGGGCTAGCATGCCAACCTGAAGAGGCGTAAACAACATGATCTCATGGTGGACATATGTCATCATCAGAGCACAAGTCATGTGTTACTGACCACAGCCACAGGTTCAGGGGAAGGGTGACACATCTGCCCGTCGATAATGTTCGTACGTGTATTGACACACGCTGGCCAGCGACAGTTCACATTTTAACATGTGTCAGGGAATATCTATGACCGCACCATGCTGTACGGTCTGCGGGAGTACTGGCAGGTGTGCGAGACTAGGCCTACCCATGATGCACCACCACCCATACTCTGTGCTGTCCAGTCCCCCCCAACAGTCACATGTCACCACATTGTTTATTCACTGGACATGCTACATGTGTGAGTGTGACGTAGGGCGTAGGGTGATAGACACTGAGCCAGATTGCAGGTGAATGGTGTATGCGCATTACCTCTACACATCTGCCACAGATCCATGATCCCCACGATCCCTAGTCCTGTTAAACCTACAGCCTCAGAAGTTGTAGGCGGATGTGTGTTAAGGATGTACTATCCCTGATACGTTGGGGGGGGGGCCCCGTCAGCGATAGTCAGGGCCATGGGGTCTGGCAGCAAATCAGAGCCTATGTAGGGCTATCATGACAGCTGATGTATCACACGACCTACATATTTTGTCCCTCTGTGTATTGCCATCTGGTGGTGTTGTTGCTCCGGTGTGACATCGCGGTGCCGGGAGGGGAATTGCCTGGACATGATTTGCACACACAACGTCCATGTGTTGTGACAGATTTCGTACCAGGTGTAAGCGTTCTCTGTTCCAGGCGCAGCGGTGCATGCACCCTTTTCCTATACTTAAGCTTTTACAACACGCGAAACACTAGCTCACAATCAGCTTAACACGCATCACCTTGTGAGAGGGGGATGAATGGACACTGATAGCGACCACAAGCACATCAGGGAGCCGGGATGCGCTGACCCCCCCCCCATGCAGGCGGCCAGCTTGCTAAACACTAGAGAGACAGAGTAAGTGGAGTCCCCCCCAAACTGACAAGAGGAGATAGCTGAGGGTGGCAGGAGCTCAGCACAGGGGAGAGCCTGAAGATGGGGGATAGGGTGAAACAATGTCGAAGAAGCCAGGCGAGCATGCCACATTTCGCGCAGTATTGCCTAAACATTTGGCACTGCCATTAGGGACAAAGCAAATGGTAGCCCTATGAACATGAATTCATTATGGCAACGCGTACTTTGCCCAATACACACCAGCAGCAGTTTTTTGCCAGGGTGATCCATGTGACTGGCCAAAAAGACCATTATTTTTACCGGAGCGGCAAAACGTTGAGGGTCGACTGTTAGTGGGCAGGCTGACAGAGACACAGGAATGCGATGTACCGGCACCCTACCTGGGGGGGCCCAGGAACAGTCTGAACCCATGGGGGCGGTGCGCACAGAGAAGTGGGCACAACATATGCGTGGACGAACCCCGACGACATGTCGCGCCTACATGGTTGTCCTCTCATCCACAGCTGACAGCTTTACTAGTAGCCAGCACGAGTTGGCTGACCACTGTCTTTTCACCTAATATACAGGCCAGTACATTAAGGGGGTGACGATGGTGCATGCACTTCAGGGCTGACAGTGGGTTGGGACATACTCTAGAATACTATCCACACACATACCTGTGGAGATGATACCATGTATCTCTTGTGCTTACGGTTCTAAAACAACATATTCTCTATGCCAGAGTGGCGATATGATCCAGGGTCGGGAATCTGAAAAGGGTCGATACGTGTGAGGAACACGCCCCGTTCTACGCGACACGGCCCACATAATAATTAACGTAGCCTGGCCTAATCCACTACTTAGCATAAACACACCAGGATGTGGAGAGCGTGGAGCGGTACCCAACAGATGCCATGACAGAGATGATGTAGACACAGCATTATAACATCATTGTGCAGTCATCCACATCTGCACATTTTCTTGCCCCACGCCAATACCCTTGGATCATAAGTGGGGTGTGAGCCCTGACAAACAGTCCAGCTGTACATGACTGCCAATAGTTACCCTGCAATAATGAGCTCTATGAAGGATCCCTATAGATGCGGATGAATTTTCACAGACATGGCACCAGAAGCGTGAGTTTGCTGTGACAATCATGGGGAACCTCAGTGGTTGAATACCCTTGCAGCTTCCCAATAGCGTTCAATGATTGTGTTGCCCATGACAAACAGGGTTCCCATGACAGAACGATGTCAGACTGACAGGGATTGTTACGGCAACGTGCCTGGATGTTCCTCCACTATCCTCATACATCTGCTGTGTGTGCTACCAGCCGTCAGTCGAAAATGATCGCTGACAAGCGCGTTTTCTTTTTTTTCTTGTGCGCTACACATGACGCCGGCCTGCGGGTAAATGGCCCCGTTACAGTTACAGGTACATTAAGTGTGTTTCTCCATTGTACTTGTACCAATACTCTGGTAAAACCATGAACACATGACGCAGAAGCAGTGCTTTAAATTACCAGTGTGCGATGTATATTTCCGTGATACTGCCATTTTGTTTGGTTGGACCATTCCCCTTTTCGCCCCCGTACCCTGGCAAATAATACTATTCCATTACAACTGTTGCCATGCACACCATGTGCGTAGGCAGACGACAGTACATCACCATTCTTACATCATGATTACACGGGCTACCGGCCCGCTTTATCAGATTCCACTCCTCAGCGGAAACCAACCCCCAGACCAACATTGCCGCACCAAACAAATCTCCTGACCCTCACGTCTACCGACATAGTGTTCGCACTGTGTCTATGTGTTGGCCACCATAGGGTATGATGGGGTGTGCACACAGCCTCAGACACAAGGCTAACGACATCCTTGGAATGGGGAGATAGGTATGTGTGCTGCATCTGCAAATGTCAGCTGTATACACATTGATCATCTCAGGGGGGTTATGCGACTGTGATGGATATTGCATGACATACTTACCTGCATGTGGATCTGCAGTATCCCAGCAGCGCAGGCAGACCATAGGTGTAGACCGGACCGAGGCGTTCGGCCAGCTGTTGCTCCAGGGGCGTCAGCATGGCTGGCAGGGGGCCCCCTCCTCCTGTACCCCTAGCATGTTTTGTTTCAGCACAGAGGTGCTGCCGTACACTCTTTTGATGTCGGAATATCTTTTCTTCAGGCTATCTATGTCCCGTGGGGGGGCCCCTGCCTCTGACGACCCCTCGCTGGACGCCTCCCACACCGCGTTACGCCCCCTGCTGTGCCTGTCCGTGTGCTCTGTCGGCCAAACAGAACCTCGTAATTTTCAAGGACCATGGAGAGGAGGTTGTGGTTCTCAGCGTCTGTGAATTTTAATGCCCTCCTCCTGAGAGCCTCAGACACAGGGACACGCTTCCTCTTCCCTGTGTGCCTGCTGGGAGCAGGCTGTGCAGGTACTGATGGCCCTGGCACTGCCCCCACCTCCACAGGTCCCTCAGTCCCCGCAGGCCCTGCCTCTAGTGGTACTGGCGGCACCACCTCACCCGCAAATACACCAGGCTCAGCCTCCCCCACCCTCAGCCTCCCTCTGCCCCTCTCTCTGTCCCTCTCTGTCTGTGTCCCTCCCTGCCTATCCCTATCCCTCTCTCTAATCCCTCTCTGTCTCTGTCCCTGGCTCCCTATCTCTCTCTGTACCCCTGTGTGGATCCCTGTCACTCCCCCTCCCCCGCTGGCTTCGGGTCTGTCTCTCCATCGGCCTCCTCCCTCCTCTCTGCTCCCCACTCACCTCACCACTCGCTCCCCACTGCCACCTCACCCCCTCCGCCCCCTCCCACAACAGGCCACGGGACAGACACCGCAACCACGACCCCACCACAAGGCACACAGCACAGGAACAGAACAGTCACTAACACAATACACAGACAAGGTAACACACACAATGACAGGACTACAGATATGGGTACTTATCAAACAACACGGGAAAATGTGGCTACCCAAATGACACTGACCCACCTCTCACTACACCACCTCTCACGTACATCAACTCTGTATTACACTCGCTCTGACTCCTCAACCAACCCTCAACATTTTGCTTCCGTTTGGGTGCATTTGTAGTTTTGTGGACGGCTGCATACGTTGCGCATGCGCCACTGTGTGACGTCACATGCTTGTGCGACGCGACTGTGTTTCATTGTGCATGCTCATGCGTCTCGCTCTATGGTTGTGTGCGTTATGCGCAGGCGCAACTCTTAACGCGTGGGCGTTTGTTTGCAGCAGGACGTCGGCGACGGCGCTGCTTGTGCCGACGCGCCTGTGTTGAATTGCGCATGCTCATGCGCTGGCCTTTTAAGGTGCTTGCGCGACACGCAAGCGCCACTCTTAGCGCATGACCGTTTGTGTTTGCATCATGACTTTGGTGAAACGCATACGCCCATGCGTAACGGGGTTCACATGGTCTACGCTCACACCCAAACGCACATGCGCCCCAATGGTCACATGCGCTTCGCAGTCATACACAAGCACAAGTTACAACGCTTGCACATGCGCGGCACGCACAGACAGGCGGCCGATGCGTGACCTCCTGCGCATGCCGCACTGCGCACACGGGGCGCGGTACCGACCAAAACGGAAAATAACTGTTACACTGTATAAAAAGAGGGTGCTCAGTCAGCAAACATTGAGGGTGTTTTGGTAGGCGCGGCGTGTGTTTGTTTGGAGAATCTGGGAGCAACTGTAGTGAGCCATATTGTGGGAGTTGTCTGTTGTCTTTGATGTTTGTGGTGGTTTGCCATTTGTGCAGTGTATTGGGCAAGTGTGTGTGTCTGTGTGTCTGTGTGTCTGTGTTTGTCTGTGTGTTTGTGCTTGTGTAGTCACAGAGGGCTTTACATGGAGGACATAATAGTTGTTGCAGTGTGCCCAAAGACGTGGGCAGATGCTACGGTTGCTGGACAGGGGAGATGATGTCCATGGGGCTGTGGCCACAGGGCATGGGTGTAGACCCGCAGCAACTCAGACCTGCTGCTGCGGCGGCTGGCCAGAGAGGTGCTGTGCGGCGACGGCACAGACGGCGTACTGAGGTGCAGGCTCGGCAGCTGCCGGCTCTATAGGCCAGGGCCCAGCTCGAGGGCTTGCGTTAGGAAGAGGTCATCTCGCTGTACAGACTGAGCTCAAGGGCTATTAGGGGGCTGTTTGAGGATCTGAGACCCGACCTTGAGCCCCTGACTAGCCGGTCCCATGCCATAACAGGTGTATTCAAGCTCCTTGCTGACTTACATTTCTTTGCCTCTTGCTGTTTCCAGTCATCTGTGGCCGCAGTGTGTGTCATGAGCCGCCCCACCTTCTCAAGCTGTCTCCACCAAGTACTGCGTGCTATGCGTCAGCCGGGTGGGGACGTACATAGCCCTTCCCCACAGTAGGCAACATTGGGAGACCCTGGACCAGGGCATTTGAGGCATTAGCCGGGATACCACACGTGATGGGAGCTATTGATTGCACACATGTTGCCCTGGTCCCGCCCAGAGACAGGGAGGTGGTGTTCCGCAACCGCAAACACTACCATTCCCTGAATGTTCAGGTTGTATGTGATGCTAATCTGCATATTCTGAATGTGGTCCCAAGGTTTCCAGGGTCCACCCATGACTCCTATATCCTGCATCGCTCAGCACTATTTAGGGAATTCGAGGATGGACATTACGGTGACTGTATATTGCTGGGTGAGTATCTCCATATATATCTTCGATGATTAGTCATATATGTATGTGTTTACGTAACATTACCCATGTGTTGCAGATATTGGCCACTGTGCTATAGCTACATGAACTCCATTCAGCAAACCGACAACTGTTGTGACTTTACATAATTACAGGACTGTAGACGTTGTTTAACAGGGGACATGATTAGCCATGTCACATCCGTTTCACAGGCCATATGTGATGTGGAGCATGCTGGTGTTGTTACGGAAACATAGGCAACTGTTCAGATGTGTGTGTCGGGTGTGTATTGGCACCTGTGTCTGTATACCTTCTGCACACAGGGATGGGGGGGGGCATTTCCACCCACCTGTGTATGCATGGGTTTAGATTGTATATGTGTTAGGTCATGTCAGGACGTGTGTTATTTACAATCCATGCTCCTAATGCGTGTCATGTGCGTGTGAGGGCCACACACTCAATCATTCATGGGTCTGTCAGCGTTGTTTGCTGGACAGGGGGGGGTTGCCAACATATGATGCATGTTGCTTGCCTTTGCTATTGGGTGTACATTTTTGCATAGCTGTGCAAATGCTTTTGTCCTCTGCCATTTACAGGGGTGGGGCCGGGCTGGGGTTAGCATTACCTTTGCGCACTGCACATGTGCAGTGCTGAGGGTCATTGTCCGTGATTCTCCTGATGTGACTCATCATTTGGGAGATTTGACTGCAAAGACGTGGGCCTATGTTTTTGGCCAGAGTAGGGGTATTGGTGGGACATACACAGGAACGTTGTCATACTCAGTAGCTGTGATGTTTTACAAATCATGTGGCCTACAATGTCATATTCTGTGGAGCACAACTTAACAAGGATGGAACGGTGAGGGTACAGTAGACATGGTGTCTACTGAGATGGTTTGTTGACAGCGGTCAACAGCATTTTAAGTTATACTGCTATATGTAGATATGGAGACCTTTGACGACATGGGGTGTCATGGTGATATTGTGTTCATCCTGGCTGACATCACAGTCAAACATGTTGTGTGTGTGCGCCTACATTGGCCCAGCAAACATTATTGTGTTCTTTACTTTGCAAACATATATTGTTTGTATGTGTCATGTGTGTTTTTATTGCGTACTCTACCATTGGTGGTGATGGTGTCGGTGATGAGAACATGAGCCACATAACATGGGACGTGTACTCAACATAGGACTCTTTTGGGGGGACAAGGTGGGATTGTGTTGTGTTCTCGGACATGTCTCTACAGACCTGACAGGGCATTTGTTGTGTTTCTATCAGAATAGTTGTTAGGTCTGGTGGATAATTGTGATGTAAAATATGTCTGTCCTGATGTGTTGTGGGTTATGTCTCTCGTCTATACATCTGTGAATTTATGGTGTCATGCGCTCAGTCATTCACATGCAACATTCTTCTCTGCAGGTGATGCAGGGTATGGGTGTCGGCCCTGGCTCCTGACACCTGTGCGTCAACCACGGACACGTGCAGAGCGGAGGTACAATGAGGCCCACGCATCCAGCCGCTCAGTCATAGAACGCACCTTTGGCGTTTTGAAAGTCGCTTCAGGTGTCTGGATAGATCAGGTGGGGCCTTACAATATTCGCCAATGACTGTTGCAGAGATTATCGTAGCTTGTTGCATACTGCACAACATTGCTCTCAGGCATGGTATCCCTGCAGAGATTAATGACGATGTGGAGGAGGATCCACCGTGCCCCCCTGTACGTGCCTGTGGTGACACACAGGCAGGCACATCGGTCAGGCGTCAATTGATTGCAGACAGATTCACTGGTATGTATTGCACATCTACCCACATATATGTGCTGTTGTATGCGTGTGAGGTTTACAAAGGGTGATGTTTGGACCATTTACCATTCAGATGCAACACTGCATTGTCCTTTTCTTAAACATCCATCATAACATGTCGTCAGAGGTGTGTGATGGACAATGTGGACAGAGCACAGTAGCAGCTGTTGGTGTTGTGGGTCAGAGGGTGTTGCTACACCTTTCAGAGCTTTTGGGGGTCACAGTACCATTTAGTGGTTTTTTGTGCTAGCAACTGCTGGCCAGACACAGTTATTTGGTGTTATTGTGTGTGAGGAGCCCTGGGTCAGGCAGATGGTTAGGGGTTTGGTGTGATAGAGGTGTCCATGTTTGTGGTGAGCTTTCATGCGGGACCTTTGTTTGTGTACTGCAATCTGTGGGTGTTTGTGTGTGTGTGTGTGTTCTGCTCCTGTCAGCTTGCTATGTTTGTATGTTGGATATTTTCAATGCAATATGTCAGACATATCACAGTACACATGCACCTGATAACGTTCCTATGGTGTTTCTGACAAGGTGTCACGTGTATTGCTGCAGCAGCAGCGCAGTGTGTGGTAAGGTATGCCTCATCAGGTGTCACAGGCATGGATATGGTGAATTATGTGGACATGTGCAGTGGGCAGCCAGGGGGCCATATGATTGCTACAGTCCATTTGTGGTGGAGTAATGCATAGCAGTATATTACATGTACACACATACAGATGTGCAGTGGGTTAGATGCTGAATGGGTGTATTTCATTAGGCAAATGTGACGCTAGATGTGTTTGCCCTTCCGATTTTATGGGGTCTTCCATTTTAGTGGTGGCATATGTATTTGATAGTATCTCTACATCTGCCTCATGCGTGTGGGACGTGCTGTGTGTATGGCAGGATAGCACGGTACAGACACACAGATACCTTGAGGACACTATCAAGGGATGTTATATGCACATACACACACAGACCTATGTGGGGGTTATTTGGGGCATTGAGACATCAAACCTATCCTTGGTTGAACTTTCTCACAGTTACACAATGGGTTAACATGCAACAATCACGGTAAGGTGACATGCAGACATGGTGGTTATTGTGGAGAGCCATGGTGCTGCCCTTGCCATGTATTTCATCACATGATAAACACACAACTGTCATTATTCTTTGCTGGGGGAGATGTACAATGCATAATATGCATCTACACAGTGTATACAGGTGGTATTGAGGCATATTTCCAGGTGACACAGGTACTTACACTGTGCTTCAAAACAAAATTGGAGGGTACTGCACACAGAGAGGGGGTGTTGGTCTGAACATGGGAGGCACAGACATATAGTGTGAACCTTGGGATGCGTCACCAACATGGTGTGTCCATCCACCTGTTTTGGCACGTGTGTGGCACAGCAGGAGGGTGGGGAGGCATATGATGGATGTGGGGGGCCTTGGTATTTGCATCACACATGTACATGATGCCTCTCCCATGTACAAGATCTGTGCAGTGTGAGGGTGCACAGTCCGTTGTTGGTTCATGTTTTGGTGTATTACAGCTGGGGACAGTACGTTGCAGTGTGGCGTTCAGCGCTGGAACCTGACAAGGTTGTTTCTTCTTTCCACTACACAGGACATACGTGATGACAGTGCTGTCGGTGTGTGTCATTAGCACATGGCAGAACATCAGCAGAAATGCTGGGGTCCAGGGTATGTAGAACTACCGATACATTGTATGTGTGTGATGTCAGGTGCACAACATCTAGCCTGTTATGTATCATATTTGGCAGCTGGTGTTGTTCACGTATATTCTGTGTGCCGGTCTTACCCATATTTGCCTGTTGTCACACATCTCCACGTGCGGTTGTGACCAGTATTTTTCCTGTAATGGGTTTTCTGGTAGATTTTCCACAGATCCACATGTGGGCCTTGATGGGCTAGCTTTGCGGAAGCAACACCTGCTGCCTCCACCATTTTAGTTAAATAGGCCATCATCAGGGTGTCCTTGCATGTCACTCGACCGTTATGTGCACAAATTAGCACTTGGGCACCGACAGGCCACGTATTTCAGCTGTCACATTGTACTACGCATATTGTGCTGGTGGCTGTTTATTGGTTTGCTTATGTGGTGCTGCATTGTACATGCATGATACATTGTCATATGCTTTGATGGGTGCGGGCACCTGGGGGGCATTGTGGGGTTTGTTACCTCTACAGTAGTGCTGTTCACCTATTCATCATCACCCACATTTCTGGTGAGCAGAGTTGTGTCCTGTGTTATGTGGGACTGGTGTTGAGCAACATTTGTTTTCTGTCTGACATAGGCATGATGTGAAGATCCCTGATGTGTGACTTTACATGTTGGTTCTACTGGTTGACCTGATATCGTCTCCATTCGCTGTGACCTGGTGTACATATGCAGCAGTTGATGGGATTGATGAGGGACACATCATGGACACATAGGTTAGATTCCACCTTTGTTTAATTGTTATTACATCTGGCTGTACCTTTTGTGGGGTATCATTTGATCTCATGGACATGTAATGTTGCATCTCTGTACACAAAAAGGGATGCATATAGTGTGTAGCTGTGAGATGCCTGTGTGACATGGTATTTAACATACCCATCTCCATGTGACACCCGTGTCTGCAGCAACATGTACTGTTCCTTTCACATCTGTGTTTTATTTGATGTGCATATCCTGTCATGTTTGCATTTCCATCACTTCAATCTTTCATTAGTGCAGTGTGCATTGTGGCAATTTGTGGTGTTGTTGCAGGGTTACTAACATTGGCCACACCTATCCTTTCTTTGCACAGGGCAGTGGACATTATGGACACATTTCCTCCAGTGCATCTCGTCTCCTCATCCAACAGCTGTTGTGGGACAGTGCACCATGTTATTGTTTAATGGGAAATATCCTATTTGATGTTTGACGTCTGTGAGTGGAACACAGGCCTGTGCTGGACGTTATTGCTCTTGGACTGCTTGTTTGACCATGACAGACATGTACAGCACACAGTTTGTGCCATGCTGTAGCTGACAGTCCTGCTGATTGCAGGGACACAGATGAACCTCCTCGGACTGTGCCATATTGGCATGTGACACTTTACTATGCACGCCCATGTTTGCCTGGGAATTTTGTAAGTGATATTTTGGATGTCAGGAAGCCTTTGCTTTTGGTACAGTTTGCGCATCAGGGACTGACATCATCTGTGTCGTTTGGACATTCCTCACAAGTTGTTTACTGCAGAGCTTTGGCCCATGTGTGTGACATGGCACTCAGGATACCCTGATCTGTTTATTTCAACTGTAGCATACAGCCGTGATTGTTGCAGGGGGGAACAGTTTCAGCATTGCAATTGTCTATGTCCACCTGCCACACACCTGGACATGCTACATGTTTTCCAATAACACACGGTCATGCCCACCAACATCCTTGATTGATGTGTGTAGGCGGCAATGTGGTTTACATTCATGTGTGGCATCACAGTACCATGTTAGTGTCCGGCTGGTGGCTGTGCATCAGAGTGACTCTGTTTGTGAGCCACAACATGTGGAGCTATGACCTCGGTGTGTTGCAGTGTGAGAGTATGTGCCATTCTTTGCATATTCACATGCTAATTATTGTGTTTGTTTGATGTTCAGACATGACACTCTGCATGTATGGCCACGCCTTGCATTGCACGTCTGCACAGTCCTGTGTTACCCCCTGCATTTACCACACTCTCATTAGGACATTGTATTTGGGGTGTGTTATTGTGGGTGACCATTTTCGTGCTACACATCTGCATTCCATGTAACCTGCTATATGTGGCCAGCGACTGTGTAACCAACAGACAATGCAAGGGGGCCTCCTGTATGGTGTTATGTGTACACATTTCTGCCTGTTTTGTGGTTTGTATTCACTCTGTGTTCATGTGTCCCTGCTACCTGTTAGCATATAGTCAGTCAGTTTGAGATAATATTTGGGGTGTACATTGACACATTGCTGATGTGGTGATCTGCCATTATGTGGGAGTTATGACATTCGCTTGCAGATGTGTTTGTCACATTACAACATATTGGCAGCATATGTATTTTTAATTTGGTGACCTCCTCTGTTGCATGAGGGCTATGTTTGGGGGGACATGTTATGTGTTTTGGTTTCTCATTCTGCCACACCTGTTGTCTACATGCACGCATATGTGTGTGACACATTGTGGGCATGCAGCATCTGCTGTGTTGTGTGGCCCTGCTACACAGTGCATATCATGCACCTGATGAACATTTATTCTCGTGCCATTATGTTTTGCTCTTGAGTTGACCTTTGCATGGCATGTGCATTTTGACATTGCTGACTGTGTTCCCATCATTTGCCAGGGTGGGACACACCTTGCAATTCTGTTTACACTGTGTATGGTATGTATGAGACGTGTTAGAAAAAATAAATATGTTCATTGTTCAGACATGTGTCTCTTTCTGTACTTTATCTCTGTGACATACATGCATTACAATGTTTAACATTCCATCACACATGACTCCTTGGGACCATGGGAATCCTGGCTTTTCTTGCACATGTACCTCCACTGATTTGCCCCAGGGCGCATGGTGTGCTGTTGTGATATGGTGCGTGTTTGCCTTGTGTGCAAGACATTTATGTGAACACTAGACTGCTCCTCCACTCATGGACCACATTTACACGTTTGTCTACGGATTTGATGGTAATTTCCATGGACCCCTGTGCTCACATTGGTGTTTGATGACAGCTGTGTATGTGTCTGCAATTTGGCACATCACTGAGTGCGGCACATCCCCATACAGGCCCTCCCTTTGGAATGTAATGTTTGGCTTGCCCTCAGTGTGTTGTTTGTGTGTATGGTTGGGGGCATGTTTGTTCACACAGTGCTTAGCAGTTTGCCTCACAACATCGTATTTTTTTATGGAATATCTGGAAACGGAAACATTATTTTACAGCTGCTTCATCACCTCTACACACACCCTTGTCTGTCGTCAGTGTACAGCAAGGTGTTCACTCTGTGTTGACAAGGCAGCACATATTAGCTGTTGCATGGGTCTCTTTCTTAATGTTGTTTGCACAGCACTACACCTGGGGGTGTGGTAATATTGAGGTTGAGCAGGTGTGTGCTGCACCTTTTCTCATGTTGAATTGGCTCCTATCCTGTCCGCAATTGCTGGGCAGCTCAACCACACAGCAAGCACTGCCCTTGTTGGTTATTTACTTTCCTCTGGGTTTTTTTTGTTTTTATTCATTTATGTAGGTGTATGTTGATGCAACATTTCTGCGGGTCATATCTGCATTACATTACAAGGGGTGGGGTTTACAGGTAGGGCAGGGCCATCCCCAGGGAGGCTACATTAAGGGTGACCACAGGGCACATAGGACATGCTATGGACATTGACAGATTGTGAACAGTGTCTGATTCGTCTAGGGTTGATTATGTGTGGGGGTTTGGGGGATTCCTGGTAATGCTTTTTTTCAAGCTATATTCTAGAAGTTATTTGGCCTGTCTTATTTCCGGGGCTGCTTGGTAGGGTTTTGCGTAAAGAGGAGGCATACAGTTAGGACGCTAGATGTCACGTCCATTACAGGCATTAGTTAAATTTCAGAGGTACATTGAAGCCTTTGGAAGCGTCTGGTCTGGTAGTTCTTCCATGTGCGTTTCATTACTGTTGGGTTGTGATTTGGTGTTTCTGTGTTTGATTGGTGGGTGGGTGGGTTGGCTTTGCATTTAGTCAGTGTTTCAAGTAGGGGTATGTGTGGGTCCTTTACAATTGGGGTGATGTGTTCTGTTCCTTTTGCATGCTGTATCCACTGCATAACATATCCTTGTGTGTGTGTGCATGTGTCGCTGGTACCATATACAATATGTGATGTGATCTGATCACAGCAGATCACCAGGTGCATTTATTCCCGCTTTCTCCTGTGGGTTTGCCTGTCCTTACAACCAGCACGCGTGCTGTGTGGGTGGCTTGACTGCTTGTGAATGCAGCCTTTGCTATGACGTGGAAGTTGTTGTTCTGTGCTACCTTTGGTTGCTTTTTGTTTTTTGGGAGTGGTCCTCGGTGTGATTAATCTCTGTTCTGTTGGCTGTGTCTGCTTGTCGTGCAGATGTCGTTTCCATTTTTTTGGCGGCCAGATGTTGGCAGGTTTGTGATGTAAGCACATTGTACCCTCATCTGAGTTTTGACCCATGGTTCTGTCCATCTTCTGACTCCCAGCTCTTGTGTCATCCTGCCCTGATGTGCATGCTGCTACAAGCCATCCTGCACTCCTACACCTTCCTGCATTTCATCTCTCCATGGTTGGCTCGTGTGTGTGTGCTCTGCCTATAACCGCTGGTCCACTATCATCATGAGATTTCACCTGTTGTGCTATTTCAGGCGCATCTGCTGGACACATCTTCACGTTGTCTGTCGCACACGATCATGATTGGATGTTACATTTGCATCACTCTGTACATAGCTCCAGCTAGACCCAATTTGTGTGTGTATTTATGTAGATGCCACATGTCCTGGATGTCATTATTGTACTGCAGCACATGTGCTGTCTGTGGTTCTTGTCGTTCTGCTTGACGTTTCCTTTCAGCTCTGTGCAGTGTTTGGGTTATATGTGAACTCGCCATCACTGAAATGGTGGTTTATGATGTGCATTCAGTGACACCCTATAGGGTGACATACTCCTGTGCACTGGGGTGGGCTTGTGTTTAGCTGGCAACACAGATCGCTGTCCAATTGCATGCTGTACGCAGATGTAGGTAACCCAGGCTTAGTCACTGCTCAATTTGACACATGACCCCTTCACGTTCAGTCAGTGCCATGACCATTCTGCTACACTGCTGTTCCATCTTGCATGTCTGCTCACCTACTTTGGATTTCCATACATTACAATACACAATGGTACTAGCACTGACTGTGTTTGGTCAATGCCCTGCCTCCTACGGCACACAAAACGCACCCTATACACATCATTGTGTGTTTCGTTTGTGGAGAGTGTACGCTACAATTTGACCTCTGAGGTACCTTGATGGGCACCTTATGCATTACCTGCTATTACAGTACTTCCATAGTTCATTTGCTATCAGTAGTACATACAATTGAGGGTTACATGGCTCCTAGTTCATGACAGGTGATGGCTCAACCAGCCTTATTCATTGAACACAGCAGGGGATCGGACCCATGATGCCAGCACCATTGGGCAGTGTGCTAACCCTTCTGCTGTGGCTCTGTTCATTTGGCTCTGATATAAGCACAGCGCCTTTTGCCTCTTACACATTATGTGGGCAATAACTTCATGCCCCTCATGTGGCAATATTACCTAGGACAGGTGATGCATCACCCAGCCTTTTTCTATTTCTGCACAGCCGTGTATACAACCCCTGATCAATGCACCATTGGTCAGTGTCATCATCATTGTGCTGTGGGTCTGTTCCTGTGCATACCCATCAATGCGCCACTTCTGCAGGCTACTATTACAGTGCCTCCAAAAGGATATTTTTCACCGCCTCATGCCCATCAACGCAACGCCTTATGCTGAACATTGGTTCTCTCACCCCTAAACATATGCCTCGTTGTGGACTAACACTGTGGGTGATTGGGGACATGCTCCCTACACTATTGGTTAATGTCTTCGCCATTGTGCTATGGCTCAGTTCCTGTGTATGGACATGTGCGCACAGCCTTATGCCGTTCACAATTAACAGCGCGACGCCTACTGCTGCCAGACCCGCACAAGAGTAACAGCGCGACGCCTGATGCCGCCCACATTTCCACCGCATCAACTCACGACCCCCACATCTGCCAGCGAGACGCATAATGCGGATCAATATTAGTTACTGCCGCAAAAACTTACCCGCGCGACGCCCAAAATTAGTGTGCCTCCATCAACTTTCTTGTCCAGCAGTACTAGTTATGCCTCGGCCAGCCTTTCTGTATTGCACAAAATGGGGTATTGAACCCGTGGGCCCTGCACCATTGGTTGGTGTCTTCCCCATTGTGCTACGTCTCGAGTCCTGTGTTTAGATATTTTCCCAACGCTTCATGCCGTCAACAACTCACACAGCACCACCTACTGCCTCACAATACGCAAAAGATGTCCCGCGCACAGCCTAACGACGCACGAAACGCAAGCGACGTACAGCGCGCCGCCTAATGCACCACAGATTTTACAGCGAAATTCATAACGCAACATATTAATTACTGGCGCAACAACGTAACACCGACAGCCGCCCTAATGTGGTATGCCTCCTAAATATATTTTTTAAAACATTACTAGGCATGGTTCAGCCAGAATTGTTGGCTTGCACACACTGGGTGATTGCACCCATAGCCCCTGCACCATTGGTTAATGTCTTCGCCATTGTGCTACGGCTCAGTTCCTGTGTATGGACATTTGCGCACAGCCTTATGCCGTTCACAACTAACAGCGCGACGCCTACTGCTGCCAGACCCGCACAAGCGTAACAGCGCGACGCCCGATGCCGCCCACATTTCCAGCGCATCAACTCACGACCCCCACATCTGCCAGCGAGACGCATAATGTGGATCAATATTAGTTACTGCCGCAAAAACTTACCCGCGCGACGCCTGGTGACGGCCAAAATTAGTGTGCCTCCAGCAACTTTCTTGTCCAG
Organism: Ichthyophis bannanicus; assembly: GCA_033557465.1. NCBI lineage: Eukaryota > Metazoa > Chordata > Amphibia > Gymnophiona > Ichthyophiidae > Ichthyophis > Ichthyophis bannanicus. Next base: position 662,482,534 of record CM066032.1, read on the forward strand.
CAGTACTAGTTATGCCTCGGCCAGCCTTTCTGTATTGCACACAATGGGGTATTGAACCCGTGGGCCCTGCACCATTGGTTGGTGTCTTCCCCATTGTGCTACGTCTTGGGTCCTGTGTTTGGATATTTTCCCACCGCTTCATGCCGTCAACAACTCACACAGCACCACCTACTGCCTCACAATACGCAAAAGATGTCCCGCGCACAGCCTAACGACGCACGTAACGCAAGCGACGTACAGCGCGCCGCCTAATGCACCACAGATTTTACAGCGAAATTCATAACGCAACATATTAATTACTGCCGCAAAAACGTAACAGCGCAACACCGACAGCCGCCCTAATGTGGTATACCTCCTAAAATGATATTTTACCATTAATATTCATGCCTCACCCTGCCTTCTTTGGTTGCGCACACTGGGGGATTGAACCCATGGCCCCTGCACCATTGATTTTTGTCTTCAACATTGTGCTACGGCTGTATTCTTCTATGTGCCTGGCAGCGCCCCGCTTAGCCTTCCCACGCGCTAATGTGGGACCCGCACATTAGCGCGATGCGCACAGGTACGGTCCGTTTTTTCCTTTTTTCTGGCTGGCCCGCCCACTCCTTATATGGCACCCGCACACTAACGGGAACCCGCACAGCAACGGTGTTTAGTAAACATGCCCCTAAATCTAAGTGGATAAACCCAACTGAGAGGGATATTTGGCGGCACTGACACTGAATATCCCGTCGAATCGCTGCAGCGCTCTCTGCACGGTGTCAGGGTGGACCGTGGGCAAAGCGACGATGGGCACAGCTTTTATCTGTTTAGCGGCAATTTTCATAGAATAAGTGCCTGCACAGAATTAGGGCACCTGAAAGGTTGTCCTTCCTAACCTTATGGCGTCTCACTATCCAGACAGTGGCTGAAAATTGCCGCTATCTGCATAGTGATGGCAGTCAGCACCGAACTTGGATATACAGTGCTGGACTATATCTAGGTTCTGACACTGAATATTTGGTTTCAGTTTTAGTCACAGCGACCAGATTCTTTAAAACTGCTGACCACCACAGTTGAATATTGACCCGTAAGAGTTTATTATCTTGTCTTGACATAACTGATGATATATATGGTTAAATGATTGTTTTAGAATGGTAAGAAAGGCATCTATGTGCCTTTATAAAGTAGACTCTCTGAACCAGCCCCATCAGTGTGCAAATGACCAGGCACAACGTCACATCTGCTCCAAAAAGGTGTAAATGTATGGGTGAACATGTGTGTCTGCGCATTTTATAAAATACATGCATACGGAGGTCACGTGATGTGCTGAGGGCGAGCAGACACCCGTTGCTCTCTCTCCAGGGTTCCCCCCCTCATAACACCTGTTTCAGTGGTACCTGACTTCTCTGGACCCTCTGGAACGGTGGGTGAGTTACTCGGTGTTGCTCAGTTGCCCCCAACATTGTGCACCCGGCCCAGAGACATGAAATCGGCACAGCAAGAGAAGGAATGGCAGGGACCAGTGGTTCCTAAAATGTCAGAGACCCTGACAGCACTGGGCTCACCCCCCCTTTGGCACACTGGTAGCAGATGTGACTGTGGTGGTGGTGGTGGGGGCCTTGGCAGGCCTCTTTGAAGAACTGAACGGGAAATTGGATTCTATGGCACATACATTTGAGGCATTTGGGGAACGACTTCAAGAAGCAGAACAGCGAATCTCCCAAGCTGAAAGTGTGGTGTAGAGTGTAACAAAAGAGATTCAGCTACTTAAGGATGCCATTGCCAAACGTGGATAAACTTGACGAGCTGGAGAACAGGAGTTGCCACAATAATCTACATTTTATTGGCATACTGGACACCATTAAAGACTTTCAACTATGAGGCTTCCTGGAAACCCTTTTACCACTTCCCCTAGTATGGGGTGAGGACTGTGACAAGCTGATCAATGAGTGTACCCACCAGCCCAGCCCGAGCTGGTGATTCGCGCATGTGAATGGTCCTAGCCCAGTTTCTAAATTTCATGCAGAAAGATAAGATGCTGCGTGCGGCCAGGGTCCAGGGGTCTATCCAACATGAGGGACATCGGATCAACATTTTCCAGGACTATTCACTGCAGCTTAGCCAGAGGCAGCAGGCCTACTCTGTGTTTTTTCAGAAGTTGGTGGATTGAAAATTCGGTTCACGGTACAATACCCCGCCCACCTCTGAGTATTTTACAATGGCACCATGAGGGTGTTTGAGGATGCAGATTCAGCCCAGACCATTTTGCAGGACCTGATTACTGGGGCAGCGGGTGACAAGGGCCGCTGATGATTGGGTCATGTGCTCAACAGAAGCTGCAGCGGTCAGGACAGCATCCATTTTGGTTTCTTTCCTAAGGACAGTTCGAGATCTGGGACCCAAACAGCTGAAGTGGCAGAAGGGTGGCAGACTGGGGGCCCCCCATGGAGCCTGCTAAGTGCCTGGGCTTGGGGCCCTATTAGCTGTTTGCCCTGCAGGGGACACAGTGTGGGGAGATGCCTATCTGCCCAGTGGGATTTGTGGATATGGGGGAGGGGTGCCCTTCCCTTCTGCTTGGCCCAAAGCATATGAGATTGTTCTTGGACCTTGCTGTTCACCATTTCTTGTTTCTGAACTAGGTTTTCTTTTCCTATTATCACTGGATCCCCATGTGGTTTCTTTGTTCTTATGTTTCTGTGTTGTGTGTTGACTGTACTAGTGAGGGGGTAGTTGGGGGGGGTGGATGGTTGACGCTTGAGAGGGGTCTTATATACTCATCAGGCCACTTGTGCTGTTGTGGGGCTTGTGTGGGGGATTAGGAGGTTGAGCGGAGGGGGGCTGAGATGGTTTGAAGGTATGGTGCGGGGAGGGTGAGTATGGGATTGGGACGTGAGAGTGTAGGTTGTTTGTAAGGTGGGGAGGAGAATTCCCGATACATCAAGTTGTGATCCTACTGATGAGGTGTGTGGTGGTGATGACTGGGGGGGGGGGGGGGTTGGGGTGGGGGGAGGGGTGGGTGTGTTGGGGGGGAAGGATTGAGTCACAGGGGACTGTCTGGTGTGAGGGTTGGATGATGATTGAGGAGAGCAGAATGGGAGTACCTGTTTGCTGGAGGGACCGGGAGACTCTAGACTGGGGGGGGGGGGGCTCCTGTGTGGTTGGTATGGAAAGATGTGAGCTAAGAGTCGTTTTGTGGCATGTATGTGGGCTGGGCTTGCCGATTAAGCGCCACAAGGTCCTGCGGGCCTTAGCCTGCCAGTGGTGTGAGGTGGCTTTGCTACAGGAGTCACATCAAGATGCTTTGGACCACGCCAAGCTGAAGAGGGATTGAGTAGGGTAGGTGTTTGGTGTGCCAGCAGTCAGTAAAAAAAGGGTGGGGGTGGTAATCTTTGTTCACAGAAGGGTTGGAGTTGCTTGTGACTCAGTAGTCTTGGATATGGCTGGCTGATATGCAACAGTGAATGGGACCCTTCAGGGCAACCGGTGGTGTTGTGCAATGTCTATGCCCCTAATGTGCTGGACCCGCAGTTCTTTGCGTGCATGGCATTGGATATGGAGTAGTTTCTTGAGGACTGTTTAGTGGTGAGAGGGGAACTGAATGGGGTGTTGGATCCTCTGTTGATATGTTTCAGGGAGGGATTGGGGGCCGAGCGGGAGTTCCCCGTATTCTTCAATGTTTCTGGCAGTGGCTCCAACTCATTGATGCATGGTGGGTGTTGCATCCCATGGAGTGGGACTATACTTACATCTCCCAGGCTCATGGGATGTGCTCTTGGATTGATTATCTGCTTATATCAGAGCCCCTCTTTGACTGGGTGGAAGAAGCGGCCATTGGCCCTAGTGAACTCTAGGACCATGCTATGATCTGGTTGGACCTCTCCTGGAGGACACCAGATCCTAGAGCCCAAGCTTCCCCTGGAACTATATCAGGATAAGCAGTTTGCCCCGTTCTTGAGGAAGAAATGGAAAAACTTTGAGTGCAATAATGCTCAGCATGTTGATGTACTGGAACTGTTCTGGGAAACGGTGAAGGTTGTGTTGCGAGGGGACATCATTAAGATTATGTTCACATGCATTTAACCAATCCAGAAAACTGTGTAGGGAGGGTCTATCGCCCTGCCAAATCACAAAAATATCGTCTATATAGCGCTTCCATATTTTCAATGAATCTTGATAAGGACAATTTTGAATCCATTGACTCTCAAAACGCTGCATGTATTATCATACACGCTGTGTATGGCAAAGACAAAAAAATTTCAAAGATATCCTCAGCCCAACAATGTTGCGACCATCTGGAACATTAAATATTGAAGTTCTTGGCCACAAGTCTTGTGGTGAATGCTCCCTCCTGCCCCCCCTCTACTATGGCTAGCATTGTTGTATGTCGCTCCTCTAATCTTATCCCTTGTCTGTCCTCCTCATGTCTGCCCTCGGCGCCCTCACCTGCCTTTCCTTCCCCCCCGCAGCTGCTTCTTCTTCAGATGTCTTTGGTAAACTGCCGCTCCATCCGTTCTAAGACTGTGCTTATTCATGACCTTATCTCACAGCACTCTTTGGATGTCCTGTTTTTAACTGAGACCTGGCTTAGGGATGGGGAGGAGCCCCTTCTGAATCGCTGTCTCCCCCCGGGCTATTCCTTTTCCGCGGTTTCCCGCCGGGGCCGGACTGGCTGGGGGGTTGCGGCGATCCACCGCTCCTCCCTCCCCCTGCGTGAGGTTCTCCCTTCTCCTTTTCCCTATCCAGAAGCTCTCCTCCTCCATCTAGAGACCTCTCCCCCCTTGCATATTCTTCTCCTCTATGTCCCTCCTGCCTTATCCTCCTCTCTCTGGGACTCTGTTCTTCTCACTCTCTCAGAAGTTTCTCTCAGGTACAATCACTTTCTGCTCCTCGGTGATTTTAATGTTCATGTTGACTCTCCTTCCACTCACCGTGACCTTTCCTTTCTTTCCTTACTCTCCGATCTTTCCCTCTCCCAGCATGTCCAGCTCTCCACTCATGTAGCTGGCCATACTTTGGACCTGGTAATCACCTGCTCCTCTTCTCTTTTTGCTCCTTCCTCCTTTTCTGCTCAGCCCCTTCCCTGGTCTGATCACCATTGTTTACTTTTTGCTATCCCTTGTCCCTCTACTTCCTCCCCTCCCTCTTCTCCTCCACCCCCAGCTCGCTTGGTTCGTCGCTTTACCCCCACGTTGCTTCAACAGTTCCCGTCATCAGACGAACTGTTTCCCTCCGACTTTCATCTGCTCTCTGTGGATCTTCAAGCCCAGTGCTGGGATTCCACTCTTACTGCTGCTTTAGATGTGGTTGCTCCTCTGCGTCCCCCTCCTGTTGCTCATCGTCACCCTCACTCCCCTTGGTATCACCCTGGCCTCCGCCTTCACCGCTCCTACCTTCGTCGGGCTTTCCGCTGTTGGCATAAGTCCCCTTCCCCGGTCACGCTTTCACAGTTTCGTTATTGTCATTCCTCCTATCGTACCCTTCTAAACTCCGCTAAGCGGGATTATTTCTCAAACCTTATCTCTTCCTCAACAAATTCCACCCGCCAACTCTATCGTGTCCTCCATTCCCTCTCTGCTTCCTCCTTGTCTCCGAATGTGGTACCTTCTGTTTCTTCTTCTACTAATAACCCCACCTCTGATGCTCTGGCTTCTCATTTTGTCAGCAAGGTCCTTTCCATTCGACAGCTTTTCCCCTCTTGTCCCCCTCCTCTTTCACCTCCCCCCCCCCTCTTTCCCCAGTCCCCTCCTCGTCAGTGTCCTCCTCCTGTGTTCCTCCGCTTTCGCATTGCTGGTCTGTTTTCCAACCTATTACACTCCCTCAGTTGTCCAGTATCCTTTCCTCGACCAGGAAAACGACTTGCCCATCTGACCCTATTCCTTCTCAGTGGCTCACTGAATCATCTCTTGCTCTGCTTCCTCGGATTCTTTCTATCTTTAACACCAGTCTTTCCTCCGGTATCTTTCCTTCCCACTGGAAACACGCTATTATACGACCTCTTTTGAAAAAACCTTCTTTGGATCCCTCCTCACCTTCTAATTGGCGTCCTATCTCTAATCTCCCTTTTCTTTCTAAGCTCCTTGAAAGGTTGGTTTTCTCTCAGCTGTCTTCACATCTAGAGGATTCTTTGGTTCTTCACCCCCGTCAATCTGGTTTCCGCCCCGGGCATAGCACCGAATCTATTCTCATCTCCTTTCTTAATGACTTGCACGTTGCTCACGATCACGGTTCTATTTCTGTAGCTGTTTCCCTTGATCTTTCTGCTGCTTTCGATATCATTGATCACTGCACTCTTCTCCTAAGGCTCCGTTCCATTGGTCTCTCTGGTCTGGTTCTTCATTGGTTTCACTCGTTTCTTTTTAACCGGTCTTTCTCAGTTTCATCGGGTTCTGATTCATCTGCTTCGTCACCCCTTCCCTGTGGTGTCCCTCAGGGTTCTGTACTAGCCCCCTTGTTGTTTAATATTTTCTTAGCCCCTCTTGCTTTACTTATCCAGCAGCACGGTATCTCTGCGTACTATTACGCAGATGATATCCTCCTCCTTTATCACACCTGTCCCCTCATGCCTGATATTGGCCCCCTTAATGTTTGTCTTTCTGCTGTTTCTTCCTGGTTTTCTGAGAACTTTTTGCATGTTAATCTATCTAAGACTTCTGCTATTTGGTTTACCGCTGGTGCTCCCATTCCCACCCTCACCCCATCTCTTTCTGCTGGGCCCATCCCTCTTGTCACATCTATGCGCTATCTTGGTGTCACCCTGGATTCGGCTTTAACTTTCAAGGATCATGTCTCTTCCGTTGTTCAGCGCTCTTTCCACACACTTCGGCAACTTCGTGCTATTCGGCCTTTTCTTTCCCTCCCTTCTATGACCATGCTTCTTCTTTCCCTCGTAGTTTCTCGCCTAGACTATTGCAATGCTTCCTTGGCCGGTCTCCCTCTTTCTCAGCTTCACCATCTTCAATTAGTTCATCACACCGCTGCTCGTCTTCTCACTAATTCTTCCCGCTCGGCTCATATCACTCCCCTTCTTATTCAATTACACTGGTTGCCTATCCCTTTTCGTATTCAATATAAGATTCTGATCTTTGTTCACAAGGCTTTGCACACCGGTGTCCCTCTTTATCTTTCGGATCTGGTTAATTTTCACTGTCCCTCTAGAGTTCTTCGGTCAATTCATGCTAATCGTCTTTTTCTCCCACCCCCTTCTAGGGCTCACCTTGAATCTACACGTTCTTCCGCTTTCTTTTTTCTTGGCCCCCGTCTTTGGAACTCCCTTCCCTCAGCCTTACGTCTAGATTCTTCCTTCCGCTCCTTTAAAGCTTCACTTAAGACTCACCTTTTTTGCACGGCTTTTGACCTTCCTTTCCCCCTTTCCTCTGCTGTTGGCAGCTGACTGTTCCTCCCCAACCCGTTTGTACTTTTCTTTTAACTTTTCTTTTATTTCTCTCTTCCTTGCTATCCTTTTCTGTAAATGAATTGGCGTTCCTTTCTATTTCTGACAGTAGTCTCCTTTATTTTTTTATTGTACACCGCTGTATGCCTCTAGGTTCAGGCGGTATAATAAGTTTTAATAAAGATAAGTTTTAATAATAAAGATAAAAGATGTATCTCATGCATATTCATGAGGGACAGCATGAAAACCCGAACAGTGTTTGGCACACCAGGACTGGAGTTGGGAAACTCTTGCGTAAAGCAGCAGCCAACAGGGCCAGACACACCCACAGGCCCCACTGGCCAATGCCTCCTGGAGAGGCAGGACAGTGAGCCCTGCGTGCATCTCCCAATACTAGCACTTGCATACCTTAGCAATGCCACCCGACACCTGGGTAAACGGTACACACCTATCAAACGTTTCCTATGATTACTGGCAGATAGTAAGTCTTACGTTAAGCACAGTTTGCTCATTGAGCTCCATCATAACAATCTTTCTGATGTCTGCGGTGTGTGCCTCAGGTCTGGTCTCTGTCAGTGTTTACTACCCTGGGGAGTGACCCCCAACAGTATTGCGTAGCATATCCATGCCTGTACTGTGCCCAGGACTGGTGTGGTGGGCAAGGCTGCTAAACTCCTCTATAGTAGCACAATGCTGGCATAGGTGTGGGAGTGTTTGTCTGTCTATACAGTGTGTGGTCACTGCAAACACCTTCCACAGCCCACACTGCCAGCACTGTTGCCAGTATTGGCCTGCCAATGTGCATAATGAGGAGCAAGGTACCATGGGTATAGCCCAGACAGGGTGGCCTGGCCAGCGTGCATCTGCACAGGGCATAGGGCACTGACTGGGATATTTTAGTGCCTGGCCACCACCTACACAGACAGGGTGACCTCAGTATGTCCTGCTGGGAGATCACTCTCACCCTGACTGTATTTCTTTCATATGATATTTATGGGTTTCCTTTTGGGGGCCAATGACTGACTTATCTGCTTGTTGTGTGTGCTGCCATCCCAGTTCTGGGTGCATGCATTTCCACCAGGAGCATGCACTATGGACTAACTAGCAGACTGTTTGCAGCTGGTATGTGTCTTGATGGAGTGCCTTGCAGGGTGCAGAGGCTGAAGGCTTGCTGCAGGAGAATATCAGATCGTGGTGGGGTGCAGCTTAGCATATACAGGCCGAATGTCTGTCTGCTATTGTGTTATGGATATGTACAGAGCTGCATTGACTGCCCTGAAGGGTGTCTTTTCCACAGCAGGACTGGGGTTGATGGTCCCCTCTACTGCCACCATTGCAGGGAGGTAGAATGTGGATCTGTTGATGGGAGACCCTGTTTGCCACCCTCAGCCCTGGAGGAGGAGAGTGGTGGTACACAATTCCCCTAGGGGTCCATGGGGGCTACACCTGACTGAGACAAACATATCCAAGATGTTTCTGCAGAAACTACCTATCTCACACATTAATACTGCTTTGGACCTGCATCATGGCCTATTTCTGCTATGGAAGGTGCTGTGGACCTGGTGCTGGGCGCCTCACCGCACGATCAGGGTGAGCACAGTACCCGCACAATGTGACGGTGTGTAGCTACTCTGTGCCAGTAAAACACACGGTCTGTACCCCCTACAAGGCCGAGGTGCTGTGGGGGTGCACATGGTCAGTTCCCCCTATCAGGCCGAAGTGTTGTGGGGGTGCATACCCCATCTTGTGTTCATCTGTGGACAGCTGATTTGCATGTGCAGTGCATCATGGGTACGGGTGTGCTAACCCTATCCTGGTGACCACAACAGACTGTCTGTGTGGTGACATGCAGGCTCTCTGCAGCTAGCCAGGGGCTTGGTAGTAGCTCTAGAGTTGTAGCCCAATGGTTACTTCACTGCCTGTGAAGCCAGAGGTCATGGGTTCAAACCCACAGTGGGGTTGTTTGTTAGGGCTGCCCAAAGCATAATCTCTTTTTAATGTACATTTTTTCTGCCAGCAAAAACACCCTCAGCGTACTGTACCCATAAGGTGCCTCAGAGGGCGCATTATAGGGCGCCCTATAGGGCACCTTATGGTTCCCGTCCATAAAAGGTGCACTATACATTATCCTGTCATGCAACGTATAGGGTGCTCTATAGGGACATTTTAGGGTGCCGTGGCGGACACTGCACTTTATAATGTACCCTATGGAGTGCCTTATAGGGTGCCTTATACGGCACCTTCAATTACGGCACGTGAGGGCGTGTTTGCTGGCAGAAATTAATAAAATAAAAATAAAGTGCTGCAGGAAACAAAATGTACATTGCAAAGCTGATGCCTCACGTATAAGGCACACTGGGGAGCAAACTCATGACCCCTGCATCAGCAGTCAGTGCCTTAACCATTGTGCTCCACTGCTGCTTCTCCTTGCATGTCAGCGCACCTACTTATGCTTTTCATTCCTTAAACTGCACAGTGCTGCCATCAATAACAGTACTCTGACCTTGCGGTGCCTCATACGGCACCCTATAAAGCGCCCTATAAGCAACATTCTAGGGTGCCTTGGCAGACAGTGCACTTTAAAATGTGCCTTGTGGGGCGCCTTATGTTAACACGCTTTGAGAGTGCGTTTGCTAGTAGTGATAATTAAAATAAAATAAAATGCCTCCTAAAGCAATCTTCCACATAATACACAATGCCTCAGCCAGCCATGTTCATTGGGCACTGTGGGGGATTGAACCCCTGATCCCTGCACCATTGGTCAGTGTCTTAACCATTGTGCTGTGGCTCTGTTCCTGTGTTTACACATCAGCGCGTCGCCTTATGCAGCCCAATATTAAAATGCCTCCTAAAGCAATAGCACACTGCCTTATGCTGCCCTATATTAAACTGGCTCCTAAAGTAATGCCTCAGCCAGCCTTCTTCATTGGACACAGTGGGGGATTGAACCCCTGATCCCTGCACCATTGGTCAGTGTCTTAACCATTATGCTGTGGCTCTGCTTTTCTGCTTGTACATCAGCGCCCCACTTATGCCTCCCGTGCAGCTTTCTCATGCACTAATGTGCGGGGCGCACATGGGCGCTGCGCACCTTAGCGCATATTTAAATCCCGGTTTTGCTTTTTCAGAAAGAAACGCCCACTCCTTATATGGCACCCGCACACTAGCGCGGCCCGCACATTACCGGGGTTTTAGTAAACATATCCCTATGTTCTTTGATTGTGAGAAGCAAATGTTTCAGATCATGTTAACTTTCAGCCAGTAATGTGGTATCATCAGCATAGCGAAGGTTGTTGATGAGTCTTCCACCAATCTTCACACCTCTCTTGTCTTCATACAATCTTGCTTCTCTGATGATTTGTTCTGCATATAAATTAAACAGGTAGGGGGAAAGTATGCAGCCTTGTCTTACACCTTTGCTTATTTTAAACCATTCTATTTCTCCTTGTTCTGTTTGAACTGTTGCTTCTTGATCAATGTACAGATTGTGCAAGAGAACGATCAGGTGTTCTGGTATACTCATGCTTCTTAATGTGGCCCAGAGTTTCTCATGGTTTACACAGTCAAAAGCCTTGCTATAGTCGATAAAGCACAAATAGATATCCTTTTGGTATTCTTTAGTCTTTTCAAGGATCCATCTCACATCCGCAGTGATGTCTCTCGTTCCTCGCCCTTTCCTGAACCCTGCTTGCACTTCAGGTAGTTCTTGTTCCAGATATGGTTGTAGTCTCTTTTGAATAATCTTCAGTAGAATCTTGCTGGCATGTGGGATCAGAGCGATTGTGCGATAATTTCCACTGTCAGTTGGATCACCTTTCTTTAGTATTGGTATAAACACAAATCTTTTCCAGTCAGTTGGCCATGATGTTGTCTTCCATATTTCTTGGCAGAGCCTTGTAAGTACAGTAACAGCTGCATCAGATTGCTGTAATACTTCTAAGGGGAATGCCATCAATGCCTGGTGTTTTGTTCTTTGATAAGGCTTTCAATGCTGCTTCAACTTCTTCTTTCATCACCAATGGTTCCCGATCATAAGGTACAGGTTGAAACGGCTGTTGGTCCACTTGATCTTTATCATATAAAAACTCTATATATTCCTTCCACCTTTTCTTGATCTTCTCAGCATCATTCAACATAGAACCTTGAGCATCTTGTAACATTCCAATTTGAGGCTGGAACTTTTTCTTTAACTCTTGTAGCTTTAGGAAAGCCGATCTTGTTCTTCCTCTAATAGTTTCTGCTTCTATTTCCTTGCATGCGCGTTTGTAGTACTTTTCCTTGTCCTGTCTTGCTGCACGTTGGAAATCTGAGTTCTGTTATTGTCTTTCTTTCTCCTCTAGCTTTAGCTTCTCTGCGTTTCTGGGCAATTTTCAGAGTTTCTTCCATCATCCATTTTGGCCATTTTTTCTTTTTCACCTTTTATAGAGACTTCTCGCTTTCTTCCAACACAACCTTCTTGATGTCATTCCATAACTCTTCTGGAGCTCTGTCATTTGTATCTAAAGCAGCAAATCGATTTGGCAGGCTTTCTTTAAATTCCAGTGGTATATTCTCAAGGTCATATTTTGCTGCATTCATGACTGGTTTGCTCTTTTTCAACTTTAGCTTGAGTTTGCATACTAGTAGTTGATGATCTGCACCACAGTCAGCTCCAGGTTTTGTCTTTGTTGATGTTATAGAGCTTTTCCATCGTTGACGTCCACAGATGTAGTCAATTGATTTTTATACAATCCATTGGGTGAAGTCCATGTGTACAGTCACCGTTTGTGTTACTGGAAGAAGGTGTTTGAGATGAATAGATCGTTGGTCTTGCAGAATTCTATCAGTCTTTCTCCAGCTTCATTTCTGTTGCCAAGTCCATATTTTCCAACTACTTTGCCTTCTTCTTTGTTGCCAACTTTTGCGTTCCAGTCACCCAGGACTATTAGGATATCCTGTTTGCATGTTCTGTCAATTTCAGCTTGTACTTGTCCATAGAACTCTTCAATTTCATTCTCTTCTGCAACTGTTGTTGGGGCATATACTTGAATTATAGCTGTGTTGATAGGCATTCCTCGTAGACGAATAGAGATTAAGTGTTCACTGACTGCATTGTAATTCATTACAGTTCTTGCAAGTTTCTTCTTTATTATAAATGCAACACCATTTCTTCTTTGTCTTTCATTTCCAGCATAGTAGACCATGTGATCATCTGATGCAAAGTGCCCGATGCCAGTCCATTTCAGTTCGCTGACACTCAACAGATCAAGTTGTACACGTTCCATTTCATTCTTGACCACCTCCAACTTCCCTTGGTTCATGCTTCGTACGTTCCATGTTCCAATGTGTAAGACATCTTTACAGCTTCTGACTCTCATTTCATGCGCAGCTACATCAGCAGTCAGACTTCCCGAGGGCTTTGATCCAACCACATCATACATGCTGGCTTTACTCTGAAAAGTCTTCAGCTCTTCCCCAGTAGCTAGTTGAGTTCCTTCTGATCTGGCGGTCTCATCTTTCAGTGCTATAGCACAATTTGTTTTGTTGTAACTATCCATTGGGTTTTCATGGCAAGATACAGAAGTAGATTGCCGGTCCTTTCCTCCGTGCAGTTTAAGTTTGGTGTTGTTGCCGTTGTCACAGAAATGTGATCCTCTGCCGTCACCACTATCCCATTCTGCTGCTGCCCAGATGGGTGGCTTGTCTTGGTCTGGCACCTCAGCTGAGACCTGTCCATCTTGGGAGACCCTGCCAGTAGTTAAACTACCAATAGTTTAGCTCTCAGCATCACTGATGCACACAAGCCCTCACAGCATGACAAGCTGCAAACCAAGTGATGGTGAGAATGGATACTGTGTTAAATTTTCATTTTTTCTATGTTTGAACGTTATATTTTTGTGAAGATTGAGCCCTGTAAAGCTAAAAACCTTTTCTCACATGCTATGGACCTTTTTGTACTATTTTTGCTTTAGTGAAGATATTTTTATGGTGTGGAACAGCACTCTATGTGTAGAGTTTTCTTTTAGAAACTGTGTGAAAGAACCCCTTAGGCCAGGCCTTGACAAATTTTGTACTGCTTTAGCAGTCAGGCCAAAGGTTTAGCAGCCAGTGCTCATGATCTCCTTCTACCCTGCCATGGGTCTCTCACACTGGTCTCATGTTCTCACGTCGGGTAAGACCAGTGCCTGAGTTTTAACACTGTGCGTGATCTTTAGATAGCAACAACTATAGCTTCAGAATACAAGTGTCTGTGTGGGATATGATGTGGCAGTGTTTGCCTTTGTGTAGGTGGGGTGCAGGGTTGCCGTGCGTGTATGTGTGTGTGCTGCAGATCTGGGGAGCTTCTGTGTGTGTGGTGTAGAGGTGGGGTACCTGTGTATGTAGTGTAGAGCTAGGGAACGAGTCTGTCCTATGGAGGTGCGTGCCTGTGTGTGCGAGTGTGTTGTGCTTGTGTGTGTGTGGTCTTGGGGGAGGAACTGCACTTTTAGGTAAATAAGCATTGTGTCCTTTTGTCCCCATGCATTCATCCCTTTAACCTTTCACTCTCCCTTCCACACTTCCAACCCCTCTCCTTTCCCTTCCCCTCCTCCCTGGTACTCACACCCCTTGCCCTGGTTTCCCCCACCCTCTTTCCTTTTTTTTTTTTTTTTTTAGTTTCTGGCCCATTTTTTCCCTTTTTTATTGCAGCCCGTGACTGGTTCGGATCCCTGCAGGCAGTCTGCTTCCTCTCCTGTTCTGCCCACGGGGATCTGATCTCCTGCAGGCAGAAGAGAAGTCGATAGCCATGATTGCAGCCCATATGCAAGCTGTCTGCCTACAGGGATCTCATCTCCCACGGACAGAGAGCTTGCATCTGCACCATGATCATGGCTATCCCCTTCTCTTCTGCCCATGGGAGATTGGATCCCCACGGGCAGCCAGGCCGGTCATGCTGCTACACATAGGGGCGGCCCGAGGGTGATGTGGGACCATGTGCAGAGACTCATTGTGGGGCCTCATTGCATAAATATGTTCATATCCACTGGCCTCATTTGCATACATTTAATGTTTTTTATTAAATTATATGCCACCCATCTAAAATCCTAGGCCGCTTCCAACCATACCGACACAATTTATTTAAACAGACATTATTATAAAATAGACATAATAATAATCATGAAACAAAATTAACTTAAAACCACTTTCACACACTCAGAAAAATCAAACTACTATAGATATTTGGATTTATTTGGTTAGTATTGATAAGGGGGAGATATAAAATGAGAAAAAGTAGTCTTGGTAGTTGTGAATTCAAGATTCTAATGCCCAGCCTGGGTTGGACCATGACAGAGCAGGAAAAGCCCAGAAATCAGCAGCAGCGAAGCCATCAGGCCTCTAGCAGGGCCAGCCCAACCACCGGGCCAACTAGGCAGTTGCCTAGGACAGGAACTTCAGGGGGGACGACGACAAAGAACAAGGCATTCAAAGCTAAACAATAGATTCTGATAGCCGGGGGAGGGGGAGGGAGGGGGGGGGGAACATAAGGCTTAAGTTTTGCCTGCGACACCAAAACCTTGAATCAATTCTGGGGCCTGCTCCGGCCAATAAACAAAATTAAACTGAGATGTTCCCTTAAGATATGAGATTTCTTTGAATCTGAACTGACAAAATAGTTTAAATTTAGACTGGCAGCATCAAGAGCACAAAACTGCAAGTCTGAAAGACAATCCATATCCCATTACCCCCGCCAATTGACTCCACACAAGGAATAAAAAGAAAAAGCAAGAACCACAGAGTACAGGAGCTATAGAGCAAATCTACCATTCCACAAAGCACTCACTTGTAAAACTCACACAAATAGGAGTGTACCCAGAAGAGGGCAGCACCTCTTCTGGGTACACTCCAAATACCTATAGGGAACATCCAAATACCTATAGGGAAAACTGAACAAGCCAGATTCCTACCTAGAAACTCCATGTTAAAAGACAAGACCATATCAAGCTAAAAATGTGACTAACAAATCTTGTGCCCCTGCTATCGTTGCCAACTGGCTCCAGATGCGCCCGACAGTGTCAATCCAGTCCTGGGTTTACCCCATTGCATGCAGGGATATGTAGTTCTGATTTCTCCATTGCACTCCATAAGAAATGAAAAACTACAAGTCACTGCATGCAATGGGGTAAACACAGGACTGGATCAAGTCTGTCGGGCGCATCTGGAGCCAGTTGGCAACCCTAGCCCCTGCTCTACTCAGCCACTTTTTATGAGCTTCCTGGAAGCCCAGTGATAATATCAGTGCCCCCCTTCTGTGCTTGAGCCCTGGGCAGCCACACTGCTCACACAGCCCTTGGTATGGCCCTTATAACAGGACACCTGGCCTCGGTCACACACTGGGAACATCAATAGACCCTCACTAAGTTCAGAATAAGTGACCACAAACTAAAAATAGAAATAAAATGTGGCTACAGGAAGCATTTAGAGGCTGTCATTTTGGCAAAGAAGGTGCTATAAAGTACTGACTGGAGGAGTGTTTAGACCAGTGGTTTCCAACTCAGTCCTCGGGTACCCCCAAGCTAGTCGGGTTTTCAGGGTATCCACAATGAATATGCATGAGATAAATCTGCAGGCACTGCTTCCATTGTATGCAGATCTATCTCATGCATATTCATTGTAGATATCCTGAAAACCTGACTGGCCTCAGAGTCCCAGAGGACTGGGTTGAGAACCACAGGTTTAGACTTTCTCATCTGCCATACTCACTGTTTTCTCATTTTCAATCAGTAAAATATGAGAAGTCAAATACTTAAATTACATTTTGCAGGAAGAAGTACTATTTAACTTTGTATCACAGACCGTTGTTGCAAATTCTGTTCATTTAGGGATTCAATACAGCATAAAATTTGACCACATGTGCCTAAACCATTGCACACCACTACAGCTCTCTAGAGGCTGTCCATGGTTACACTAGGCTTTTATGTGTGTCTCTTTCCCATGTCCTCTGGTACTAAGCCTCAGCATGAAAGACAACCTGGCACCAAGATGAAAAAGATCTGTGGTTGCAACAGACTGCAGTCCTCTATATGTGGGAGCAAATGTGCAGAAGGGCAGCAAGGTGAAACATCTGTGGTTTTCTGCTGGTTTGTGCCAAGCCCTTTGTGACAGTCAAGCATTTGACCTTGCTGCTATGCTACACACGATGAGCTTGCACCAAATAGTGCACATAGCAAATATAAACAAAATGCACTGTGTGCCTGGATTGCAAGCTCAGAATGGCCATGGGAGTCTTGCAGGTACCAGTCAGGTATAAGGAGCCACTTGAAATAAAAGAGGAGATCAATTGTGAGGATAATAAGGAGCAGGTGGGACCAGATGGAGCTGCACATTTGGGAAAAAGAGGAAGACATGAAGTCATCAGGAGACATCTAGAACCAAGAGTGGCCGGCCCAGCACAGTAAGACGTCATTGCAGCACTAGGATGGCTCCATTGAGCTCCAGCACTTGCCAGCTTCCCCACTTTAGCCTGCTATTTTTAGACCTTTTAAGCTCCTGGAACCATGATAGTCTCCTGGCGCGCATGCTTTAATGCTTAATTTAAGAAAGAAAGCTGAATGAGCAGTAATACTATGCAATAAGAAAGATTGTTATAATAAAAGAAATCTAACTGTTGATGACCTGCTGCAAGGGAATAGGCAAATTAAATTTAGATTATGTTGTCTATTTTCATATTTTAAAACATAAAAGCAGTATCCTGAGATGTTAAAACCTTTGGCCTAACAAGTGAAACTAATGGGACCCAGAGTTTTATCACCATAATATACTTTACAGTACATCTTAAAAAAGAAAGTTAGATGATGTCCAGCTAATTTTTAAGATGAGTTTTCAGCTGTCCTGAATGAACCTGTGCTTGGTTAACCTCTGAACCTAAGCAGGGTTGGGCCTGGTTAATATTTGAATGGGTGACCACCTTGGAATGCCAGAGGCTATAAACTCACTGTGTGGAAGATAGGCCTGACAAGTCTGCTACTGGCTGCACTTTGACAAAAAAAGCCCAGTGGCTGGGTCCCCCTCACCAGGTGTTGGCATTACTTCAAGGGCACAACTTAAGTTGCATTGCATCCGTTATCTTCCTTGTGGTGACTGAATGTGAGAGAGTCTCCTGGACCTACACTAATTACATAGCGCAAATGCAAAAACCTGTGTACCTTGCTGACTGCTAGCTCTGATTCTCCATTAGGCACTGGAAGGCAGCAGCGCATGTTGATGGAGCAGGATGTGGACAAAAGGAGGTCTCTGTACTTCTTGTTCTGCTCTGCATGTCCTGATGTCTGCACGCATGGTATGGGAACGTTGAAGTGACGGCACCCCCTGGACATGTGCGGACTAGACTGGAACTAAATTACCACTGGGCCAGGAAGTGGGCCGTGGGCTGGCTGGCACTCTCAGTAGCAGGGGTAAGTTGTCTCTTTATGTCAGTCAGCACACTGCTGTCTGCAAGCTGGACATGGGCAAAGTAAAAGCACGAGGTTGACGCAGGGCCCTGTGCCAACAAGATGCTCGCACATGCCTTGGGCCAACCCTGGTTACCCAGGTGTTCTAAGCACCAGCTTCAATTTTTTAGTCGCCATGGTGACCTGGCACCTGGGGCTTGTTGAGCCCTGTCTTAGGTCTTACAACATGGCTGTCCTGTGTCCTAGAATCTATGTTTCAGACACTACATCTAGGTATTTATGCTCTTCAGCCTCAGAAATTGCCCCCCTCCCCCAACAGGTGTTACATGGATACAGGACCACTGCAAAGCAGAATACATACTACCTGGAACTTGGACTACTCCTGGGTGAACTCCCACTTCTTTTCAATAAATCAGTTGCAACCTCCATGGAAATAAGGAGTATGGGGAGAGCTCCCTTTCGCTAGTAATCTATGCCAGATTCTGGATCAGAGCTTTTCATGGCAGATCCAAGCACTCTTTCCCTTCAGAGTCCCAGGTGATTTGGATTTCTTTCTTGGAGAGAATAAGAATGAATGAACAAAAAGCCTTCTGAAATTGTTCATTGTACTGATTCTCCCAAACTCCGGCATCTCCCATCGAGAAGTGTCAGAGAACTAGCAGGCCTGTTCTCTGACAGAAATGCTACATGCCTGGAAAGCTATGCGAAGGACACTTTTATTGTCCCGTTACAAGTACCTCTTGGCATCTCATCCAGCTTGATTTTAATGCACCCTATAAAAAGAATTCTTCCTTCTGAGACCTATGGGCACTAATTGATTCATATTGATCAATGAAATTGATGAAATTCAAATTAATCAATGCCTACTGAACCTGAATGTGACTTACCTTGAGATACTACTGGAAAAGAGTGAGCTAAATACAAAAATCAATAACTGAATTCCTCTTTGCACAGTGAATGGAGTGATCTTAACTGAACTGGGTGCAAAGCAAATAGCCATCATGGTTTCCATGCTTTCAGCAATAGATGAACCCACAGACTATGAAGCTCACCTCTTGCAGCAGGCCAATCTGATTTAAAAGTAGCCGATGACATTCAATGAAAACCATTTGCAATCTGATTTTGATAAAAATGGCCTGTGCACCACAGGAGAAACAAGTTAAGAAACATCTACTAGGAAATCCCATTTGTACAGACACACGCACGCACACACGCAGTCATGCACCATCGCCAATACAAGCAGCTGTTTCATATTAGGGTTTAGTTTGTTTTTGCCTGGAAACAGACTTTTTCAAAACTGGTTGTAAAAGAGAGAAATATTGCAGCAACTCAATGCTTTAAAGGTTACCAACAAGTCACTCAACAGCTTCTTTCAGGATGAATGGTTACAAAGCGATTCTCAGAATGTGTTTCTACAGCATGTGATTCATGAGTCAGGATGTGCCGCTCTGTTTCCTCTCATTGTAAAAATTCAATTTTTGCAAACTTCAGTGTGTAAGAGCTGACAGGTCATTCTGTAAGTTGGCATCATAAACTCAGGTTAAATGGAGCAGTGGTAACTGATCTTGATTTGGTGTATCTTGACTTTACTGTTTTCTGTGCTGCGTTGGTAGCCACTCAGAATTTTATATGGGTAGGTTATACATGAACAAATAACCAAAACCATAAAGACTGAACTTTATTTATTTAGACAGTTTTGTATACCGCCTTATCCTTCAATCAAAGCGGTCACAACACAATTGGGGGGATACATTTAACATGCGGGGATATGAGACACATACACTAATACTTACAAGGAACATGGGCAATGGAGGGTTAAGTGGCTTGCCCAAGACCACAAGGAGCATCTGTGGGACTAAAAACCCCAGTCCTTCCAGCCCAAGGTTGTTGTCCTCTAGTGGGATTTGAACCTCCGGCCTGAAGTACCTTGCCCCAACCACTAGGCTACTGTTCTTGTCTCTTTACGTGCCAAATATGTTGTATGAATTTCCTGCCCAAATATTTCCTATCATACACAATACTCCCGGTTATTATTTTAAGTGACTAATTCAATGACAATTTTTAGACGCTATGGGCTTGATTCTGTCCCGCATGGCTATCCCCTCTGTACGTCCGGTCTAAGCTGGACGTACAAAGGGGATAAGAATCGCGATCAGGCCTGTACGTGCAGGCTGGGACTGCGATTCAGTCCCGGCCTGCACATACAGGCACTGCCTGGATAGCTCAGTCATGCATTTAAATAGAGCCACGGCACCATGGCACTGCGGCTCCATTTAAATGCCGCAATGCTGGCCGCCAGCAATTAAGGTTTCTTCCTCACAGCCTGACCCCCGATCTGGCCTCCTAAGGACAGGGTCGGGCTGCGAGGAAGAAACCTGGCCCCCCCCCAGCCCCTTCCGCGCCCCAACTTTAAAAAAAAAACAATGTCCAGGGAAGTTACTCCACCTCGGAGGTGGAATATCTTCCCTGACCATTCCGCCAGCCCTGGACATACAAGGCCGACATTAAAATCGGTCTTGTACATTCATGGTCAGCAACCGCCCACTGGCCGCCCACTCTCCGCCCCAGGCCACCTCTTCCCCACCCCTGACTAACTTCCCTGCACAACCAGCAGGGAAGTTAGTTGGGGGCTGCCACCGGCACAAATAGCGGGGATGGATATCCCGTTGGGACGTTCATCCCCACTATTCATGTCTCAGAATAACCCCCTATGTAATCTTGCTGGAGGAGTTGCCTACTAAGATGCCAGGACTTGAATCCTGCTTCTTCTACAAATGCAGGAAAGGCACTTCACCCTTCATTTCCTCGGGCACAATTTAGGCTATGAACACCTTCAGTCAGTGAGATAGTTGTAATTCATCTGGAGGTTGGATATGAAAAGGCAGGTATTAAAATCTACAATCTAATCACAGAGATGTCTTTCCTTTTCCCATTGGCTTTGTATTATCATGAAGCCATTACATGTGGTCTCCACTATTTCCTTTTCTTTTTTTCAGATGCATAGACCAAACGCTGGTGTAGTCTTCCATGACTGAAATACAAGGACTCAACTCTTTATCAGGGACCCAGAAGACATGTTAAATTTACAGAAGACATTTTAAATGTTTTAAGATGTGCAGTTTGAAAGAGGAATGTTTTCAAGTCCCATTGATGTCATTCAGTTGGATGCTCTTCATCCGAGAAAGAGCAAAGAAATTCAGATTGTTTTAATCAAAATTTTCCTGACTCTCCATCCAATCATTCTCTTGGGCTTCTGCAGCTAGTATGATGATCTTTTCAGTTTTCAGGGTCATGCTGCATCTTAGTAACTGGAACTAACGTTTCAGCCACCACGTTGAGGCTTTTTTCAGGATGAAGTGGTTAAGCAGTAGATGTCTGTTCTTTTATATAGTAGTCCTCAAGCAAGATTGAAGGTTAATTTGTTGGGCAGTTGACTATCATAGTTAAAGCAGTTCTTGCTCCTGTTTTCTTTCCCATGACTCTGGCTGTGGGCACTACTGTGGCAAAATATAAAGGCCCTTAGGAAGACATTTTTTCTTCTTAGACATCAAATTAAAGATACATGTATATCCTAAATCTTAATTTATACAGGCAAGGCATCATTAATTTTGAAATGAATTAAGATGAATTAGGATTTAGGATATACAAATACCTTCAATTTGATGTCTAAGGAGAAAAACATCTTTCCAAAGAACATGTCAGCAGAGATCTTAATTAGATTTGAAATCTAAATTTGATTACAATTAAGGCTGAAATTCTAAGGTCTAAGGACTAAGGTTCAGTTAACACTAACCATATTCCTGCAATTAAACTAATGCAACTACACAATGAAACCTTCTGGTAAATGCTGTAGACATCATGAGAACATAAACATCTGTAGTATGTATTAATTATGCCAGAACTTGTTATAACAAGGATCAGAACCACTGGTTCCCATCTAATTGTATTCTTAGCCTACCAGGGACAGTAAATGACAATAAAGTTTGTTTAAATAAAATTAAATCAGTATAGCATATAGCAAGTAGGTACCTACCAAGGCTGTAGTGATGGCTTCCTGGCAGCATAATTATGCTGGCTGTCATTTACTAATAGCAGACACTGGTATCATTGGGGGGGCATTTTAAAAGCCATAGTTACTATTTGAAGATCAGAAAACGTACATGCAGACATCCAAATCAAGGAGACATCCCGGAGCTATTTCACAAATGACTTTTAAAGACATCTCTGGAGTAGGGATGACCAAGTAGGCAGGGGGCATGGTGGAGGCATGTCTGGGGAACTGCAATGGATTTAGATGTGTCTCCGCTCAATTTTAGAAACATCTGCAGCCCGTCCAAGTTTAGACCTACCTCAGGCATGAATTAGTATTGGGAAAATGCTTGTTTTGACCATAAAACCTCCAGAATGTGTACAGAAGATTACATGCCACCATCTTCAGTAATCTCCACAATCACAATGATGGCAGCAGTACGATTTGAACCCTGGAGAATTTGCCCCAAGTGACACCTACTAGGTGAAACAAAGCACATACTGGATTATAGTGTAAATCACAATCTGTGGCTCCTGGCCCAAGGCTAGTGCTACATTGGCTGGACATATAGGCTGGCATTCCATCCCATGAATAGCGGGATTGGACGTCCAGGTTGGATGTCCAACCTCCTCTCAGCCCCTGAATGCAATTCCTTTGCCAGCACTCCCAGAAAGTACACAGTGTTTGTGTGGAGAGCGCTGGATGTGGGCGGGAGGAGCCAGAGTGGGGGCAGAGTGAGGGTGGGGCAAGGCACCAGGACATACAGAGGGCATTCAGGTCGGGCCTCAGTACATCCCCCAGCACAGAGATGGACACCTGCCTTATTCCTACCCATTGGAGGAATAAGTGCCGGACACAGCGGCGATCGCGTCCTGTAGCCCCCCCAAACCCATTGCGCTGCTATGGGAGTGCTCACACTGCATGACCCTGGCCTTGGGGGCCCCCACAGAGGGTTGGATGGTGTTCTGCTGGGGCCGCACCAGGACTGGGCATTCAGCGCCTCCGGCTGCACATCCAGCCAGAATGATCTGTGATGTGGACGGGCAGCCCAAGGACATTCCCCATATACTAATTGCTCACCCAGATGTCTATGTCCCCAATTCTGCCATCACAGGTACATCTGAGCCCTGCAGTGGCAGAATCAGATACAACTCTGACATGTCCAGGTTTTGGGTGGGCAAAGTGGTTGGATGTGCCAGAATCAGAATCAGTCTCATAACATAAGGGGAATATCCAGGGTAGCTCAAAGGGGCATGAAGAGTCATCCAGGCTAAAAATAAAAGAACGCTCTCTCATTACATTAGAATGCACAATATCATAATGCAAGGTACTGGTGACTAAAAAAAAAAGGGTGAGGAAAGCTGTTATCTGTCATTCTGTATGTCTTTCTAGTATAAATACAGAGAGACATGTTTATGGCTTCAAGAATACAAATGTTATCACTGGAAGTTGAAATTCCACAGAACCTTTTTATAAGTAGCATTGAACTAAGAAGGTATTACCCAACATGCTGAGATCAAGTTTATTTTGGTTAAAAAAATGCAGGATAAATGGAAGCAGGCAAAGTGCCCACCATCCCGGAACTGACATATTAAAGTCGATTTCTTTTTGCATGACCTTTTCAGGAGCCTTTACAAATTCACAAGTGGCGCAATGATCGACGTCTTACTGCAAGCAACATCGGGTCTCCATTCATGTGTTTACTTAACCATTGCATAACTATAGCCCTGGAAGTACCACCAAGCAAACAAGGGGGATGTTTACTAAAAACCGGAAATGTGCGCGCCGCAAAAGAGCGCATGGAAACGCGGCACTGAAACGCTAATAAACGCCCCGCACACGTGCGTGTCACCCCCGCAAAGGTGCGCAGCACACTAACGGGCCCCGTACAAGTGCGGGCCCGCAAATGTCCGATAGAGGCGTGGAACGGCTAAAGGAGGGCGGAGAAAGGCTCCGGAGGGGCGGAGGGACGGGGTCAATGGGTGGAGAGTGGGAGGGGAGAGGCTCCCCGCACAGTATCGGGCCCGAATTTGCATGTAAAGGTAAGAGAAACCATTTCCGTCAGCAATGTACAGGAAAACCGGGGAAACCAGCAAAACGTGAGCAGTGTGATACATGTGCACAGCACAAAAGTGCAAATAAAAATAGAAAATGACCACAACAGAACTATTAAAAATAGTAATTCAGCTGGGGAACAGTTATAGTGATGGGCAAATACAGAAAACACACCCAGAAAAGCTCCAGAAAAAAGAAATGAATTTTGGAAGGGTTTACGGAGCGGAGACTCTTCCAAAAAACATTTCCTTTTGTGGAGCTTTCCTGGGAGTGTTTGCTATGGTTGCCCATTAATATCACTGTTGCCCAGCGTGGTGATATTTTGTCCCCCATTTCCCGTGGTCATTTCCGGGGTTTATGTGCACGTTTGTCACCAGACAGGGTGCATATGCCCACAGTAAATTTGCGTAGAGCAGGGTTTGTGACTCCATCCTGCCAGGCTTACTACCTCCAGGGGCTGCACTGTCTATGTGGCCATAGTGTGGTGCAGCAGACAGAGTCAGTACTTCTAGGACCAGAGGGTCAGAGGCTCAAAGCCCAGCTGGGGCACTTGCCAGCCCAGTCCCTATATTTTACCCACCACTAAACACAGATAGCGCAGACACCCCTGTATTGCAGGGGACATAAGCATGGGGAAAACACCCATATTTTACCCAACAACGCACACATACCACAACAATGGGCATTACCCACAGCCAAGTACCCCAAATGCAGTCCCGTACTGCCACATTCCAATCAGGTCACCTGCTTTTTATGGGAGAAGCTCATGCCAGCATGTTGGCGGACGAGTACATGTGGTGTAGGGGGCAGTGGCTGCTAGCGACAGAAGACAGAGGCCTAGCCATGTGCAGGCTGGCACAGTCCACAGCAACAGACAGGCCCTGCCGGATCCACAGTCATGGACTATCCAGGGAATTCAGCCAAGCTGTGGCTACACAGTGGTGCAGTGCACACAGACAGTGCATGCAAGAACAGAAGGTCACAGGTTCAAAGACCAGCTGGGGCTACCAGCAATCCTGCCCACATATTTTCCCCACAAATAAACAGTGACAGTAAGGACACACCTTTGGTGACGAGGACATATGCAATGGTAATACGTCTATCTTTTACCCCACTGAGCACAGACACCATGAACAGGGGCAGAACCTACAGCAGAATCCCCCAAATGCAGTCCTGGTGGGCCACACACCAGTCAGGTTCCATGCTGCCACTCATACAAATGCCTGTGCTGTATATCTATGCACCACCCCCACGGCATGTAGATGTAGCTCATGCATATTCATGAGGGACAGCAGGAAGACCCGAACAGTGTGATACAAAACTGGGCTGGAGTGGGGAAGCGCTGCTGTAAAGCAGCAGCCAACAGGGGCAGACACACCCACACCCACAGGCCCCATTGGCCAATGTCTCCTGTAGAGGCAGAACATTGGACCCTGCGTGCATCTCCCAATACCAGCACCTGCATACCTTAGCAATGTCACCCTACACCTGAGGTACACAGCTCTGAAACATTTGCTAAGAGTACAGGCTGATAGATATCCCTACGTTACGCACATACTGCTAGTTGACCCCATCCGAACAATCTGTTTGGTGACTGCGGTGCGTGCTCCAGGCCTAGCCTCTGACGGTGTTCACCACCCTGGGGAGTGACCCCCAGCAGTACTGCGTACCATATCCATGCCTGTGCCGTGCCCAGGACCGGTGTGGTGGCCAAGGCTAATCACCCCTCAATAGTAGCACAATGCTGGCATAGGTGTGGGAGTGTGTGTCTGTCTATACAGTGTGTGTTGGCTGCAAACACCTTCCCCAACCCACACTGCCAGCACTACTGCCAGTATTGGCCTGCCAATGTGCATAATGAGCAGCAAGGTACCATGGGTATAGGTCAGACATGGTGGGCTGGCCAGGATGCATCTGCACAGGGCATAGGGCACTGGCTGTGACATTGTAGTGCCAGGCCACCACCTACACAGACAGGGTGACCTTTGTATGTGCTGCTGGGGGAGCACTCTCACCCTGAGTGTGCAGTGATGACAGCATGGCTAGGCACCCCCATAGTGCTGTATTGTGTTTCTCTCTTGTGATATATATGGGTTTCCTGTTGGGGCCTCCTCACAGAACTCTCTGCTTGTGTGTGCTGCCACCCCAGTTTTGGGTGCATGCATTTCCATCAGGGCTAACCAGCAGACTGTTCACAGCTGGTATGTGTCTTGGAGGAGTGCCTTGTAGGGTGCAGTGGCTGATGGCTTGCTGCAGGTGAATATCAGATAGTGCTGGGGTGCATATTTGGATATCCAGGCCTAATGTCTGCCTGATATTGTGTTATGGATGTGTGTGGAGCTGCTTGGACTGCCCTGTAGGGTGTCTGTTCCTGAGCAGGACTGGGGTTTGATGGTCCACTTTACTGCCATGGGGGGGGGGTGGGGTGGGCCCTGTTTGTCACCCTCAGAGGGGGGGGGGGGTACTTTGACCACCTAGGGGTCCATGGGGTTTTCCACTAACTGAGACAGACAGAGATATCCAACATGTTTCTGCAGCACCTTCCTATCTCACAGGTTAGTACTGTTTTGGAGCTCTGTCATGGCATCATCCAGCCATGGCTGCCACATCGCACCCTCAGGGTGAGCACAGTACCCGCACAATGTGACGGTGTGTAGCTACTCTTTGCTGGGTAGTCCACCCGCTCAGGACCCCCTACCAGGCCGAGGTGCTGTGTGGGTGCACATGGACAATTCCCCCTACCAGGCCGGGTAGCTGTTGGGGTGCATTCCCCATCTTGTGTGCATCTGTGGACAGCTGATTTGCATGTGCAGTGCATCATGGGTACGGGTGGCCTAACCCTATCCTGTCTACAACAGCAGACTGTCTGTGGGGTGACGTGCAGGCTCTCTGCAGCCAGCCAGGGGCTTGCTGTCAGCAATAGAGCTGTAGCCCAATGGTTATGTCACTCCCTGTACAGCCAGAGGTCATGGGTTCAAACCCACAGTGGGGCCCTTTGATAGGGCTGTCCACAGCTTTATTTTTATTTACTATACATATGTCTATGCCTGCAAAACCACACACAGCTTACTATACCCATTAGGTGCCTCTGAGGGTGCTGTATAGGGCGCCCTATAGGCCACCTTATGGTTGCCATCCATATAGGGTGCACTATACATTATCCTGTGTCGCAACATACATGGTGCCCTATAGGGGACATTCTAGGGTGCCTTGGCGGACAGTGCACTGTAACATGTGCCTTACGGGCATCCGTATGTTAACACACTGTGAGAGTGGGTTTACTAGTGGTGGGAAATAAAATGTATATGGAAGGCCTCCTACAGCACTCCTCACCATGATACATACTGCCCCAGCCAGCCTTGTTCACTGGGCACTGTGAGGGGTTGAACCCCTGGCCCCTGCACCATTGGTCAGTGTCCTAACCATTGTGCTGTGGCTCTGTTTCTGTGTTTGTGCATCCGCGCGCAGCCTTGTAGCCATCAGCGCGCCATCTTGTGGCGCACTAAATTAACAGCGTGCCGCCTTATGCCGCACAACATGGAAATGCCCCTAAAATAATGCCTCAACCAGTTGTCTTCAATGGGCACTGTGGGGAATTGAACCCATGATCCCTGCACGAGTGGTCAGTGTCTTAACCATTGTGCTATGGCTCTGTTCCTGTTAGTTGCACATCAGCGCGCCACTTCTCCCTCCCACTATTGGACTGCCCCCTCACACATCAGCGTGCCGCCTTCTGCCCACCTGCTCGCCGCCTTCTGTTGCCCACATTTATCAGCGCACCGCCTTCTGCCGCCCAAACTTACCAATACGCCATCTGCCGCCCACACTAAACAGTGCGCTGCCTCATGCCGTAATAAAAATAACAGTGCGCCGCCTTCTGCCGCCCAAAATTCATATGCCTCCTAACCACTTTTGCCCATAAATGTTGGTGCCTCAGCTGGTCTTTTTTGTTGAGCGCAATGGGGGTTTGAACCCTTGGCCCCTGCACCATTGGTCGGTGTCTTCACTGTTGTACTATGGCTCTGTTGTTTGGTTTTGCAGCAGCGCCCCACTTAGCCTTCCCACGCGCTAATGTGGGCCCCGCACATTAGCGCAACGCACACACGTACGGTCCGGTTATTTGCTTTTTTCTGCCTGGCCCGCCCACTCCTTATATGGCACCATCACTGTTGTACTATGGCTCTGTTGTTTGGTTTTGCAGCAGCGCCCCACTTAGCCTTCCCACGCGCTAATGTGGGCCCCGCACATTAGCGCAACGCACACACGTACGGTCCGGTTATTTGCTTTTTTCTGCCTGGCCCGCCCACTCCTTATATGGCACCAGCACACTAACGGGGACCCGCACAGCAACGGAGTTTAGTAAACATACCCCCAAGTAACCATAAGAGATGCTAGCCCCCTCCCCACATGTTCCATTATAATGTTACTGTATTTATTAATATCTAGAACAATGACCACCCAAGTTGCTTTCCAGAAGAGATCTCAATCCTACTGCTGTGCATTCTTTTAGAAGTGGGATAGGACATGCTGGATCTCCAGTGGACAGTCTGTGGGCTGATACCTTTATTTGGCTATAATAAAATACTGCAGAGCAAACAGCGGGAGTCTCA
Source organism: Ichthyophis bannanicus (assembly GCA_033557465.1). Classification (NCBI taxonomy): domain Eukaryota; kingdom Metazoa; phylum Chordata; class Amphibia; order Gymnophiona; family Ichthyophiidae; genus Ichthyophis; species Ichthyophis bannanicus. The sequence continues at coordinate 662,511,007 of CM066032.1, forward strand.
GCAGCATTCGCTAGAGTAGTGCTCACATTAATTTGAAATCGTAAATGTCACTCCATATCATTAACTTTCAGTATTTATTATAGGAATTAGAATACATATAAGTTCCAGTATGCACTGCTTGTCTTTAAAAGGCTTTGTTAGACTTTTGCTTATATTTATTGGATCCTACTGCTCATGCAGCAATTCATGCCCCAAGGGCGCACTCACAGCTAATTTCTTCCCAGGTTCTTTCCCACTCCGTCATTCAGCTAGCTTACTCTTATCCAAAGAGGAGAAATTCTCCACCGGGTGGAGGGGAAGCAGGGCCATACCAAGCTAGAAAAGCATCCTCTGCGACTAATGAATCTGGCTTCCTCCTCTGCCCCAGCCACATGCACTAACTCACTCTTTTTGAGCTTCCTTGAAGCCCAGTGCCCTTTCTGTACTTGCGCTCTGTATAGCCACACTAAGTGGTGGGATCTGGCCAGTTTGTGCGAAGCAGTTCCTGTTGCGACCCTTGTTTGCTGAACCAGACCGAACATGGAGTTTCAACACCGGCTCTGCAGTAGCAGGAATCCCCCTACCTGACAATGTTTTGAAGGCATCAGGGGATCTCAGCATCAGGAGAAACCCCCTGTGCCATCAAAACATTGTCAGGTGGGGGATCGGGCTGCTGGGCCACCAGAGAGTTGAATACCCTTGGTGGAGGGCAACGTATGGCCACTGCAACACCTCCATGCGAGGTGTAGCAACCTGGCCAGAACCCACGTGGGAGGGTTGGGACCGAACCAGTTTCTCGGTGGTTCAGATCCCACCACTGGCCGCACTGCTTCCACAGCCCTTGGTTTAGCCTTAGGGGGAAGGGTAATGCCTTCAATGCCCTGATGCACAAAATCTAAAGAAGTCCTTGACACTGAATTGGGTCACCAATTCGCTTTACTGGGTACTGTGTCCAAATCAAACAGTATCTGCTTGCAGTCCTTATAGTGCTTAGTAACAATGATTATAACATCTAAGGTATTTGTATCTGTGCTCCCACTCTGACTACTGGCTGTCCTACAGTAGGTAAATGAATTCCCTCCTTGGGCTTCCAAGATAATTAGGGGATGCCAAGTTTTTTCTCCCTCCTCACTGGGATCCTACTTCACTCATCCTTCCGTAGCTGGAGGGGAAACTATCCCAGTGTATCTTCTCCAGTAGAAAAAGTCCAGTCCGGTACTTCAGACTCCCTTTAGATTTGGGAATCAAACCGGTGCCTCTGCTTTCTGTTCGACACTCAGGCAGAGAGATTGATAAAACCTCTGTCACCCCCCTCCCATACCCCCCCCCCCCCCCCACTTCACAAATAGACAAGCTTAAGAATCAAGGGGTGATCCAACACTGGGCTCAAATGAAATAAAAAATGACCGAAGAAAAGGTCAATGCATAAAAGTAAAAAGTCACTACAGCAACTAAAACCACAGGCAATCCCCACATCCTGTTCCCAGGGATTACAAAAAGACAAGCAGAACCAAAGAGGCCATCCCAGCAAGGGGATGTTACAAGATGGCATGCACAACTGTTTGAGTAGAATGGTAGGGTCCTGCACACAAAGCAAGCTGGAATGCTGGGGTTCCCGAAGGAATTCTTACATTTATATTTATTTATTAAGATTTATTGACTGCCTTTATGAAGAGATTCACCCAAGGCCATGTACAACAGGTATAGCCTGACAGACTATTTTCATTGTAGTAACAGCATAACAATAGTAAAATGATCAAATGGCTGCATAATACATAATTAGAACAGTGACGTGAACTTGAAGCTAGGCAACTTAAATACTAGCAATTACAATAATATGATACAATTGTAGCAGCGAAGTGCAAACAATGAATAAATCCAGGAGTCAATTGCAGGGTCCAAGCCAATTTACTGTGCACAAGGCTCAGAGAGTCAAGCTTCAAAAAGGACTGAGCAAAGTTCTTACAGAAACATATTCATTTTATACATTTCTTTTCAGTTTGATACATGCAGACTTTCTATTGCTCCCACCGCCCCCTGCACTTGTCCAATCGGAGATCCTTTCTGGGCCTAGCACCCAGTTCCCTCCTCTAGGATTGTTCTAACAATGGCACAGTTTCTAGGTATTGATACAGTTCTACTGCGAGGTCGTTTCTAGCTCCAGGAATGCAAGTATTGAAACATTTCTATCATCAGATCACAAGAGAATAGTAAAGGATTTATGAATTCATAAAAACTTCTTGTTAAGCAGTTTAAAACAGTTTTCTCAAACTTTCACAGACTTTGGTTTTTCTCAGATGGGGGTTGGAATCAGGGCCTAGCTTACAGGCCTTTCATATTTGCAGGCTATTATAGGCCATAGCCTACCACATTCCCCCCTTTGATTATTCTCACCCGCAAGTGAGAAAGGGTGAGAATTAAATTACATATTATACTTGCGTAAAAGCATCATTATGGGGTATAGGGTAATATTGCCACATAGCTAAAACTTTTGTAGCTGCCTTCCGTTCTACAGTGCTATCAATAACTGAGGTTATCATACGTAAGCAAAGGGGTAATAGGCATGGGAGCAACAAGCATACAGACAACATGAGTAATACAATAAACACAAGGGTCTTCAGACCACCTAACCATGAAAACGCTGAACCAACCCACCCATCAAGCTTCAGACCATGCCAGGTCTGGACAGGCACATATGTTTGTTTTCGCATTTGAGTAGCTATATCTTCAACTACTTATCCATTATTGTCAATCTGCAAACAACAGTTAGTTAAATTCAATTTTCCACATACTCCACCTTCAGCTGCTAGTAAATAATCTAGAGCTAAATGATTCTGATAAATAGCTGTACGCATTTGTGTACTCTGTTTAGCTAAAAGAGTTAGTGCCTTACTAGTTTCATTAGTTATTATTTCTACAACAGCTTGTAAGCATATAATACAATTTATCATATATACAGGAGTGCGGTATCCCCATGTCCCATCTTGTGTCCAAGTGGCAGGTCCATAGTACGAAATAATTCTCTCAGGTGGCCACTCCTCATCATCCCATTTGTCCCATTGGCCTATTTTCAAGGCCTCTCGTTTCTGTCGACTCTTGTACACAGGGAAACCCAGTTGTTCTCCATGGGAAATGGGCAAGAGAAAGAAGGAGGGTCGTATAGTTCCTAATACACATGCTCCTCCCCAATGGTGAGGAAGCTTAGCATATGATCGAGTTCCACAAATCCAATATAGTCCGGGTGGAGCTTGCCAGGTACTGTGAGAAGCCAGATTAGTCCAGATCTTGCCAAGAGTAGGAAAGAGGACTAAAGGGTTGGAGGGCTCTGGAGCGTTTACCCCCGACTACCAGGACGTCTGCTTAGTGGTACTGTTGTAAAACTTCTGATTGAGACAGACCAGCTGTCCGAGTATCATAGTAAACTGTGGTCCTGTACGAGCAAAACACAAATTACCAACAATAGGTTGAGCCAGTACCCACTCACTGGTAGTATTATGTAGAGCAGTCTGGTTATAAGGAATGGAATAGTTCACTTCTTGCGCCTCCCAGGGCCATTGGTCTCCCATCTTAGTTCCGCCACAGAAGAAACAGTCAGAGATGTGGAGACTAGATGCTACTGCCCCAACGAGTTCAATGAACAAGTTTTGGGAGGTGTGAGGAATTGCAAATTCTGCCTGCATGGCCTCATAAAAGGTATGATGTATTTGATAAGGTGCAGATACATGGGTCTTAGTATTTAGCTGTATATGTATAAAAGTTCCAGGATCTGTGCCTCCTCCCACTATACGTAATCCAAATCTGTACCCCTACTTCCACTGGCTAGGGTTAAGTATGAGGAGCTGTAGAGGATTACAGGCACCTTTCTTGTACTTCTGAGGCTCAGATAATGATAATCTTTCTAAACTGGCTTTTCGATTATCTCCATCTCGTCCAGTAGGCCCACCAGACCAAGTAGCATAATACACACATTCCCACTTTGGACAGTAGTAGGCATCTTTAGATGATTTGCTGTAGACGGTTGGGGAATACTTTCCAGTACACCGTCCCCATCCGTATGCTCCTTCAGGACACATATATTTATCATCATAATAGTAGGCTTGTTCCCAAGACCCACACTTGTGATAGGCATTCTTGTTTATCACATCGCAGGCATCAAAATTCAGGATAACGTGTTTTGTGCGATCGGAGAGTTGTTGTGTGGCATTTATGAGGACCCCCTCCTCATCATTCCAACGCAGCTCCAGTACATAATAGGAAGGGTTCTGACGAGGACTGAAGCAAGTTTTACTCTTCCCTTTCGTACAGATATTTAATTCTGTACCATTATACACACATCGGCTAACTATACCAGTGCAAGTATAGTAGGAATGATAAAGTAAAGTTTGAGTAACCTTTATCCCTGTTCGGGTAGTAGATATACAGCTGCACAAGGGGGTAGGGCAAAAGTCTTTTCCAGGAATACCAGGGCTACCGCCCCCATAAAACAGTAGTAGAGGAACATCATGACTACAGTCTCTTGAGATTAACTGAATACTGAGAACGTTGAACTCATAGAGTCTTTTTCTTCTTCTTCTTTTCTGCTCCCGCTGTATGTAGACCTATCGACTGCCACGCTATGTGACAGGGGTAGGATTGTAGATTCCAAAGACTCTTACAATGCTGGTTGTCTCCGTCATGTAAGCTGCAATGGAGTTTCAGGGTCATCTATTGAAGTTCATTGACCAAGTTCAGGAGTGGCTGCTGGCTTTACTCGACTATGATGGATCCAGGGTTCAAGCTCTGCAACTTTCACTGCAGTTGGGGTCAATAAAATGACAACATAAGGTCCCTTCCAATGCAGTGCCAATGGTGTCTTTCTCCACTCTTTGATCCACACTGACACTCCAGGCTTGAAGGGATGCAGAGGTTCCGTCAGATTGATGGGCAATCGATCTTGTACCCAGGTGTGGAGACTCTGCAAAACAGAACTTAAAGCCAATAGTTCTTGTCTAGTAATTTCAGATCCAATCTGTTTCATATCTCCTTTTATTCCCTGCACAATGGGTGGGGGTCGCCCATACAAGATCTCAAAAGGGGAAACTCCTAAAGACTTGGTTGGAGCAGAACGTATCCTAAGGAGAGCTATAGGGAGAACCTGAAGCCACTTCAGGTGTGCTTCTTGACAAAGTTTGGACAACTGAGATTTCAGGGTCCTATTCATATGTTCTACTTTCCCTGAGCTCTGAGGTCTATAAGCTGTGTGCAACTTCCATTGTATCTGTAGAGCTCGGGCTAACTGTTGGGTTACTTGGGACACAAATGAGGATCCGTTATCTGATCCTATAGTCAATGGTATTCCAAATCGGGGAATAATCTCATGGAGCAGAATTCTAGTGACCTCTCGGGCTTTTTCAGTTCTAGTGGGAAAAGCTTCTACCCATCCAGAAAAGGTGCACACTAAGACCAACAGGTAGTGATATCCATTTGCTCGTGGCATTTCAGTAAAATCCACCTGAACATCACTCATGGGGGTAACTCCTACTGACTGAACTCTTGGGGGTGGATTGGGACCCTGCCTAGCATTGTTCTTAGCACATGTTAAACATTGATGAGCCACTGAAGCGGACAAGGGTCCTAAGAGTAGAATACATAAATGAGATTTCAGGGCTCTTTCCATAGCAGTCTTCCCATAATGTGTGGCCTGATGAAAAACATGAACAAAGGCCGGTCCTAACACTTCAGGGATTACTGTGGGACCTGGAGGTGGGCTATCTTCTGGAGGTGGCAGCACTATCCAACCTTTCTCTGTTAGGACACCCCCCTCCTTCTCACAAAAGTAATCTAACTCTCTTGTGGTGTATCGGGGGGCCCATGAGCTAAGGGGCACAGGGAATAAGGCTGCCTGCATCAAAGTATCTTGGGTCAACATTTGTCCAGTTGTGGCTGCTTTTCGGGCGGTGGCATCAGCAAACCTATTCCCTCGGGCAATTTCTCCTATTCCTGCTTGATGACCTCGAAGTGCATGACTGCAACTTGCTTAGGGGCCCACACGGCATCTAATAATATCAATATCTCGGGCCCATACCTAATGGACTTGCCCCCCGAAGTAATCAACCCTCGTTCTTTATACAGGGCTCCATGTGCATGTAAAGTTGTGAAGGCATACTTGGAATCTGTGTACACATTTAGACGGAGCCCTTCTCCCAATGTCAGTGCTCTAGTGAGAGCTATCAATTCAGCCTTTTGTGCTGAAGTTCCTGGGGCCAGAGCTGAGGACTCAACTATCAGATCAAGGGTCACCACTGCATACCCGGCACAACGATGTCCATTGATGACGAGACTGCTTCCATCCACAAAGAAAGTCCGTTCTGGGTTCTCCAAAGGGACATCAGTCAAATCCGGGCGACTTGAGAATACAGTGTCCATAATTTCCAAACAATCATGATCAGGGGGGCCAGGACCAACTGGAAGCAACGTAGCAGGGTTCAAAGCTTGACTGACCTTCAATTGTATCTGAGGGTTTTCACACAGCATACTCTGATACTTCAAAATTTGTGAATTTGTGAGCCAGAAACTTCCTTTGTGTTCCATGAGGGTCAGAACAGAATGCGGTACAGTAACTTGAAGATTTTGTCCCAGAGTGAGCTTGTCTGCTTCGCTCACTAGGAGGGCTGTGGCTGCTACTGCTCTCAAACAAAGGGGCCAGCCTTTCGCAACCACATCCAACTGTTTTGACAAATAGGCTACTGGTCGTTGCCAAGATCCAAGAGATTGAGTCAGCACCCCTACAGCATTTCCTTGTGACTCATGAACTTAGAGGCGGAAAGGTTTCTGGACATCTGGTAAGCCCAAAGCTGGTGATGACATCAGAGCGGTTTTTAGAGATCGAAATGCTGCATCCTGTTCAGGTCCCCACTCCAATGGAGACTTTTCCATTCTTTTGGTAGCTTGATACAAGGGTTTTGCCAGCAGAGCGAAATTAGGGATCCATATACGACAATACCCTGCGGCCCCCAAGAAGGCTCTCACTTGCCTCCTGGTGGTTGGAGAAGGAATACTACATACAGCTTCTTTGCGTTCCGGTCCCAAGCGTCGAATTCTGCTGGACAACTGGAATCCTAGATATTTAACTTTAATTTGGCATAATTGAGCCTTGGCTCTTGAGACTTTGTATCCAGCCTCATTTAGAAGGTGCAAGAGTTCACTGGTGGCTTGTAGGCATTCACTTTCTGAATTTGTGGCTATGAGCAAGTCGTCCACGTACTGGAGAAGAACCCTTTTCCCTGGGTTCACAGAATAGCTTGAGAGATCCTGATTTAAAGCAGCACTGAAGAGAGTAGGTGAATTCTTAAATCCTTGGGGTAATCAAGTCCAGGTAAGCTGACCCCGCCTTCCTGTTATGGGGTCTTGCCATTCAAAAGCGAACAGAAGTTGACTGGTGGGGGCCAGGCGTATGCAGAAGAAGGCATCTTTCAGGTCCAGGATGGTAAAATGAGTAGCCTCAGGTGGGATCAGTCCCAAGAGAGTATAAGGATTTGGTACCACTGGGTGTATAGTTTCAGCTGCATCATTTACCTGCCTCAGATCTTGCACTGGGCGGTAATCTCCCGTTCCAGGCTTCTTAACTGGGAGAAGGGGAGTATTCCAAGGTGACTGGCACTCCTTGAGAAGTCCATACTTCAGCAGTTTCATTAGATGACAGTGGATACCTTCAATAGCTGGTCGAGGAAGAGGATACTGCTTCACATGCACTGGTTCCGCTCCTGGCTTGAGGGTGACAATGACAGGGGCTATGTTCTTCGCTAGGCCAGGTGGATTATTTTCTGCCCATACTTCAGGCGGGGCTAAAGGTTTGGTGGGTATACAGGAACTAGCTGACTTGGTTGGAGATGTACTATAGAACCGCCACTCTTCTTCTCGGGGGACAGTAAGCATCATAAATCCATTAGGCTTCGAGTTCACAGTCATTTGCATTTCTCCCCCTTCAGCAAAGGATATCTGTGCCTGGAGCTTTGCAAGCATATCTCGGCCCAAAAGTGGAATAGGGCATTCAGGCATATACAAGAACTGGTGCGTTATTTTCTGTCCCCCTAGTTCACACATGCGGTTCTGCAGGAAAGGCTTAGTGGCCCTAGCCCCAGTGGCCCCAACAATAGTGACAGTTCGAGAGGAAAGAGGGGCCACCGGCCTTGCCACCACTGAATGTTCGGCTCCTGTATCCACCATAAAGTCCATATATTGGTCCCCTATTTTCAAACTGACCATAGGCTCCTGGGGACCCAGGGTGAACTTGGAGCCCGGTCTGGCCTAGTCTTCATCCATGCCATAGCCTGTTGCAACTGCCACTCCCTCAATAGCTTCTTCCCTCTCTCGCTGGAACTGTGCTCGGTTCATTCCTCCACGACGCTGGAATCGACCTCCTGTTCTCCAGGGACTCCCTCCTCCCCTCCTGGGGGTGGAGTCAAGATACGGGCATTCACTTCTCCAATGTCCTTCTTCTCTGCAATGGGTGCACTGATTCGCACCCAGTGGGGTCCAATTATTTTCATGACCCCTTCCACGTCCTCTGCTCCTTCAATTTGGAAAACCTCCTTCACGTCGTTCAACTAAGGCGGCAGCAAGAAGATCTGCTTTCTTCTTCATCTTACATTCACTTTACATAAGAACATAAGATATGCCATACTGGGTCAGACCAAGGTCCATCAAGCCCAGTATCCTGTTTCCAACAGTGGCCAATCTAGGTCATACGTACCTAGCAGTTTCCCCAAAAGATACAGGTTCCGCAATGCTTGTACTGGGTCAAGCATTGATATCCTGGGTCCCTTCTTAATAATGGTTTATGGACCTTTCCTCCAGGAACTTGTCCAAACCTTTTTTAAACCCAGCTACACTAACAGCCTTTACTACATCCTCCGGTAACAAATTCCAGAGTTTGATTACACGTTGAGAGAAAAAATATTTTCTTTTATTAGTCTTAAATAGTTTACCCTGTAGCTTCACTGTATGTCCCCTAGTCTTTCTATATTCTGATAACGTAAACAATCGATCTACGTTTACCCGTTCCACTCCGTTCATTAATTTATAGACTTCTATCATATCTCCCCTCAGCCGTCTCTTTTCCAGGTTAAAGAGCCCCAACCTTTCTCTGTCACGTTCATTTTCACGATTCACAAACACTTTCTGAGCAACTTCCATTAACTGTGCTGTATTCATGCCTGCAAATCCATCCAGTTTCTGTAATTTTTGTTTTAGATCTCTCTGGGACTGACTGACAAAAGCTGCGTTTACCATGCGCAAATTTTCCTGGGCAGCTGGATCGTATGGAGTATACAATCTATAGGCTTCAGACAACCGCTCTTAGAAGGCCGCTGGGCTCTCATTCGGACCCTGGATAACTTTTGATACCTTCCCGATATTCATGGCCCTCTGGCCTCCCTTCCTTAGGCCCTGCAACAAGGCCTGGTGAAATCGAGTTAGGGCCGTCGCCCCCCTTTCGTCATTCGGATCCCATCTAGGATCTTCATTTGGGAAAGCTGCGGCAGCTGCTTGTGGGAGATTCATTTCCCCCCCCCTCTACGGGATTCTCTTCTAACCAGTGGATAGCCGCTTGCACAATTCGCGCTTGCTCCTCGGTAGTAAAGAGAGTGGACAGGAGCTGGCGGCAATCAGACCAGGTGGGCTGATGCGTTTGCATTATACTGGACACTAACTCCGTCAATTCTTGGGGTTTTTCAGTATAGGACGCATAATGCGTTTTCCAGTTCAATAAATCAGTAGTGGAAAAAGGCACATAGATTAGGCTGGCTGGTCCTGGCGCCATCTGGCCTTGTTCATTTAGGATAGGTAGACCAGGTACTTGGCGCAATGGCATTAAGTGCCTTGTTTTCTCCTTCTTCTTCGGGGTTACACTTCTTAAATCATACGGTTCTCGGGTATAAGCTTCCTTAACAGGTGACCCTGAACTGGCAGGAGAGCCTCCGCTTCCAGTATCATCAGGGGACCCCGATCCTCCTGATGTACTTGGGCCTGACTCGGGGCTATCACTCGGGGAAGTGGGCTTCTTTTGCTGCTGCAGCGGTAATTGCTGGGTCACCTTATTAGGTTCTGCTTCAGGTGGTAGAGCGGGTGGAACTAACCTATATGGATACTGGGGTAAACGGGCCAGGATTTCTGGGGACTCTGAGGCAGAATACACAGGTGGCTTCCCTTCCTCAAACTTCCGGGTTCCCCTGGTGGTTGCTACTAGTATTCTACACTGTTCCTCATAGCAATGCTTCATTCAAAAGGGCTGCTTCTCACAAATACCCAGCCAGGAGTCTATGTAGGGGAACTGATCAGGGAACGTTTTTTGTACAATCTGATGAACACGGGAAACTATACCAATACCAAAGGTGCCCTCATGGGGCCATGAAGTAGCTAACACTGGCCACTCCCTTTCACAGAGCATTTCTAATCGGGACGGAGACATTCTTATTCCGTAGTCTCCAGAAAATCCCTTACAGAAATTCTTGATCATACATTCTAACGGAGTTTGCGTGGACTCCGCCCCTCCCATAATCGTAATGACGTACACGACAACAGACAGTAAGGGTAGGTAGTATGGCTGCAGGTAAGGGGTCCGTACAGCCCACAGAACAATGGGGGGGACAAACACCAAATGCTTCCTCCTTTTTGCGACCTGGGAGCGGTCGCCCGGCAAGGAACTGCGCTACTCAGGAGTTCGTTCTCACTTGGTCTATATCTCAAGACCTCTCAGTCACACAGACAGTCATACCAGCAAAAAGAAATCATTTTTCAAATGCCCAAGGTTTTACTGACTAACTGACTAACCCAACCAAAGGGTCGATGGCTTCTGCTCCGCTAACCCTTATGCGGAGCGTACTAGGACCGCCCTTATGAGAAGTGATCAAGTTCTCTCGTCTTGCGCACTTATGCAAGACTTTTCCCAGTTAGTCTATACCAAATTAGTCTTGCATACTCATGCAAGGCTTTTCCCCAGGCTTCACTGACTATTGAACAAGAAAATGTCTACTCACCGGATCCGATTCCCGATACCAAACCAGTTCTTGGGTTGGATCCTGGACTCCCCTCGGGTTCGGAGGTGTTGGCCAGCTGGACCCAGTGGTCCACCGAGGCAAGGCAGAACCCTCCCCGATACAAGAGGGCCGGTGGTGCCTGAGGTTTCCCCTGTGGTCGGACAGACACGGTTCCAACCAGGCCAGACCTGGAGGCGAAATACGTGGAATATTCACTTGAATACCATCCACTACTCGCACATTCCCAGCCAATGCACCAAGAATATGTAGCAGTGAAGTGCAAACAATGAATAAATACAGGAGTCAATTGCAGGGTCCAAGCCAATTTATTGTGCACAAGGCTCAGACAGTCAAGCTTCGAAAAGGACTGAGCAAAGTTCTTACAGAAACATATTCATTTTATACATTTCTTTTCAGTTTGATACATGCAGACTTTCTATTGGTCCCACCGCCCCCTGCACTTGTCCAATCGGAGATCCTTTCTGGGCCTAGCACCCAGTTCCCTCCTCTAGGATTGTTCTAACAATGGCACAGTTTCTAGGTATTGATACAATTCTACTTGCGAGGTTGTTTCTAGCTCCAGGAATGCAAGTATTGAAACATTTCTATCATCAGATCACAAGAGAATAATAAAGGATTTATGAATTCATAAAGACTTCTTGTTAAGCAGTTTAAAACAGTTTTCTCAAACTTTCACAGACTTTGGTTTTTCTCAAATGGGGGTTGGAATCAGGGCCTAGCTTACAGGCCTTTCATATTTGCAGGCTATTATAGGCCATAGCCTATCACACAATGAGGGCTGTTTTAGAAGCCTTGTTCACAGTTTCAATGTGGAAAATCTGGCATTTACACACGGAAATGCTATCCATATGTAAATGACAATTTTATAAAGAATTAGGGGTATGTTTACATGCCATTCTCAACCGACCAGCTGGACTTCTCTCCACTAACTACCTGCTTCGACGCTGTCACTGACTGGCTCCACACTCAAAACCTCAGAATAAACTGCAAGAAAACTGAGGCGCTATTCATCACCAGGAGCCAAGCTTTCACCCCTCCTGCATCACTAAAAGTAAGATGCGCCGAGCTTCAAAGTAAGCCCATGATCCGCTATCTAGGGGTCACACTAGACCAACAGTTGGATATGAAAGCCCACATAAACAACACTGTCAAGGCAGTATACCACAAATACGGACAATCCGGCATCTATGACCCCTACTGGAGCCATATGACTTCCGGACAATCTACCAAGCCTTGGTAATCCCCCACGTCGACTACGCCAACTCAGTCCTACAGGGACTCCCAAAAAATACGCTGAACCCACTTCAGCTTGCAATGAATGCAGCCGCCAGAATATTACATGGAGCCGCCAGAAGGGACCATATAACCCCAATCCTGAAACACCTCCATTGGCTGCCGGTCCACTGTAGACTCACCTTCAAAATTCTGCTGTTGACTTTCAAGGCCATCAACAGCCTCACCTCATCCTCCATCATGGACCTCATCCTCCTCACTCCCTCAAACAGAGTCAGAAGGTCAGTTGCTGCCAACACACTGAGTATCCCTAGCAAAATCACGAAGTGCTCTCAAGCAACAGGAAAGAGAGCCTTCGTGTACTATGCACCCACGTGTTGGAATGCCCTCCCGCCCAACATCCAGGCCATTACTGATCTTACCCAATTCAGGAAGGCTCTGAAACACCACCTTTTCCTCCAGCACTACTCGCACAGTGGGGACACACAACATCCAGCCATACACAACCACCAAGACAGCCGCTCCAAAACACTCACAACACACAGTCTCAGCCCTGTACATTAGCACTACCAGTCACCCTGGTATGCACACATATATAGTCACTGCTTAGCCTGTATATAGCCTGTGTAGCCTGTATATAGTTACTTAAATGAGTAGCCAAGCTACTGTGTAGCCTGTACATAGTTTCCCCAGTTAATCCAAGTTGCAAAACCTGTTCTTTGTAAGTAAAGTACAGGCACTGCCTGCACTGTACAAATTTGCTATTGACTGTAAACCGAGCTGATTTCAAAGAGCACGGTATAGAAAAGACTTTAAAGAAATAAAATTAAAAAAATGTTTACTAAACAGCAGTAGCGGCTTCCGTGCGATATTGGAGCCGCAGCCCCATTGAATTCAGCTCCGATATCGCACGGAAGCCGCTATCACTGTTTAGCAAACATACCCCTAAATTTATATCTGGATGCCCTTTATAGGTAGTATGCAGTATAGGTAGTAAGGGAGCATGGTCTGGGTGAGTCAAAAATCTACATTTGTATTCCTCATTTCATATAGGGCACATTGGGATTTAAACCTGCTCCCTGGCACGTATAGGTTTTTAAAAAGTGCTTGCTTCAGCCATTCCTTTACAGGACGGATTAAGGGTGTTATCCTCCTTAATCCCCCATTTTTTATTTCCTCCTCCAAATTGAAATGTATTAAATATCATGGCAGCTGTGCTTAATTGGTGTCTTTTAAACGTATAGGTTTGCACATGTACGCTGCAAAATGCTTAACTACGGGCCTGATATTCGCAAGGCATTTACATGGTTTACAGCCCAGTAAACTATGCAAATGCCCTTAATTGGGATAGTCATCGGCACTTACATGGTTAGTGCCATTGAATATCCCCTTCTAATCCTGCTACACTCCTTGATGCTATGCGGTTAGCCCCATGGTGTGTTGGGGGCATTCTGGGGCGGAGCAAAGGTGGAAACTGTCGCTAACCAGGCAGCAGCAATATTGCATGCTGCCCGGTTAGCAACCAGCACCTAAAAGATAGGCGCAGGTCGCTATTGCGGCTTCTAGCATCTGCGGCGATCTCTGGATATGCAATGCCAGGGCCGTATATGATCCCGGCATCGAATATCTGTGGTTAAGGATCGGAGGGCAGGGCTATGAGCCATATTAGCACATAGCCTGCCTAGATGAATATCGGGCTCTACATGTGTAAGTTACAACATGCAAACTTACACATGCGAACGTGGCACTTACACACGTGAAATGTCTCCTCTGGCTCTAGGGGTTGGCAAACAACGTGTGCACTCCTGCATGCCCTTAAAGATATTTTAGAAAAGGCTTCACATTTGGCAGAGCCTTTTCTAAAATACCATTGGAATTATACATGCCTCGACCTCTACATCACATAGTAGATGACATAGTAGAACATTCATATAACACAGATGTAATGCTCACAATGTCAGCACAATACAATGAAACACCTTAAAAGGCAGCAGAGAGGTCAAGTACTGTTGGGCTCTATAGATCGACAAGATGGCTAAGTCAAAGGCATTGGGCTAAATAAAAGTGGGTGGTGAAATGAAGGGTTAATTATACGCACAGTTGAATGATGTATGTGGATCTAGTCTGAGTTGCAGGGTATATGATCCATACAAATACTGTGCCCCAATACTTGTTTGTGCCAGCAGTATAAGCATGATATTGTGGTCCACAGCGTTGAAGGCTGATGAGAAATCCAGCAGCACTCATATCACGGTGAATCTCCTGCCATGGTCTCTGCAGAGATTTTCAAGCATGGATACAAGAACTTCATACTCAGATTGACATGCATTTAGCCATTTTCTTTCTTTTCGCCCGTCATTGAGTTGGATGCAGACTGTCTGCTCTATACGTTTTCCCAGAAAAGAGGGAAGGTAGATACTGGACAATAGTTTTCTAGCTTATCCTCTTTTTCAGAAGGGGCAAACCACTGTTTTCTTATTAGAGCTGCTGGCAAGAAATTGGCAGAAAGGACCTTGACTCACTGCAAGATAATGCACTGTAGAACGATAGAATGATATCTACCTTGTTGATTGGTTGAATGATGAATGCATGGTGTGGCAGCATGTTCACAGATGGATCGAGAGAGACAAATAACAAAACAGCAGCTCCATTATTTACTCTTCTACTCTTCTATCCCCTTTCTAAAACTCAATGGGGGTCTTTTACTAAAGTGTGGTAGAACTTTGTACCTACTGCGAGCATTTTGCAGGAAAAACTGCATGATAGGTGCAAAGCCTGTGTGGTAAATGCAGGGGGCATGCCCTGTGTTTAGCACACAGGGATGCCAAATACCACAGGAGCCCATGAACCCTGCCCTGGCAGTGAGCGCGGGAGCACTCGTGTTCCCTGTCTTGATATCAGAACCCTTTGAACCCCTGAAGCAGGCCGCACTTAAAGATCTTAAAGCGAGGCTGGAAGAATACCCCTATGAAGAGAGGCTAAAAAGGTTAGGGCTCTTCAACCTGGAAAAGAGACAGCTGAGGGGAGATATGATAGAGGTCTATAAATTAATGAATGGAGTGGAACGGGTAAACGTAGATCAATTGTTTACGTCATCAGAATATAGAAAGACTAGGAGACATGCAATGAAGTTACAGGGTAACCTATTTAAGACTAATAAGAGAAAAGATTTGTTCACTCAATGTGTAATCAAACTTTGGAATTTGTTATTTGAGGATGTAGTAAAAGCTGTTAGTATAGCTGGGTTTAAAAAAGGTTTGGACAAGTTCCTGGAGGAAAAGTCCATAAACCATTTTTAAAAGGGACCCGGGATATCAGTACTTGATCCAGTACAAGCATTGTGGAACCTGTGTCTTTTGGAGAAACTGCTAGGTATTTATGACCTAGATTGGCCACTGTTGGAAACAGGATACTGGGCTTGATGGACTTTGGTCTGACCCAGTATAGCATATCTTATGTTCTTATGACCGCCATCTTGGTCATGATCTGCTTGGCAAGACATATCTCTGAGTTGCAGGCACTGTCATAGAGGGATCCTTACTTGTCATTCTTGGAGGAGGCTGTGTACATTTGTCCTATCCCCTCTTTCTTGCCCAAGGTGGTCTCATCCTTTCATGTTAATCAGGTGGTCTGTCTGCCCTCCTTTTCTAAGGAACAATGCCAAGGGAAGGATAAGGACCTTCGCCTGATGGATGTTAGGAGAGTGCTTCTCCGGTGTCTCAAGGTCACTAACTCCTTTTGCAAGTCAGACTGTTTGTGGTGTTTGCAGGCCTGTGTAAAGGCAATGCAGTCACCTGAAGCGCTGGATCAAGGAGGCCATTACCTAAGCGTATCTGTTGCAGAACTGACTGAATCTGGAGGGTTTGTGTGTCCATTCCACTTGGGCCCAGGCATCCACTTGGGTGGAGAGTAGCTTGGTCACCCCTCAGACATTTTCCAAGTGGCAACGTGGGCATCCCTTTCCACTTTTGTTAAGCATTACCGCTTCTATGTCCACACTCTGGCAGACATAACCTTTGGCTCAGAGGCCTTGATAGCTGCTGTGACTTCTTCCCAACCAGTGGAGTCATAGCTTTGGTATGTCCCACTTTTCTGGACTGGTCAAGCAGGATGATATGGAAAGTACCAGATAATGTCCTTTCCCTGAGTCTTGCTAGACCAGTCCAGGACCTGCCTCTGTGACCCATTAAGGTGTGCTGTGTTTCTCTGTGGTTAGCTCTGCGAGCGCATATTCTCTTGACAGGCCTTATGTCTGAAGATGATCCTATACATAGTTGTGTTTTTGTTCTGCTGAACCTTGTTATCCTCACTGAGATTGTGTGCAGTCAGGGATTCTTCACTGTGTGCTTGGGTACGAATACTGAGGTGTTCCTCCTGCTCCACTGACTGGTATAGCAGGATGAGATCATAAGATACCTCTGGAATATTTAGTCTGTCTCCACCTCTGCTGGTAGGGGCACACAACACACTTGTCTAGATTGGTCTAGCAGGATTCAAGGAAAGAAGATTATCTGGTAAGTAAAATGTGATCTTATGTTGATGGACTCAGTGGCATAACAAGGGCAAAGCGGTAGGTGTGGCCCATCATAAGTGTCGGCCGGGAGGGGGGTGCATCCCCGCCGGGCCCATGGAGGCAGCGCAACAAACTTGAATCATGAATCGGTAAGTAGTAGTGCCATGCGAGGGGGCACCCATCCCACTGGATGGTCCAGTTTCAATTTATAAAAAATAGAGCTGATAACACTAGCAATCTCTTTCTATCTACACTCTAAAGATTGAAGTTCTGTAATTCAGGAGATGGAAATTTACATCCTCCGGTAATGAATTCCAGAATTTGATTACGCATTGAGTGAAAAAATATTTCTCTTATTAGTCTTAAATGGGTTACTCTGTAGCTTCATTGCATGTCCCTAGTCTTTCTACTTTTTGATGGAGTAAGCAACCAGTCTACGTTTACCCATTCCATTCCATTCCATTCATTAATTTATAGAACTCTATCATATCTCCCCTCAGCCGTCTCTTTTCCAGGTTGAAGAGCTCTAAACTTTTAAGCCTTTTCTCGGAAGGGTATCCTTCCACCCCTTTAGCATTTTGGTGGCTCTTCTCTGTACCTTTTCTAATTCTGCTATATCCTTTTTAAGATATGGGGACCAGAATTGCACACAGTAATTTCATAGTGCATTGTAAACTCTACAGTTCCATTGATTTAATTAAAGATTTTATACATAGGAACATATTTACTAAAGTACTCTACCAGGCTACGCAGGGTTCAGCATGTGTCAAGTGCGCCATGGTAAAATGAACTGCATGCTAAAAAATCCTGTGCTGTCGGAGCGGTGACTGGGCAGTTCAAGGGTGGAGCATGGGCATCATGGCTGGCATGGGCATCTTTGGCAGGCGCTCCCTAGTGATGTTGTCCTTGGCACTGATGCATTTAATGTACTGCCATCTCAATGCACCCATGCTGATTGCGCCAAACAGAAGAAGCGCTGTGGTGATACATAAACCATGCCAGTTACATGGGAACATGCCAGGAATACCTTCCTTTTATAGCGCAGATTGAGTGCCACCTTTGCGCTCATTTTCGGGGCTGAACGCACACCTGTCCAGAGTGTCATTTCTCTCTCTTTTTTCTTACACCGTTCTTCCTGAATGAATTAGAGGGGACATAGGATGAGGGTGAAAGGGGATAGACTCCGGCGTAATAATGCTGAAATATTTCTTCATGGAAAGAGTGCTAGATTTATTTTATTTATTTATTTATTGGTTTTTATATACCGCGCTATTTCACATTCAGCGTGGTTTACAGAGAACAGATCAGAGCTACATAGAACAAGTTGATAATATCTTAATAAATTGACTTACATGGAACAATAATATGAGCATTTAACATAGTAATAGAGCAGGTTTGGTGAGAAAATCTATATAACTTGGATCAAAAACCAGGAAAACTATATACATGAAACTATATATAATGAATTTATGTATCATGCAGTTATATGATGATTGAGCATTGTTGGAGGTTGAGGTTGAGGATGCGTGGAATAGTCTTCTAGTGGAGGTGGTAGAGACGAGGACAGTATCTGAATTAAAAAAAAAACATGGGACAAGTACAGAGGATCGCTAAAGGTAAAAAGGGGACTGCTGTAGTGGTTGATATGGAAGGGCAGACTAGATAGGCCATATGGTCTTTTTCTGCTATCATGTTTCTATGTTCCTATGATTATAAATGGGTATAGTTACAGTGGATCCCAGTCTTGATTCTCTGTGAACCACATCTTGACTGCCACTAAATCTGTCAACTTGTTTTCATTACAGCCTCTAGATTTAAAACCTTATATTCCATACTACAGGCATTAGTATAGAATATTACAGGTATTGGTATGTATTAGTATTAATTTCCCTGAAATGTTTGCACTGGAAGAAAACTTTAATAAATCTCCCTGTATGATCTTTGCTCCTTGCTTTCTTGGGCAATTTTCCTGCCCCATAGATGCTAGTATATTAATAAGGTTTCTTCTATTTTTGGCTTGTGGGAAAAGTTATATTTTCTGTGGTGGATTTCATGGTTTTGATATAACTTGTAAGTGGGTTTTGAATGATGCAGTATGTGAACCACTGATCCAACCCATATTTATTAAAAGCATCAATAAAGAGCTTACAGTGGCAAATCAAGCCCACAAGATGAGACACATTGAAACAGGGTCAGCCTCTTCAGTGAGCATTACTCTTATTTGACACAAGTTTTACTTTGGACTTAGCACTTCCCTGGTAAAGACAAGCTTCAAATGATTTGATGTGGTTTAAGGGCTTAATTGTAACTCCTGAGGTCTAGACCAAATAAGAAGGGACTAGCAAGCTAAAAATAAAAGTTGTTTGCATGCTTGTTGGTTCATCAATTAAAAACAAGGCCTTTTTAAGAAGATCACTGTAATTAAACATAGCACCTCTCTATATGTATATTTATTTAAAGCTATACATAAAGACAACATGTATAAGTTGGGTGTTTTAGAGACAGTCCAACTAAGAAAGTCACCTGCAGACAGATTCCTAAAAGTGTCATATTATAGTCACATGGAGGGGAATGGTATAGTGGCATGCATAAAAGATACCCCGGTTTTCCAAGGGGAATGCCCACGTTTTCCCTTTGATAATTAACTCATGGAAAGTACAGGCTCCCATTTCCACCTGCTATTTAGTACACGCACATTTCCCAGTTTATTTTATAGGCATACATGCATTTATGAAAAATGCACAGAAATATTATTGCCACCTCATTCCTGCCCCAAGGGGTGCTTCCAGTCAGGTCAGATAAACTTATGTGCATACACATTACATGCAGATAATGTTAAGTGCACATCCTGCTAGAGGACAGCAACCTTGGGTTGCAGTGACTGGGGTTTCTAGTCCTACAGGTGCTCCTTGTGGCCTTGGGCAAGTCACTTAACCCTCTATTACCTCAGGTACAAAAGCATATTTTGTGAGCCCTTCGGGGACAAGGGAAATATATATATACAGTACCTGAATGTACACTACTTTGACAGGTAGAAAAGTGGTATATAAGCGTAGCTAAAGAAATAAATATTCTCTGGGCAATTTTATAAAAGGTAATTTCTGCATGTAAAACATTATTTTACTAGCGGAAATGCCTTTTAAAATGAACCTGAACATTTACGACAGAGCAAGGGTACAGGAAAAGGGCTTTCATATTATGCCATAGTTTTGAGATGAAGAATTTATCATATAAGGGAAAGAGGTTTTGGACTTCGCTTGTCTTTTTCAGTACTAGCTCAAGGCAAGTTACATTAGGTACCTCTCTTTTCCCTGGAGAGTTACAGTCCTCCTTCCCTCTCCTCTAGTCCTGGATGATTGTGTCTCATTTCTTTGCTGTCATAATGGATTGCCTTTCTAAACTTTGATTTAGTATAATTTTATTATTTTCTGAACCGCTTTGATGTGTTTTGAAAGGTGGTATAGCACATTTTAAATAAACTGTAATCTAAGTTTGTACCTGAGGCAATAGAGGGTTAAGTGACTTTCCCAAGATCACAAGGAGAAACAGTGGGATTTGAATCCTGGTTTCCTTCCCACTGCTCTAATCACTAGCCTGCTCCTCCACATAGGAAGCAGAGAGTAGTCATTTCAACTACCCTGTAGGCTGGAGTGGAACATTTTTTGTCTTGCATGTAATCTATAGCCAGCAAGCACACTTCTGTTGTGGTTTTTATAGCAAGAACGCCATATGGGAAGACTGGGTCTCCCCATCTCTTTGTCTTCCCCTGACCGTATATCACAGGAAGGAGCTTGTGTTTTGGTGTAATTTAAGAGCGTGGTACGCAAGTTATCAGTACATGTTGATTCAGTTACAAGAAATCCACTCCTACAGCTGCATACTCTCGGTGGGTGAAGGCTAATTTTATAAACCAGGAAGGGTGTCAGAATAATGTAGGACCTTCGAAAAAGGATGAAACATTTTTGGTTTGTTAAGATTTCAATTAGAGCTCTGTGATCTGGGGATTAACCCTTCACCTTCCATGTAAAGATGCTTAACTTATTTAGAAAATCATTGGCACTTCTGAATACTCATAGCCATCAGAAGGTCCCGATCTTTCACCAGAAGTGGGCAAAATCTGTATCCTCTACAAGCTCACAGCTCAATAAACCTACCCAATGCTTTACTGAAAAATATTCCTTTTTGAAACCAATAAAGGTCCTGGACTAGCCAAAATCCATCATTTAGCATCAATTTTAGAAGAATATAAAGGTCAATGAAAAATATAGGTTGATGCATTTGTAATGAACTAACAATTCATTTCTTGATTAGCTGTCCAGAGCTCCTCCAAACAAAGAGAGCAGGGAAAGAGTGGATGACCTCTGAATAGGCAATCAAATCGCAGAGTATATTACAGTCATGATGTGCAGGGGAAGGGGAGATGATGGAGATAAAAAGATCATAGAAAAGAAGACAGCAAGGCGGCCAGATATGTAGTAAATGTGAGTGAGTGTGGGTGGGGGGGGGGGGAGGGGAAGGGGGATATTCAGTGGCGGCAGCTAATGCTGAGAAAGCAGCTAGCTGTCACTGCTGAACAGTGAACCTGGATATTCAATGCCAGGGTCATATCCGTCCACCAGCAGTGGATATTCGGGTTTGCCAGAATGCACCTTTGCAGTCTGCTCAGTGGCAATATTCAGGCGCTGGTCGGATTTCAGCCGTTTAGCTGTCCTACCTTTAACCAGTTAAGGCTAGACAGGCAGTGGATGAATATCGCCGCTGCCCGGGTTAACCCACGGTGCCACCCCTGCTCTATCCCTGGAACGGCCCGTCGCTAGCTGGCTAGTATCAGGGCACTTCGAGGTTACAGCTGGGAATATTCAATGGCAGGTCTGAAAACGGCCTAAATGCCTTTGAGCATCCCACCAGTTGTGTTCTGGGAAGCGACGAGCAGTTTTCAAAGGCACGTATCTGTATGGCAGACCCTGATGTCTGCATGAGTGCTGGCCACAGCGATATTCAGTGACACTATCCAGAGAGTTTCGCTGAATGCTCTCTCTGACTCTAGATGGGTAGTGCTGGGGAGGTATGAGGTTGGAGCCAGGGCAGTCCATGGATTCATCCATATAGTGGAACTTTTCAGTGCTCTAGATGGATAGTAGGCACAAAGCTGTCCTAAATGACTATTCGGATAGCTATGTGTACAGTGGTATTGAAAATCACTGTTGTACAGATTGCGGATACAGCTGACTGCAAAGACCTGATATTCAGCACCAGCCACTATCCGGATATCACTGCTGAATGTCCAGTTTTTATTTGGCAGCAGTTGCTGATCGCTATG
The DNA here is from genome assembly GCA_033557465.1 of Ichthyophis bannanicus. Taxonomy (NCBI): domain Eukaryota; kingdom Metazoa; phylum Chordata; class Amphibia; order Gymnophiona; family Ichthyophiidae; genus Ichthyophis; species Ichthyophis bannanicus. The sequence goes on from CM066032.1 coordinate 662,533,088, forward strand.
GTTAAATATCGACCCGTGCATTTCCAGTTGCTTTGGTATAAATGTATCCCAAAAGTGCTCTGCATCAACACCTCCCATTAAATTGGGAATCCCCAAAATTCTCAGATGATTTCTCTGACTCCTAGTATTTGCCCCTAGACTTCTTTTTCAGTTCAGGTGCCTGGAACTGGTCTAAACTTAGACGCGGTGCCGGACGGCCATGATGTTTCTGAGATCAGGCGGGGACGCCCAGGTTCCTGAGGATACTTCAGCCACACCTGCACCATGCCCCAGTTCAGACTTGGATGTCCCCAGAGCTGGCTTCTAAATTGGCTTTGGAGAGGTCTCTGTGCTTTGGAACTCTCTTTGCCCATTTTGGGATATCCAAAGCACGAATAGGGCTTCTTAAATGACCCCCCATGTTATTAAATAGGCCCCAGTGTGAGTCTTGCGTTATTTAATGCACATTAAATCATCTTGGCATGTTAATTGGTTAGTACATGCTAGTAAATGAGGCCCTGTATTATTAGTGGTTGAGAACCACATTTTACAAGGCTGCAAACAATAAACAATGGCATGGATCAGCCTATCTCAAAATCTCCTATGTTATGTTTGTCAGTTTCTCCTTGTAACTTTGTTTGAAATAAACGTTTTTGGCCTCCCTTTCCTCCTAAATTAAAGGCCCTTAAGAAAATACATTTATGTAATAAACAAAAAAAAAACATTTTGTTAGATTTCTGTCAAAGGGCCCTATTTATCAACCCACAATGTCTAATAACGCATGCTATTTGCCACTGCCCTCATCATTTACTAATATGTGTTAATGTGCATTGCACACCTTGAGGCTTGATATATAGTGGCAGAACTAGGGTGATGTGAGCAGAATAATTGCTCCAGCTGCTGCAGATTTTAGAGCACATCTGGCACTGCTCAGCGGAGAGATGAGGAGAGGGCTACCTCGCTGCTGCAGTTCATGAAGCAATGCCTCGGGTGCTGGTTCCAATGATGTAAACGGACCTCAGAGTTTGATGGCCCCAGGACTGATACAAGCTCAGTTTTTATTCTTGCAGAGAGAGGCCTATGCAGGTTAAAATGCACAAAGCAGACCAAAAACACAAACACTAGCATTTCAGGCATTTGAATATTTTCTTTTTTCACATCTAGGGCTCATTTTTGACAAAACACACAAAATGGCTCCCTTGCAAGCCATAAACCTTTACACATGGGGCATATTTACTAGAGTGTGGTAGGTAGCGCAGGATAAACATGCATTGAGCGTGCCTTTATACCGTGGTGGGGCCATAGTGGCTATGGTAGATGAAGGGAACCAAGGTAGGGATGTGCCACTGCGCTAGTCGTGTTGCTACCGCGGTACTTGTGAACACACAGCCTTAGCGCATGTGCACAGCAAGCACACTCACAATGCACGCCCAGCATTTGTTAACTACAAAAGCGTTGTTAAGATGGCAGTAATCTACAGGACCACAGCAGACAGTACTAAATGGGCCCCTATCCCACCTACAAAACAGTAGTAACAAGTCAGGGATGATCAGGAATAGACATAACCGACTGCACACCTCAGAGCAATGGAGCAGCGTACAAGAGAGCAGAACATGCAAATCAGGAAAGCAAACACACGCAGAGTCCACGCTGCACCTCGAACTGTGGGAGATAGGGAGCAAACGTGGCATCTGAAGGTGCAGGGGGCCGTGTATGAGATCAGGCAGGGTGTCCACAGTGTCCACTATGATAAACGGGTATATGAACCCCCTTCACCCTGAGACACCTAGGCCACAGTGAACACAGTACAAGGCCTCTGGTGTCGGGGGGGGGGGGGGAAGGAAAGGAAAGGAGTGGAAATTTTGTTTATTGAGACAGGCAACAGAAAAACAGACAAAAAGCAAAAACAATCAACCCAACCAAGTCCCACACCCCCCCAAAACCCCCACCCCCCCGACATAGTACACAACAAGAATCATAACCCCCGTGACCCACCTCCCCAAACCCACCACCAAACCCAGCAACCAACACACGTGCCATTCCCCCCAACAACCCGCAAAAGTCCAAACAATGTCCATATCCACACCCCCCCCTCATTCCAATGTCCATGCCCGACCCAACCCCCCCTGCAAAAACACCCCAGAGCAGTCCACACATTGTCCATTGGTGTTAGCAGACCCACACCCCTCCCCTGCACAACAACCCCCACCAGTCCAATTGTTCGTTCTGTCCGTTGGTGGGGGACTGCCAGACTCCCCCCCCCAACCACCCACAGACAGAGTCCCCTGTCCCCATCCCTTCCCCTGCAGAAGGAGCAGCAGCTCCCCCCTCCCTCCACCCCGATCCCCGCCCCCTCCCCATCCACCCTACGAAAACAAACACATCAAAAGCAAACCTCCCCACCCCCACTCCCCCAAACAAAAACATAAGGGCACCTTGAGCCCATCCCCAACAGAATCCCACCAAAACAAAACATAACCAATTATACAAAGCAAAAGATAAACAAAAGATAAACATAACCCCAGTGCTGCCCTGCAACCCAGACAGCGGAACGGGATGCACAGAACACGAAAAGGACGGACATAAACACACAAACAATTGGGACAGCCACCCCCAAGGAGAAAGGGAGAGTGGACAAGTGGTCTAACCCCTGCAGCAGCACCAGCTCACCCCCCCCCCCTTCCGGGAGAAAAACAACCCCAACATCCTACCCAGTAACAAACCCCAGGGAAGGGAACCCTCCCCCTCCTGTCACACCCCCCCCCCCAGGGAAACAAAACAACCCCAAAGCCCTACAGGGACGAGAACCCCAGGGAACCCCTCCCCCTCACGGGGGGCGGAGGGTGAGGTGACGCCACAGACGCTCCCAACGATGAGCCTCCACCACCCGCCTTTCGCGTTGCGCCATGCTGGACACTTCCTCCAAAATGTCCCGCACCACCTCGTCGAGGGGCAGGACCAACCCCCGGGTCGAGACATGACAGCGCGCTTGCCACAGGTGGTAGCGCACTACAGCCGTGACGAGGTAGAGGGTCCCGGAGTCCTGCCTTAGAGGAAAGGACCAGGCCCCGTACACCCACTCCGCATACGTGAGGAGGGAAAGGTCACGCAGGTGAAGAGCAGCGGACACCAACCGGCAGGCCTCTACATTAAAGGGGCACTGCCGGAGGAAATGGTCCATGGTCTCCGTCTGCCCTTCACACCCGGCCCTCGGACAGACCCGCTCGGCCTGTGACCTGTACTTGAGGTTGTCCCTCACGTACAAACGCCCGTGGAAAGACAACCAGGCCACATCCCGAACCTTCTTCGGCAGCCGAGGGGAGTTCAACAGCCGAAGGCCCCGCTGCATCACATCCGCCGGACAGTCCCGCAGGGCCCACCGTGGTTGAAAGTGAGAGGCGAGTACCATCCGGTACAATCCTTTCCGCCCCAAGGACTGGGCGAGCGGGTCGGTCACCCCCCACCGCCGAATGAGCCCCACCATCGCAAATACGTACGATGGGGCCTGTTCCCCGCTCCGATGCACACGTGGGACCGAGGACGCCCCCTCCCACTGCTCCCAGAAGCGGGAGAACCATTCCCGATAGGAGGCCACCCACCAAACCCCACCCCCTTCCCGCATCCTACCTAAGTGAAATGCCATAGACAGGACTGACAGGAAAACAAGGGGGTGCAACATACCCAAACCGCCCTCTGCCCGATCCAGGCAAACGATGTTGCGCTGGACAGGGTTCAGGCGGTTACCCCACAGAAAACAGAAAAAGACGGCACTGACAGACGCCTGACGGGACGACGGAAGGACGAAGACCGTGGCCACGTGCAGAAAGAGAGGAAGCAGAAACGTCCCGAGGAGTTTGATCTTCTCCTCGTACGTACACCTCCACCGCAGCACCCGACACCGTGCAGCCTCAAGACAACGGTCCCAATTGGACTCCGCACAGTCCTCCAACCCGAAGACGAGGCCCAAAACGTGGACCTCCCCCACGGGAGGAGGAAAGGGGGCGCAGGAAGGCGGGGAGGCCTCCGAGGGGCCCAACCACAGCGTCTGGCACTTGCTGTGGTTGACAAAAGAATGGGCTACCTCCGAGTACTCCTCCACGGCCTCCCGCAGGGCCTCTACCCCTTCAGTGCCGTCCACGTAAACTGAGATGTCGTCAGCGTAGGCAACTACGGTCACCGGGGGCGCACCAGGCGCCTCCAGGCCCCGCAACCCACCTGAGGACAATCTCCGGAGGAAGGGATCGAGGGAGAAGACATACAGCAGGGGGCTCAAAGGGCACCCCTGCCGCACCCCCGAGGTGACACCAAACGGCCGTCCGAGCCACCCGTTAATAAACGGGAAGCTCACCCCCCCTCGGTACAGCGCCTGCACGATGAAGAGGAAACCTGCGGGGAGGCCGAAGTGCTGGAGCACCACCCACAGGTACCGGTGACTGACTCGATCGAAGGCTTTGGACTGATCCAAGGAGACCAACCAGTGGTCCCGTTGGAGCAACCGGCCTCTCTCCACCACCTCCCGGACTGTGGCGACAGCGTCCAGAACCCCTCTCCCCCGAACGGAACAATACTGGGAAGGTGACAGCAAAACGCCCGACACCTCCACCAGTCGGTTGGCCAAACACTTGGCCAGAATCTTCCGGTCCGCGTTCAGAAGAGAGAGCGGCCGCCAAAAGTCCAAAGAGCTATCGTCCTTCCCCTTGGAGAGCAGCAGCAGCAGGACAGACTCGCGAAATGACCGCGGGAGAAACCCCGTGTCCATGATCTCCTGAAACAGGGAGGTCAGGAAGGGGGCCAGCTGGGCGATGAAAGTACGATAGAACTCCACCGGGAGCCCATCGCGCCCAGGCACCTTCCCCAACGGCATGGCACGAATCGCCCTCTCCACTTCCACCTGCTGAATCGGAGCAGCGAGTGCATCAACCTGTGCCTGGACCACAGCCGAATACACCGGGGGAAGGCCCAAGTACTCTCGGATATGGGTGAGGTCCACGGGGCGATCCCCAAACAGGTCCGAGAAGTATTCCCCCACCATCCGCAAAAGGTCCTCCTGGGAGGTATGAATGGTGCCGTCCGCGCCCCGCAGGGCCATGACCTCCCGACGCCGAACCCTCTCCTTGCAAGTCAGGAAAGGGTCTGGGGTGGCGACCCCACCGGCCGCCCCCTCGAAGCATAGGGAGGCATGGCGGTCATAAAGCAGGCCACGGAGCTGGACACGTACCCCTTCCACCTCCTCCCGCGCTGCCCCTCGGGATACCAAACGATCCAGCGACCTCCGGAGGACAGTATAAGTGAGGTAGCGGGATCGAGCCATGGAGGTACCCCGGGAACGGAAGAGTTGGCGGGCACGTGTCTTCACCTCGTCCCACCAGGCGCCACGGGAAGGAAAAACACCCAACAGGGTCTCCTGGTCTGCGAGAAAGGCCAAGAACTCCTGGACCACCTCTGATGTTGCCAACAACTGCACATTCAGTCGCCACAGGCCAGGACCCCTGCTGAGCTCCTCGTGGTTAGCCAGGAAGGACATGGAGAGGACGCGGTGGTCCGAAAAATCAACCGCCTGCAGCTGCGGAGGGGAACACTCCACCCGGGCACTCACATATATCCGATCGATACGACTCCTGCAGGTCCCATGGTAGTAGGTGAACCCCGGCGACCTAGGAAAGGCCCGGTGGAAAACATCCACTAGGTCAGCCGTCCGGGTCATCTCGGCCAAAAAGAGGCCCTCGTAACTGGGTGGGCAACGATCCCCCCCTCGGTCCTGCAAAAAGGTGGTGGTGTTGAAATCCCCGGCGAGGACCACCAAACGGGAGGTGTGTAAGTAGGGGTGGATGACCCGAAAAAGGGTCTTCTGTGCCAACTTAGACTGGGGGCCGTAGACCACCACGAAACAAAACCGATGGGGCCCGCAGTAGCCGTCTAAGAGCAAACACCGGCCCTGCTCCAGTTCCCACACGTACTGCACCTGAAATCGGTTAGACGTGAACAAAACCGCCACTCCTGCGTACGGCTGGGCCGCAAGTGACCAGTACGAAGGACCCCACCTCCACTCCCGCTTCGCCCGATGAAGGCTAGCGAGCGAGGTGAGCCTGGTCTCCTGCAAGAAGATGACATCCAGCCCACTCGTGGAAAGAAAATCATAGGCCGTAGCCCGTGCCTGGTCCGTAAAAATGCTGGCCACGTTGATAGTGGTGCACGAGAACGCAGGAGTGCACGCCATGCCTAGTTCGTGTGCAGTGACCCTTTCCTCCTCTTCTCACCATACCCGGGATCCCCGGAATCCCGCTTGCAGGACAAGCCCGCGAGCTGGAGCAACTCCTCACGGTCCACGTTGACCATCTCGAGGATTTCCTCCTCCTCCTGCTCGACCCTGTCACCCCACAAGGTGCTGGTGTCCCCGAGACCACCAGGCAAAGCTGTCGCAGGGGATAACCCAGCTCCCATGGGGCGAGGGGGCACGGACAGGTCAGGGGTCGGAGGAATGATCTCCTCCGTGGGGTCCACCACCGGTGCCTCCCCCCCCTCCCTGGACAAAGACTGAGACAACGGACCAGTGCCCACCCCCGCGGGGGAGGCCGGGATGGCTGGGTCAGCAGGGGGCTCCTGCGAAGGCCCAGTACCCAACTGCGGGGGCAAAGACTCGGCCTCCCTCACCCGTCGGGCGCCAGAATCCACCTTGATCGGAGGACCCTGACCGCGGCGCGCCTTCGACACTTTCGAAGGTCGCCGCTGAGGAAGAGGGGCCGCCCCCGCCGCTAACCGCTTCGAGCGCCGCACAGGAAGCCCTGCCTCCACAGGCATGCCCTCATCTGCCTCAGCCGCATCAGCAGCCAAAAAGATGAAACGGTTGATGTCCAACACGGGCTCTGCATCCAGCAATGGGGATGTCTCCCGTTTCTTCCTTTTGGACTTGCCACCCTTAGAAGGGACCGTGGTCCATTCCTGAGGTGGCACCACCCGCAACCCACTATCCTGTCGTGACACATCAACCTCCACCACATCAACCCTCTCCTCCCTCCTACCCAAATCCCCTCCCCCTGGTGGCTCCCTCGGTTCGATGGACTCCTCCACCCTAGGGCCCCCGGACTCCTCCTGAGGGAGAGAGTCCTCCACAACCTCCTCCCGCACAGGAGCCCGAGGTGGGGCGACGGCATCCCCCCCCAGTCCATTGTGTGAGGTGGAGGGGCAGCGGGCGAAGGGGTGGCCCAACTCCCCGCAAAGGTTACACCGGATAAGCAAACACCCGGCCGAGGCATGACCCCGTCCACCACAACGGGTGCAGACCTGCTCGGGACAGTTCATGCTCAGATGACGGAAGGAGCCACAGCGGTGACACTCACGAGGTTGCCCGGGGTAATAGCACAAGATGCGATCCCGACCGAGGAAACCGGCCGAGGGCACGTACTGCACCACGTTTCCCACCTCACGCAAATGGATCTTACCTTTCCACGACCCGTCCCACACCCCTAGGGGCCCAGCGCCCTTAACCAGGGGTGCGAGGAGCACCGCATGGCGCGACAACCAAAACTGGATGTCCTGCCCTGGGAGCGACTCATTCCGGGACAGGATGGTCACAGGTACCGTCCCCTGGCGAGAGATAGGCACAACACGAAAGTCAGCCCACCCTCCCTGCCCCCTCTGCTGCTGGTATCGGTCCCAGAAAATCTCCAGCCCCCGTCGCAGCATGAAACTAACATCATATTCAATGGTGTTGTTCATGTGGATGAAGGCATAGAGATCTCCCGGGAGAAACCCCAGCCCAAGGACCATCCTCAAGACCTGTTCCCTGGCTGGAGGGGGCCCCTCCCCAGCCCACCGGATCTGCGCCACGTTGCGCCATCTGACCTCACCCCCTACCCCTCGGAACCCTCCCCCACCTCCTCCCCCTCCTGCGGGACCATTCCCTTGGGAACCCCCCTCCCCCAACCTGATGTCCCCAGTGTGGTGCCGGACCCCCTCAGAGCTTCTGCAAACGTACGGGGGGGAACTGACCCCCCAGCTCCCATCCCCTGCTCTCCTGTCGCCTCCCCTACATCTACCTGTGAGGGGCCCTGCTGCTGGTCTGCAGGATCCTCAGCCACCTCACAGGGGGCAACCTGGGGGCTGGGCAGGACTAACTCCGCAAGGATGGAGTCAGGGATACTATCCCTGCCGGATCCCTGGGTGCCACCGAGAACCTCCGGAGCACCCCCTTCCACCGACCCCTGCTGCTGCCGAAAGGCAGCAAAGGCCCCTTGAGGGCCATCCGGGGTCTCCAATGCCAATTTGATGGCCTCACGGACCTGGTTCTCGGTAACACCCAAAGGATCAGGGAATCCCTCCGTACCCCTATCCTGTGCTCCTAACCCCTCGCAGGGCTCTTGGGTTTCGGCTACCACTACCGGGGACAAACACTTCTCCCCCCTAATCCCTGGGTCCATGGGGACCACCCCCTCCCCCAGCCCCACTGCTATCAGACCCTTCCCCCTATCAAAACCAACTATTCCCTCCTCCCCCACCGGTAGACCAGTCGTCCTCTCCCCCTTTCCCTCCCTACCAGCGACCACAGTACTCTGCTCCTCCCCATGAACTGTAAGCACTGAGGACGCCCTACCCTCCAGCAACCCACCGTCCGCTACCCCCTTCAAGGCTACCGGCACTAAGGCAGGACCGTCCCGAGTCAGTAGGGCATCTCCCCCCAAACCAAATCCCCCCAAACCTCCGCCTCCCTGCCCCCTGTCACTCCCAGGTCCTACCTTATTGCCAGTGCCAGATGTGGCACAGGGGTCCGGAACATCTCGACCGGCGGCCAGGGCTCCAGCAGGAAGGGCGGACGCCCCCCGGCGAGCCAGGCCTCCCTCGGCCACATCAACAGATGGGACAGGCAGCTGCGCATCCCGTTCCTCTGCCCCAGGCCGCAGTGACAGCTGACCAGCACTCTTCTTCCCCCGGCCCCCCCCGGGGGTTGCAGAAAAGAAATAGCAGCCCCTACCCTGCTCCTTCCCCTTTCCAGCACCCTGCCGGCGCCAGACTGCTACCCCAGGGAACTGGGGCCGGTCAGTCTGCAGCCTTTGGGGGCCGTGGAAAGAAGAAGCAGAACCCCCTTTAACAGCCCCCTGCACAACCGCAGGGCGCTCAGCAGCAGCAAAGACAGGACTTCCAGGCATCCGATACTCCACCACAACATCCGCAGACCCCCGACGTGATGACTCACATCCGGAAAAGCACCACGCGGTGCAGAAGCCTCCCCGATAGAGGGGCAACCGGAACGGTCCCATACGGCCGCTGCCGATCTTCTTCGGTACTCCGGCAGTGCAGACGAACGAATGTAGCCATCTTCACACTTCCGGGAGAACCCGGAAGTGACCTCAGCTGACTCGCGGCGGCCATCTTGGTGATGCGATGAAGTTAGGGGAAGCCCGACTGCCCCGTCCAGCAACGAAGTATCCCTTTCTGAAATCCTGACGTCAGCGTTGTGCACTCCCCGGCGGCCATCTTGGGGGGTTCCCGCAGCGATGCAAGACTTCAGGTGAGCCGCTGAAACGGCGGGAAAGGCCCGCAGAGGGGACAGCTGAGCCCCACGGAACCCTCCCTTGGAGCCAGGATCGGTGCTAGAGGGAGCCAGCAGAGGTATCGCAGGTGCAGATGACGAACCGGATGCCACAGCCATCAAACCCGGGCGAGCCGAATCTTCACCCACGATTACCGGAGCACCCAGGGGACGTGCAGGAGCAATCAGGGCAGACAACATTTCAGGAGAATGAACCAGGTCATCTGCAGCATCAGAACCATCACCCCGCTTTAGGTAAGGAGCACTAAATCCAGTAAATGCTGTAGAGGAATAAGGCAGGGAACGTGTGGTATACTTCCCAGGAGCTGAAATGTGGAAGGGCAAACTGCTAGATGAGTACTGGCCCACCGGCCTACCCGCCCCCGGGGGCCTCCCCTGGACTGCAGGCACCTTCCAACGGTCATAATTTCGGTAAACTTCAGCGAGGGACCCACAACCCTGGCTTTTACAATACTCGATCTCATAGTACTTGGCCTTCAAGGCCCGCTTCACCCCCTTCCTATAGGTGGTATAGGCCACCCATTCCTCGCCGGGAATGGTGGCCTGCAGGCTCTCCAGGTGGGAGAGCTGGGCTTGCAGCTGGGCCGCCTCCTCCTGGAGACCCCGGAGCCGCCGCACCGCCGCCACGATCTCGTCTGGGGCCCTAGCTGGCTGCTGGAAGGACGGCAGACCCGACCCTCCGTCCTCATCCTCACTGGAGGAGGTAGAGGCCTCCTCCAGGACCCGAGGCGGAGGGGGGAACCCGCCTCCTCCAGTGCTATACTCCACGGTCCTCCAGGGTCTCCCCAGGGCCTCTCCCTGCTGCCACCCAGCCTCCACACCCTGCCTGGGAAGGAGGCAGGAGCCTCCTCCCTGGGGTAGCGGGCCCGAACTTCCATACCTGTGGGTCCCTCTTCCCTGGCCAGGTGCAGTCCTACCTGGGGAGTCCCCCTCCCTGTCACTCTTTTTATATGGCTTGGACAGCATCCTGCTAGAGAGGAGCAGGAGCTGCAGACTACGAATGTGCGCACAGGAGCTGAAGCACATTGCTTGCCAGTGCACCAAAATGGTATCACAAAGCCACCACTTTCAAAATGAAGAGCCGTGCTGCTATCTGTGCCAATGCTGCTCACAGAAGATGGATTCAGCAGGGGGCCATGTGGCAAGAGCTTCTTCCTGATGCAGCAGAAACCCATTGGCCGATCCTGGGAATACAACAATACAGCCCACATACTCCCATGGAGGTGGCCAAAACCAAGCAGCCTCCAGGCTGAGCATCCCAGCTGTCAGGGAACCAAATGTCCACAAGACCTTGGAAGCCAAGGCATACAAGGGCTCACCAGATCCATGGAAGCCTCATCTCATGGCCATGGTGGACAGGAAGAGGACTCTGACCAGTGAGCTAAAGCAAAGTGAAGGGCCACCTGCCCATATGTGTTTGCTTTTCGGATTTGCATGTCCTGCCCTCTTCTACTTAGCCCCATTGGTGAGCCATACAATCAGTTGTACCTATTCCCTGTCATCCTTTTCTAGTCTGACCTAGCCAGGTGCTACTTTCCTGTAGGTGTAGTTTGGGCACATTTATTACTTTCTGCAGTGGTTCTGTAGCCCACTGCTGCCCTGATAATGTGTTTGTGCGCTTTCCCTTGCAGGTCATGCCTTCATCGTACGCATGCACTATGGCTATGCATTCCCTACAACCACGCTAGTGATGCGTCTAGTGCAGTGGTAGTAGCCTGCTGCGGCTGCGCCCCTTGCATCTTCTATGGCCACTAGGCTCCACTATGGTAAATATGAATGCTAACTATGCGTTTGCCCTATGGTTTGTTACTTATCTACCAGTGAAAATCTGTGAGCGCTGTCTAAAATGCTATTTATTTTTCCATTTTTTTTCAAAATTTTAAATATATTTCCTTATCAAGATGGGCTAATGTAGCAGATAATAAAAATGGATTGTACTGAATTTTGAGCATACCATATCAGGTTGCAGTTTTGGAAAGGAATCTGGCATTGTCCTCCATTCTGATTTCTTAAAAAGGATTGTAAAGACTGCTTTCTGTTGTTCTATGAGCTTCACGTTTTCATATCCAGCCAAGTAGATGTGCACCAGCTGGTCTTGTCCATCATGCCAGGCCAGTCCGGGAATTCCTGAATATACTTAGATCCAACAGGGCCTGCTGCGAAGACGGTCATTAGTTTGGAGAACTCATAACAAGCCATGGTCTAAAATGAAAGAGACACGGGATTTAAGTCACTTTCTTTAAAGGAGCCTTTTCTTGGATTAACCATGAAAGACACAGCAAACATTCCACTCCTCCAGATTTTTATCCTGGCTGTCGTCAGCTTGGCAGAGAGGCTTCCCAAAGGTTTGTATGAACCATCTTGTATCGCCTTGCTTTATCACAGCTGTGCTCTTTTTAACTGTAAATAAGTTGTGCCATATTTCTGGGTTGCTGAATTAATGCTAGAAACTTCATGAATATATAGGATTAATATGAAGGCAAAGTCTGCATCTTTTCAAGGGTAAGAGATCCATCTATACAAATCCCTTGATTAGTTAATTACTCGTCATTGAATCTGGATCGAAAATCTTTTGGTTTTTTTTTAAACATTTCCAGTTCGATTGATTTTAGACTTATGAAAAACGTATATCGAGCAACGTGAGCCTTGAGCCTGTAGTTCTGTAAGATAATCGTGCTCTTGGAAGCTGCTGTTCGGCACATCTCATAGCTGGCAGAGAAAAGTGGAACAGCTACTTAGCTCTAAAAGCATAGCTTTCGATAGCTGCCTAATTCTCTGCTACAGAGCTCTTTATTTTGAGGTTTTCGGAAGGGTGGAAGTAAGCCAAGAAAACTAACAGTAAGTCTGGGAAAATTAGGTAGTTAAAATCTGCTTCTAAGTAGCATTCTAACTCTTTAGTCTGTTGTCAGAGAAGAAAGAGAGCCAAGGGAAAACTACCTCCCTCAAATAATGCTGAATTTCTGCTGTGGTATAAAAGTGACAGTGTACCCTGGGTACTGTAACTGTCATGTTAGTTCATTCCAAGCATAGAGACTTGTTTACGGCACATTGTTGGGCCTTTCTAGATTGTAAGCCTCGAGGGCTAGGGACAGCCCACTGTGGGGAATAATTTTATAAAAGGGTAACTAGGTCAGGGCATATAGACCCGCTAACCGGCTAAAACGCACTCAGCCACAAACAACGTAAAAAACACCTGGTTAAATCTGAAGCAGCCTGTGGGCGAATCAGGAGTGGTAGTGAGAGCAGCGATATTCAGCCACAATCCAGAGAGCTAAACCAGTTCAAGAAAGGTAATCTAAATAGCTGATCTAACTGAACTGGTTTTTGCTATCTGATTAGCGGCTGAATATTGTTGCTGACCAGATAACAGTGCCACAATCTGGAAAGCCCGTATATTCAGCAGCGGAAACTGGCTATGTGCCGGCACTGAATATCCAGATTTAAATAAAGTAGCAGAGGCTAGACGCTTTAAGTAGCCTAGCCATTGCTGCTGAATATGCTGTCTACAGGGCCTGTTTACTAAAGGGTGCTAGCCGTATAATGCGGATTTTATGCATGCTTGGGCTGTGCCGCAGTAAGGAGCGTGTGGCCTATAGGCGAGTGTGCTAAAAATCCTGAGCTAGCTGCGTAGCATGCAACTAGGCAGGGTTAATGCGGAGTCAGAGCACACAGCTGCAGTGGATGCAGTGGTCACCTGCTAGCTACACACCCATGCTGCTAGAGCGGCCGCAGCTAATGCCAGCCTCTGATCAGGCATTAGCTGCTCTTGCCATGCTCCCATGGTTTGGATGCGTTGTTTGTACACGAGTGACAGGAGCAAGGCAAATGCATTGGAACAATAGGGGGGCAATAGGAGATGGGAACTGAATAACAAGGTGCATGCCTAGGCCATCATTTCGGGGGTACTGCATGGTACAGCTGACATGGAATTGGAACACACCAGCCTGACAACCTCAACCCCAGGGCCTGCAGGTCTGTGATCCCCCTGCTGGGACAATGGGCACACCTCCATGGACACAGCAAAAGCTGCCCTGAAGGACTGCTGCTCACGTCTGCATATGCACTGGATAGGTTTCAGAGGGTTGCTGGTGTTGTGTGCTGTGGAGGCGTCAGGAGATAGGGCCTGTGCTCACCTCTGCTCAGTTCATGTAAATTTACACATGCAGAGGCTGTGCACACAAGTTTATATGCATGATGGCTGTGCAATCTTATAAAAGTGTATTCCTGTGGGGAGGCGGGGCTGATGGGGAAGCAAGATGGCGGCTTAAGAGCGGAGCTCCGGTACCCCCTGTCTAGAATCCTGATAAATAACGCAGTTTGCCCAAGCAATTCCTGAAATAGAACCCGTTTTCGTGTGTCCGAAGGAGTGAGGATCATGGCGAGTGGTAAACCTGTGAAACTGGATTTTGATGCGGCGCTTAATACAGGATTTAAAAGGCCGAAGTCAGACCCGCTTTCGCCGCACAAGTTGGCCCCTTCCCGAGATTCGGAGGACCCCATGCGAGAGGTATTGGGGGAAATTTGCACGGTCAAAGTCCTTGTAGTTGCGAATGGGGATGCACTAGTGCGAGTGCAGTCTGAATTGAGCGAAATGAAAGGGCACCTTAAGGATTTCACAGAGCGCATGGACAAGGCAGACGCCAATCTCGCTGCACATGCAGAACAACTAGAGCAGCTTCGCAAGGCCTATAAGAAGGTGGGACGCCTAGAATTACAATTGGAGGACCTCAGTAATAGAGGCAGGAGGAACAACGTGAGACTAGTAGGCCTCCCGGAGGGTGCTGAGGGCGCTGACATATTCGCATTTCTGGGGAAGATGATTCCAGCAGTATTGAAATTTAATGTATCTGTACCGCTGGAGTTCGAAAGAGCGCATAGAGTTCCTGCGCAGAGGAGCCTGCAAACGAGGGGCCCAAGGCCGGTAATTTTCTCTTTGCTCCGACATCAACAAGCCATACAGATTTTAAATGCAGCTAAATCCCATTCAGCAGTGACCTATGAAGGTAGAAATATTTCATTTTTCCCGGATTTGTGCAAAGCAACAGTCGACAAGCGGAAGCAGTTTTTGGCAATGCGCCCGCGTCTACAGCACCTTCAGGCCAGGTATGGACTTTTCTATCCTGCTCAGCTAAAAGTCACGCTAAATAACAGCACAAAATCTTTTGAGGAGCCGGAGGAGGCTTTGAAATTCATAGAAGAGCAAGAGGCCCTCCTGATGCATTGATTGCTATGTCCCCCGAAGGAACTTGCTTCAGTAAATGAGAGCGTGGTATTTAGGAGCAGCGCCCTTCGATCTGCCTTTTCAGTGGAATATCTCTTGAGTTTGATAGTGCCTGTCGGAGGACAGCTGGTATTGTAAAATTGGATGCTGACATGTTAATTGGCCTGTGGGACTTAAGCCCTTTCATTAGCTCTTGATGTTAGCGAGCAATGCAATGTTTTATTACTGTTTGAATGTTATCTCCCATAGAAAATGGTTTCCTGGGTAGGGAGTTTCTTATTATTGGGGTAGTTTTCTGCTCAGGATATTCCTGATTTCATCTTTTGTGATTTACATGTGTTGTGTAACGGGCTAATTAAAGAAATGTGGTTGGGTACGTTTCACCTATGGCAGAGGGGGCACCTTGCGGCCTTCTTGTGGTAGACGCTGGCCCACCCAAGCTGTAGCCTCTGTTTCACAGGGGAAATGTTGTCACCTTTCAAACCTCACTTAATAGGGCATTGGATTTTATTAATGTTTGTCAAGTGGATATTAGGTGTATCGGTGGGTGATGTACGAAGTTTATATTCTAAAACTCAATACATAAATGTATTCACTTAAAATATTGTCTCTGAATGTGAACGGCGTCAAGCACCCTATAAAGCAAAAAAAGATATTAGCGTATTTTCAGAAGCAAGGCACTGATATAGTGATGCTTCAAGAAACTCACTTGCCTGCCAAAGAGTCTGTGAAATTGGCTGGGAGAAAATACTGTTTAGCATCTCATGCGCCTGCTGTGGGGAGAAAAAATGTAGTGGTTATCCTGATCAAACGGGCTTGCAAGGCTCAGGTGGTATCCACCAGAGCGGATCCTGTGGGGAGGTGGGCGAGTGTGCAGTTAATGATAGATAAAAGGGAATTGGTGTTAGTCAATCTATATGCGCCAAACTGTGACAGTCCCAAATTTTTTCAATCCCTGGCGGAGCTGCTTTTGGAATTCTCCCCTCTTCCCATTGTCTTAGGTGGAGATTTTAATATGGTGTTGGACCCTATGATTGATTGCGAACCCTGCAGGGCATCTAGGAGGGGCAGAGCATCAGAGGTGCTAGAGTCCATTATGGAGGATATGGACATGGTGGATATATGGAGAGTGCTCCATCCCATGGAAAGGGACTACACCTTCTTTTCACATCCACACAGTTCCCATTCAAGGATTAATTTTTTTCTGGTGACTTGTTCCTTTGCTAAAGAAGTCAGGCGAGCGGAGATCCAAAGCACGCACATTTCAGACCACACGGCGATAATGCTAGAAGTGGGGTTGCGCGCGGAGCAGGCCAAAGCAGGTGGATGTTTTTTTTCCCAGAGCTCTACTCGCAGAAGAATCTTTTAGACAATACGTTCAACAAGCCATTAAAAAGTACTTTGCTGTTAATCTTCTGAAAGACACATCTATCTGGACATGGTGGGAAGCATTCAAGGCTTCTATCAGAGCGAAGATAACCAGTTATGTCATAGCCGCTAATAGAAAAGCGAGAGAAGAACTTAAGTCATTGGACATACAGATTAGAGCTGGAGAGAGAATCCTGCAAAGACAGTTTAGTTCATTGATCCTCATGCGTCTCCAAAAGTTAAGATATCAATACAATGCAACTTTGAGTAGGGAAGTTGAGCATAGCGCCTTTGAGCAGAAGGCCCAGTACTACACGGAGATGAACAAGGCTGGTAAATTGCTGGCCTCTAGCCTAAATCCGCGTAGGGACAAAGCACATATTGTGTATATAATGGATGAATGTGGGGTTCCCCAGGATGAGAATGCCGAGATAGTGGAGGCCTTTAGAAGCTTCTATATGCAGCTGTATGCATCAGAAGGGTCCAGCAATGAATCAGCTGTGAAAAACTTTCTTGAACAAATCGAACATCCTGTGCTGGAAGCAGAGCAGGCAGAGCGGCTAAAAAAAGCACTGGGGCAGGTAGAGCTTCAGGAGACTCTTTCGGGAATGAAGAGTGGCAAAGCGGTGGGCCCTGATGGAATCCCGATAGCATTCTTTCAGGTGTTTGTAAAAGATCTGGCTCCCCAACTTCTGATCTACTACCAAAATCTTCAGGAGCAAGTCAGTACCCTAGGGGCTTTTGCGGAGGCCACAATTGTAGTGCTGGAGAAACCTGGGAAGGATCGGAGGCTTGTGGGAAATTATAGACCCATTTCGCTGCTGAACGCTGATTACAAGTTATATTCTACTATCTTGGCTAGCCATCTTAATAAAGTTCTTTACCAGCTCATACATCCAGATCAATGTGGTTTTGTAGCTGGAAGATCCACAACAGATAATGCGCGACTTTTTTGCAACATCTTGGGAATGGCAGAACGTATGGATGTGCTCCTTATCGGCTTGTCATTGGATGCTGAAAAGGCCTTCGATAGGCTTGAATGCTCATTCTTATTCGTAGTCCTGGAGTGGTTCGGGCTTCCAAGGGAATTTGTGACTATGATCCGGGTGCTGTACTCCTGCCCGACGGCGAGGATCTTAGCCAATCGAGAGCTCTCTAGGCCTTTTCCCCTGCATAGGGGCACACATCAAGGATGTTCGATGTCGCCTCTACTGTTCAATTTGGCATTGGAGCCGCTGGTTCTACTCGTCCGTCAATTAAGTGAAATCAAGGGGGTCACAGCAGCGGAGTTGCATATTAAGTTATCGGCATATGCAGATGATCTCTTATTTTTTTTGAGGCCAGAATCCATAGCTCCACTGTTGCAGCTGATAGGCAGCTATGCCCGTTTTTCGGGTTATAAAGTAAACTGGATGAAATCGGTGGCCTTCCCCCTCAACAATTTGGCGAACAGTAGCATGATACAGCAATTTCCTTTCCAATGGGAGTCATAGAAACATAGAAACATGATGACAGAAAAAGACCACATGGCCTATCTAGTCTGTCCTGCCATATCAACAACTACAACAGTCCACTTTTTACCTTTAGAGATCCTCTATGTTGGTCCCATGCTTTTTTGAATTCAGTTACTGTCCTCATCTCTACCACCTCCACTGGGAGACTATTCCACGGATCCACTACTCTTTCCGTAAAGAAATATTTCCGCATATCACTCCTGAATCTATCTCCCTTCACCCTCATCCCATGTCCCCTCCTAGCAGAACTTGCTTTCAATTGAAAGAGGCTCTCTCCCTGAACATTTATGCCACGGAGGTATTTAAACATCTCAATCATATCACCTCTATCCCGCCTTTCCTCTAAGGTGTACATATTAAGATCCTTAAGTCTGTCCTCATATGCTTTATAATGAAGCCCACTAATCATTTTAGTAGCCACCCTCTGCACCGACTCCATCCTGTTCACATCCTTTTGAAGGTGCGGTCTCCAGAATTGCACACTATACTCCAAATGAGGTCGCACCAAAGACTTATACAGAGGCATTATCACCTCCTTTTTTCTGCTAGCCATTCCTCTCCATATGCACCCAAGCATCCTTCTAGCTTTTGCCGTCGCCTTTTCTACCTGTTTAGTTACTTTAAGATCATCAGACACAACCACGCCTAGGTCCCACTCTTCTTTAGTGGACAAAAGTACTTCACCTCCTATACTGTATTGCTCCCTTGGATTGCTGCAGCCCAAATGCATGACCTTACATTTTTTAACATTAAATGCCAGCTGCCAAATTCTAGACCATTCTTCAAGCTTAGCTAGATCCCTCCTCATGTTATCTACACCTTCCTGGGTGTCTACTCTATTGCAGATTTTGGTATCATCTGCAAAGAGGCAAACCTTACCCGACAGCCCTTCCGCTATATCACTAACAAAGATGTTAAAAAGAATCGGACCAAGGACAGATCCCTGGGGCACACCACTGGTAACATCCTTCTCCTCAGAGTGAGCTCCATTTACTTGTACTCTTTGTCGCCTCCCACCCAACCAATTTCTAACCCAAGCAGTAACTTTAGGGTCCATCCCTAGGGTGCTCAGTTTGTTTATAAGTCGCCTGTGAGGAACAGTGTCAAAGGCTTTACTGAAATCTAAATACACCACATCTAGAGCTCTCCCTCGGTCCAACTCCCTGGTCACCTAGTCAAAGAAATCAATCAGATTTGTCTGACAAGACCTGCCTCTGGTGAATCCATGCTGCCTCGGATACTGTAATCCGCTGGACTCCAGAAACCTCACTATTTTCTCTTTCAGCAGCGTTTCCAATAATTTACTCACCACCGAAGTTAAACTAACCGGCCTGTAGTTTTCAACCACATCCTTACTTCCGCTTTTGTGTAAAGGCATCACATGAGCCTCTCTCCAGTCCTTTGGCACCACTCCCGACTCCAACGAGGCATTGAAAAGGTCAGTCAGTGGAGTTGCTAGAACGTCCCCAAGTTCCCTCAGTATTCTAGGGTGTATCCCATCCGGTCCCATCGCTTTGTCTACTTTAAGTTGAACTAGTTTCTCACGAACACAGTCTTCTGAAAATTGTTCAAGATGTCCCTCACTTTGTTCCTATTTGTGGGTGTTTTCTGAGGTCCTGCTCCTGGTTCTTCATCTGTGAACACAGAACAAAAATATTTGTTAAGCAATTCCGCTT
Source organism: Ichthyophis bannanicus (assembly GCA_033557465.1). Lineage (NCBI taxonomy): Eukaryota > Metazoa > Chordata > Amphibia > Gymnophiona > Ichthyophiidae > Ichthyophis > Ichthyophis bannanicus. The sequence continues at coordinate 662,552,393 of CM066032.1, forward strand.
TATCCTTATCAGCTTCTACATATTCCCCCCCTACACCCTTGAGTCTGACAATACCACTTTTGCCCTTCCTCTTCTCACTAATATATCTGAAAAATGTCTTATCCCCCCATTTTATTGCATTGGCTATTTCCTCCTCCTTTTGAATCTTTGCCTTCTTGACTACTTTGCTAGCTTCTCTAAGTTTTTCCAAATACAGATGCCTGTCTTCCTCTCTCTGTGATCTCTTGTATTTCATGAAGGCCTCCCTCTTTTTCTTCACTTTTTCAGCTACTTCCTTAGAAAACCATAGCGGTCTCCTTTTCCTTTTGCCTTTATTTATCATTTTAACAAAAAGGTTGGTTGCCCTTAAAATATCCCCTTTCAGTTTTGCCCACTGTTTTTCTACATCCCCCAGCTGTTCCCATCCCACTAACGACTCCCTGAGGTATTGGCCCATCTTCGCAAAGTTAGTCTTCCTAAAGTCTAAGATCCTCACCTTGGAATGGATTCTAACAGCCCTAGTCCTAATACAGAACCACACCATCTGGTGATCACTGGATGCAAAATGATCTCCCACTACAACATCAGAAACACTTTCACCATTGGTAAGCACCAAGTCCAGTATGGTCCCTTCACGTGTGGGGTCTGTTACCAATTGCCTGAATAGTTCTCCCTGTAGAGAATCCAGGATCTCCTTACTTCTAGATGATACTGCAGCAGGAATGTGCCAATCAACATCTGGCATATTGAAATCTCCTATCAGTAGCACTTCCCCTTTCCTAGCAATGCTGCGTATGTCTTCAATTAACTCTCTGTCCACCTCTTCCTCTTGTGAGGGTGGTCTGTATATCACACCAATGCAAATAGATTTCTCTTTCCCTCTTTCTAGTTTAACCCACAATGCCTCCTCTCTCCCTTTTAATCTCTGTAATTCCAAAGCTTTAATAGTAGTTTTTACATATAGTGCCACTCCTCCTCCCCTTCTTCCTACCCTGTCCTTTCTGAATAAAGTATAGCCAGGTATAGTTACATCCCAGTCATGGTTTTCTGTGAACCATGTTTCTGTAACTGCCACTAAATCCAAGTCAGCCACTCCCACCAAAGCTTCAACATCAGGGATCTTATTTCCCATGCTACGGGCATTTATACACACTGCTTTCCATATGTTACCCCTGTTACCCATTTCCATAAAGATATTTAATGTATCACCTACCTGGGGGCTTTCACTTACCTGGGGGCTTTCTTCACCTATCCCCAATGAATCTAGTTTAAAGCCCTCTTCAGTAGATTAGCCAGTCTAGTACCAAAGATGCGTTGACCTTTCTTGGACAGATGGATGCCATCTCTGCTCTGCAACCCTTGGAACAGCATCCCATGGTCTAGGAAACCAAAACGCTCTCGATGACACCATCCACGCAGCCATGCATTCATCTCCAGGATGCGAGCCTCTCTGCCTTGGCCTTTACCCTCAACAGGGAGGATTGAAGAGAACACCACCTGTGCACCTAACTGCTTCACCCTCTGTCCCAGAGCCATGAAGTCACTTTTGATACATTCCGAGGTATACCTGGCAGTATCATTTGTTCCAACATGGATTAGCAACATTGGGTAATAGTCAGTGGGCTTGATAAGTCTTGGCAAACTCTCCGTAACATCTTGGATTTTGGCACCAGGCAGACAGCATACCTCTCTGGACATCAAGTCTGGTCGGCAGATGGACGCCTCAGTACCCCTCAGAAGAGAGTCTCCAACCACCACCACCCTTCGTTTCCTTCTGGTCACTGATTCTGCAACTTTGGGGTACTTTAACTCTGGTTCTTCCCTTTCCAGGGATGCTTTCACCTCCTCCACTTCCAGGGCTGCATAATGGTTCTTCAATTCAAGGGCTGGAGAAGTTGGATTGGTGATTTTGCAGGCCCTGGTGACTTGTGTCCTACCATCGACATTCTGTTGGCACCCATCTTCTCCTGTGCTGGAGAGCTTGGTTGCTGCAAGAAGCATCTCATCAATGTACTTCTCACTGTCTTGAATGCTCCTCAGCCTCGCCACCTCCTCTTTGAGTTTGTCCACTTGTTTCCTCAGAGCTTCAGCATGCAGGCACCCTGCACATGGAACTGGTCCTTCAGCTGGCATTAGGACTTCTGTCTGGACCGAGGCAGAAGCTGTAACGGGGGCAACAGCTTTAGCAATACGATTTTTCCCAGCCATTGTTCTGTTCGTGGAGCTTAGGTATCTGTTAAAGCAAAAGAGAGAGATCTACCAAGTACCAGCTGGTTTCGCAGCTGTCCTTTCAGAGAAAAAGCAGTTAAATCTCTTTAATTATATTCAAAATGTGCTGGTCCAATTCTCTGTGATTTGTTAAAGGGGGAGGTGCCCTATAAAGCAAGACTGCTCACTAGGGGTGGGTAGGAGTCGGGGTGGGTAGGGAGGGAACTAACACCTGATTAGGTGTTAGCAGTTTCTAAACCTGAGGAGGTTACTAGAGTTCAGCAAAAGTTCTCCTAAAGCACCAAAAAGAAAGTAACCTTGCTTTAAAAAATATACAAAAACCCTTTTAAGAGCTCCCAGTCAGAGAGCTAGCAATGTAATATAATAAAAACAAACAAACAAACCCTCAAATCCTTACTGTTTGTTGTTCTGTAGAGACCTGGTTAGGAAAGCCTCAACAGGGAAAGGCACTGGAGCCTTTTATGCAGGCCTCAGCTGCACTCAGGAAATCAAGCCCACTAACTTCTGATTAGGTGTTAGCAGTTTCTAAACCTGAGGAGGTTACTAGAGTTCAGCAAAAGTTCCCCTAAAGCACCAAAAAGAAAGTAACCTTGCTTTAAAAAATATACAAAAAACCCTTTTAAGAGCTCCCAGTCAGAGAGCTAGCAATGCAATATAATAAAAACAAACAAACAAACCCTCAAATCCTTACTGTTTGTTGATCTGTAGAGACCTGCTTAGGAAAGTCGCGGGCTATAAAGTATCTAGGGGTTCATTTTGCTGCCCCGCTGGAATAAACCCTTCGATTAAACATAGAGAAAATAAAGGAGATTGCCCGGTCTTTTACACTGAAGTGGTCCCCACTACATCTCACGTGGTGGGGATGGATGGAATCCATTAAGATGGTACTCATGCCCAAGATAAACTTTATATTAGGGATAACACCTATTTTGTTTCCTGTATCTGTATATAAAGAGGTCGAGCGAACCTTGAACGCTTTCCTTTGGGACGGGAAACTGCCTAGGATTGCCTTACGGAAATTGAAGGCGTGTAAAAGCGAGGGGGGAGTTCATTTTCCTGACTTCCAGTGGTATCATCTTGCAGCGGTGCTCAGGCAAGGTGGACTCTGGGTTGCCACGGCAACTAGTATACAGAAGCCGACTTGGGTGGCATTGGAAGAGTGTCTGTGCTATCCCTGCCCAATTAACCTGTTGATGGGAATGAGACATCAGGAGTCATCTAAAGCAGGACGAGTAATCATATCTACACAAGTTGCATTTCAGAGCCTGCTACCTATTATAGATAAGGAGAACCCGCCCTCGCGTCAATCCCCCCTATGGCATAATCCAGCCTTTAAGATCAATAACGTTTCTTTCGCGTGGGAGATATGGCAGAAATGTGGCATTTGGCATGTGGGACAATTGTTTGACGGTCTGGGCTGGAAAAACTTTAATGCCCTTCAGTCTGAATTCAGGCTACCATCCTCCTGCTATTTTCAGTGGCTCCAAGTCAGGCATTGTGTTTCCCAACTAAGGGGAAAGCCTAGTGAGTTTGCAATTTCCTGGGGCTTGGAGAGAATTATGTTAGAAGTTTGCGCAAAGAAAGGAGGTATTTCAAGTCTGTATACATACTTTAGGTCCAGTAGTCCCAGACAAGTACTAGGCCTCTGCAAGGTCTGGGAAGAGGAAACGGAATCCATCTTGTCACCTAAGTCGTGGAAGCTTTTTTGGGGGCCTATAGTTCGCACCTCGAGATCGGCAGTGCTCACGCAGTCCATGGTTTTTTTTGCGCACAGAGCCTTCATTACTCCAATCAAGTTGGCTAAGTGGAGCACAGATCGGTCCACCCGGTGCTGGTCATGTCATGCTGCTCTGGGCACTCTGAGGCACATGCTTTTAGACTACCCTCTCATTCAGGGTTTCTGGTCTTCAGTCTGGGAACAGATACAGAGGGTGGTGGGCCTTTCATTCCCTTTGACATGGAGTATAGTTGCATTAAGATCATTGGCAGAGATCCCTATGCTGGAAAAAGAGTATTTTTTCATGCTTAACGTTATGATTACTGTTGCCATAAAACTGATTCTAACACATTGGAAAGACCCAACGAGGCAAATGGGACCCTGTGGTGGAATCAAGTTTGTCTCTACAGTAAGTACGAAAAAGCTCAAGATAAGTTTGCTGTACTCAGGGGGAATGAGGCCAAATGATACAAATGGTACGCCTTAGATCATTATTCAAGCTCTGTAGTAAGTTGAATTGTTGATCTGTCGAGGTTTGCAAGGTGCGGGGTGGGAGGGGAGGTTGTCGGGTTGTGTAGTTCTGTGTTGTTGGTGAAGTGTAATGTAATCTGGAAAGTGATATCATTCGTTGTTATGTATTGTTGTACCTGTTTAAAACTTTAATAAACATAAAATTAAAAAAAAAAAGTGTATTCCTGTGGGTAAAGCATGGTTTTACCTGCAGAAATGCTTTAGGAAACCACAGCGAATGTGATTCTTTCCTAATCTCTTGTGACCCAGAAATAGGGTTGCCAACAGGTCGGTTTTCAGCTGGCCTGGCTGTTTTTTCCGTGGCCAGGCCAGCTGCCAGCAAAGAACAGAAACTGGTCCTTGAAAAGCTGTTTTTTTGCTCTGGCCACGAGATCGGGAGTGGCCAGATCAGAAAACCGGCTTTTCGTCTGCGGTCCACTGTCGTGCGTGTCCCCGTGCAGCCGCTGCTCCTGCATCTTACAGAGCAGTGGCTGCAATAAAGTTAAGTTAAAAAGAAAAGAAAACCTGTGAGGAGCCCTCTGGCCCTATAAAACTCCTGCTGCATTGCTCGCCCCCTCTGACATCACTTCCTTTTCAGCTCGGGCACCACAGCAGGAGTTTCATAGGGCCAGAGGGCTCCTCACAGCTTTTCTTTTCTTTTTAATTTAACTTTATTGCAGCCGCTGCTCTGTAAGAAGCAGGTGCACTGGCAGCAAGGGGTTGAAGCTGCACTGGGAAAGGGGGGGGAGGGGGGAATGTGAAGCTGTACTGGGGGGGAGGTGAAGCTGTACTGGGGGGGTGAAGCTGAGCTGGGGGGGTGATGCTGCACTGTGGGAGGAGGGGGGAAGGTGAAGCTGTACTGGGGGGGGAGGGGGGAAGGTGAAGGTGAAGCAGTACTGGGGGGTGAAGCTGCACTGGGGAGGGAAGGTGAATACACTGGGGGGAAGGGGGAAGGTGAAGCTGTACTGGGGGGGGGGTGAAGCTGCACTGGGGGGGAAGGGGGAGGGGAGGAAGGTGAAGCAGTACTAGGGGGAGGTGAAGCTGCACTGGGGGAAGGGGAGGGGAGGAAGGTGAAGCAGTACTAGGGGAGGTGAAGCTGCACTGGGGAGGGAAGGTGAAGCTGCACTAGTGGGGTGAAGCTGCACTAGGGGAGGGGGCGAAAGGCTCTACACAGTTTTAATTTTGTTTTTAACTTAACTTTATTGCAGCCACTGCTCTGTAAAAAGAAGGAGCAGTGGCTGCAAGGGGAAAGTGGTGGCAGAAGGGACTGACAGGTGGAAAGTGAGGGCTGGAAGAGAGCTGAAAGTTGGGGGTAGGAGGTGGCTGGAAGGGAGCTGACAGAGGGGGTAAGGAGGGGGCTCAAAGGGAGCTGACACCTGGGAATGGTACTGGTAAGTGACTGGGTAATGGGGAGGAGGCTGGAAGGGAGGGGACACTGGGACTGGAAGGGAGCAGAAACATGGGGATGGCACTGGAAGGGGGATGGACAGAGGGTAGGGTGACTGGAAGGGAGCTGACATGGGGAAGGCACTGGGAGTGGAAGTGAGCTGATACCTGGGATGGTGTTTGGACTAGAAGGGGCTGGACAGTGAGGAAGGAGGGGGACTAAAAGGGAATGGACACCACTGGCAGTCCTGGGAACACAAGGGGATTGACAGTGGAATGTAATGGGAGGGGAGGACTGGAAAGGGAGCTGATACTGGGGAGGGTTACTGGGACTGGAAATAGGCTGATGAAAGGAAGTGAAGAAAAGAAAAGAAAAGAAAAGAAGAGACAGAAATGACAGATGGACTATAGACCATAGAAAATGAGCAAAGAGAAGACGGGAAAATGGAAGCCTCAGATCGGAAGCAGCATGATCAGAGAATAAAATGGTCAGGCAATAAAGGTAGAAAAAATAATTTTATTTTCAATTTAGTGATTGGACTTTGTATTATATTTTACACAGTATGGGGAACTGAATCTCTTATTTATCTGATATTGCACTGCATGCAGAGTCTGTCTTCTTGGGGTTTCAGTTTAACTTTTGTCTATATATTTCTCTTTTTTGTGCTCATTTATTGATAAAGACCTGTCTGTATTGTGTGTGTGTGTACAACCAGTGCTGCGTATTCTGTCAACATAGAATCTCTGTTTAAGAATGTGTAGAAGTCGTGCTCATTCAATTTTCACATTGCCCTCTCTGCAATTTTTGTGGGGAGAGGGGGTGGAGCAAAGGTGAGGTAGGGGTGGGGCAGGGGCGGGGAAAGGGTGGAGTAGGGGTGGGACAGGGGTGGGGAAAGGGTGGGTAGGGGTGGGGTAGGGGCGGGATAGGGGTGGGGAAAGGGTGGGCATGGGCGGAGCATGACTAGCCACAGGTGGCGGGTTTTTCTGTTTCAAAAAGTTGGCAACCCTACCCAGAAATGTGCAGTCATTTGAAACAATATTCTCTGTGCCATTTCAGGTTACTGGGATGTTCATTTTTTCAGATGGAGACTTCAAGACTTCAGAAAGCACTTAGACGTGCCTCCCTTCGCTGCTGCTACTCCCCCGGATTTTTGGATGTTCTGCTGTGGACATCCCAGATTTTTCCTAGACGTCCCTTCTAAAATGCCACGTCACATTCATTGTCAGGAACGTGCATTATTTGCCAGTGGCACATTCCAACACAAACATTTTGACCCTAAAGTGTGTTAAATAGTAACAAACAGTGAGGCATGCAAAAGAATACAAAGCAACTTACCATTATACAACATGAATAATAAAAGGAGTGGGGAAATACCCTAGTTCATAGCAGGGGCGGCCCAAGGGGGGTGCGGGGCCATGTGCGGAGACTCGGTGCGGGGCCTCATTTGCATAAGATGCCTCATTTGCATAAATATTTGCATAATGTTACCATACACTAACTTTTAGTAAACATGCCTCTTAATGAGTGTATGAATAAAGAAAGACTAAAAGACTTCTACATTACTATAATCCAGTGCCAACTGCCAGACACATTAGGAACTACTACAAACACTGCCCATTTAGAACCCATAGCAAACCCGTCGTATCCTAACAGCACTACCAGGACTCATAAAGCACCATACCCTAAATATCAAAAGGAAACGCTGCAAATATTAAACCAATACATTTCAGAGAACAACAATACATGACCTACTGGGGAAAGAGAACAAGTGGCAATGTCAAATAGGAATTACATAAACAGAATACCTCAGCTCAGTTACACATGCAGAACATAGACCATCACCAAACAAGTAATCACAATTTAGAAACAGGAAGAAAATAATTAAACAGGGAATCCCAAAAGCCAAACTTGGAATGTACAACACTGTAGAAATAAAACTATACATTAATTTGCTCTTGTACTAAACAAAGCGCAGACGTTAATGATGCACATTTCCCAGAGCTGACATATTCCAATTAATAAATTCAAAATAAAGAGATATTTTTCTACCTTTTGTGCATTTTTTTTCAGCTGCAATTGCTCCAGTCACTTTCTTCTGGTTTCTTGGTGTCTTCCGCTAACTCTCCATCGTCTGCTGTCCATTTGTTTTTTCTTCTCTCTTCTAGTTTTTTTCCATTCTCTCTCTACATCTGCTTTAACATACTAATCTTTCTCCTTTTGCTCTTTCCTCATTCCTATTTCATTTACTCAAATTTTACCCCTCCATTCTCAATCCCCACTTACTCTCCCAATATCTGGCCAAATGTAGATTTGTCTTCCCTCCCACACAAAATATTTTTTCCCTCTCCATTTCACTCTCCCAGCTCCATCCCATTCTAATCCTCCCCCAACATCAGCTCCATTCTAGTTCCAGTCCCACCCAGCATCTGCTCCCTTCTAGTACCCGCATCAGCCCATTTCCAGTCCTAGCCCCCCATAAGCCCATTTCCAGTCCTATCCTAGACCCACCATCAGCCTATTTCCAGTCCTAGCTCCCCCATGTATTTCCAGTCCCATCCGAGTCCCTCCATCAGCTCATTTCCAATACCAGCCCCCCATGAGCCCATCAGCCCATGTCAAATCCTAGCTCCCCTCCACTCAGCCCATTTCCAATCCAAGCCCCCCATGAGCCTACTTCCAGTTCTAGCCCCTTCATGAGTCCATTTCAATCCAAACCCTCACCACAGCCCATTTCCAATCTTAGCACCCCCCCAACAGCCAATTTCCAGTCCTATTCTAGCCCCTCCATCAGCCCATTTCCTGTCGTAGCCCCCCCCACTCACCCATTTCCAGTCCTATCTCCCTCCCCCTCACAACCCATTTCCATTCCAAGCCCCCGTCCCCATCAGCTATTTGCAGTTCAAGCCCTCCTTCCATTCAGCCCATTTCCAGTCCTAGCAACCCCCCCAGCCCATTAACAGTCTTAGCCCCCCCAGCCCATTACCAGTCCTAACCCCCCATCAGCCCATTTCCAGTCCTAGCCCCCCCATAGCCCATTACTAGTCCTACCCCCCCCCATCAGCCCATTACGTCCTAACCCCCCATCACCCTATTTCTAGGCCTAGCCCCCCCATCAGCCTATTTCCAGTCTTAGCCCCCCATAGCCCATTACCAGTCCTAATCCCCCATCAGCCCATTACCAGTCCTAACCCCTCCCATAGCCCATTACCAGTCCTAACCCCCATCAGCCCATTTCCAGTCTTAGCCCCCCCCCATAACCCATTACCAGTCCTAAACCTCCCCATCAGCCCACTTCCAGTCTTAGCACCCCCCCATGGCCCATTACTAGTCCTAACCCTCCCCCATCAGCCCACTTCCAGTCTTAGCCCCCCTCCATAACCCATTACCAGTCCTAAACCTCCCCATCAGCCCATTTCCAGTCTTAGCCCCCCCATAGCCAATTACCAGTCCTAACCCCCCATCAGCCCATTTCCAGTCTTAGCCCCCCCATAACCCATTACCAGTCCTAAACCTCCCCATCAGCCCACTTCCAGTCTTAGCACCCCCCCCATGGCCCATTACTAGTCCTAACCCTCCCCCATGAGCCCTCTTCCAGTCTTAGCCCCCCCATAACCCATTACCAGTCCTAAACCTCCCCATCAGCCCATTTCCAGTCTTAGCCCCCCCATAGCCTATTACCAGTCCTAACCCCCCATCAGCCCATTTCCAGTCTTAGCCCCCCCATAGCCCATTACCAGTCCTAACCCCCCCATCAGCCCACTTCCAGTCTTAGCACCCCCCATGGCCCATTACTAGTCCTAACCCTCCCCCATCAGCCCACATCCAGTCTTAGCCCCCCCCCCATAACCCATTACCAGTCCTAAACCTCCCCATCAGCCCATTTCCAGTCTTAGCCCTCCCATAGCCAATTACCAGTCCTAACCCCCCCATCAGCCCATTTCCAGTCAGCCCCCCATAGCCCATTACCAGTCCTAGCCCCCCCATCAGCCCACTTCCAGTCTTAGCACCCCCCATGGCCCATTACTAGTCCTAACCCTCCCCTATCAGCCCACTTCCAGTCTTAGCCTCCCCCCCCCCATAGCCCATTACCAGTCCTAAACCCCCTTCCCCCCTATCATCCCAAATTAAAAAATAAAAAAAACAGCTGCTTCTGCCGCGGCAGCATCAAGAGTGCCGCCGTGGGGCCCCCCCTGCCCGGCAGAGCCTCCCTGCATCGTAGGCTAGCGTTGAATCCCCGAACGCGGGCTTCTTTCAGAGCCGCGAGAGTTTCCTTTCTCGCGGCTCTGTTAATCCCGCCGGAGCTGATGGGAAATCCCCGGCGGGATTAACAGAGCCGCGAGAAAGGAAACTCTCGCGGCTCTGAAAGAAGCCCGCGTTCGTGGATTCAACGCTAGCCTACAATGCAGGGAGGCTCTGCCGGGCAGGGGGGCCCCGCGGCGGCACTCTTGATGCTGCCGCGGCAGAAGCAGCTGTTTTTTAAAAAAAACTTGGGATGATGAAGAATGTTTTTTGCGCGGGGCCCCCTGAAACGCGGGGCCCTGTGCAAAAAAACATTCTTGCTCAATGGACGTGCTGGCCCTGGTTCATAGAGCAGTGAGCTAAGAACCACAAAAATCAAGCTTCATATCCTGCTGAGACTCCTTGCGGCATTTTACAGAAGATTTTAATGCACATTAAGTGCCCAAAGCTTTTTTATTTCTATGGGCACAGTGGCACTTAATGCACGTTAACTTCATGAATGCACCTTAAGCTTTAGTAAACGTGTCCCCTTGTGGAAAGCCACATAACTCTCCATTGCCTCAGGTACAAACTTAGAGGCCGATACAGAAACATTAGTGCACCGTTTGCGCATTCTCAGTATGACGCCACAATGTAGAGAGGGGATTGGCCTGAGCGTTTCCTGCACACAAATGGCTATGCAGATAGTAGCGCCATGCATATTAAAATTATGTTATGATGAGCTCACTACCGTGTATTCAAATGACAAGGTAGTGAGGTCATTAGCTAGTCCACGTGGATGAAAAGAAGTGAACAGAAAACTAGAAGGCCGAGCATGGAGTTCAGTAGTGCCTTGCACGAATACGTATTCAGAGGTGATGTAAAACTCTGGCGTGTAGCAGAAGAAAACTTTGGCATGTGAAACTTTGGTGCCTATAGGAGAAAAACAAATTGGCATGTAGGAGAACAGAAATATTTTCTGGTGTGACTTACCCGCTGCTGGCTCTGCTGTTTGCATGGTTTGGCGCTAAACACGAAAGAGAAGATGGGGAAAATGACACAGCAGAGACAACACAGCCACAGCAACACAGGGCAGAGAAATGAGGCAGTCGCATGCGCTGAACTGCATTTGCACTGGTATTATGTCATTCCCATGCTGCTACAATTATGACACCACTAGCACATGAGCTTTCTGTGCAGGTGTCTGGTGCCCACTGCAGATTTAGCACAGAGGTCTTGCACATATCACATTTGCATACATTTTGCTGACGGCATACTGGCGCACCACGTTTGCGGTAATCTTGCTCTATAACATCAGCAAAATTCACCCCTTCCTTTCTGAACACACTACTAAGACACCTATTCACTCTTTAGTCACCTTCCACCTAGACTATTGCAACCTCCTCCTTGCTGGTCTCCCTCTGAATCGTCTCTCTGCCCTTCAATATGCTCAGCATTCTGCTGCACGGCTAATCTTCAGCCAGCCCTGATATGCTCATAGCACTCCTCTTCTCAAGTCACTTCAATGGCTCCCCTTCTATTTCCATATCCAGTTCAAACGTCTCCTTCTGACCTATAAGTGCACTCATTATGCTGCTCCTCACTCCTTTTCTCTCTCCTCTCTCCCTACATCCCTCCTGGGCTATTCCGCTCTTCTGATGGATTGCTTCTCTCTATGCCCTTTTCCTCCACTGCCATCTCCAGACTTCGATCCTTTCACCCTGTTGCGCCCTATGCCTGGAACAAACTACCTGAGTCTGTATGTCAGGCTTCTTCTCTGCCCCTTTTCAAATCCATGCTAAAAGCTCACTTCTTTGAGGCTGCTTTTGGATCCTGATCCGCTTAATCTCCTATGTGTCTCCTTACCTTTTCTAGTTGTATCCTTGTTTTCAATTCTTGTATTGTGTGTCTGACTAGATTGTAAGCTCTAACAAGCAGGGACCATCTCTTTTTTACGTGTTCTGTGCAGCGCTGCGTATGCCCTGTAGCGCTATATAAATGATGAATAGTAGTAGTAGTAGTAATGGGAAACCGTGTGCATGACTCTAATGCCAACTTTCTGCATCAGCCTGTTAGACAGTAAGCCTTCTCGGGACAGGGAAATGTAAGGTTACCAAATGTCTCTGATTTTCGGGATTGTCCCCGATTGTATAGCTTTTCCCCCAACTCCCAACTGTTTGGTAACCTCCTGTCCCCGATTTCAGCAATGGGGACTGAGGGGATAGAAAAAAATACTTCCAAATTAGTGATTTTCATATGTCAGCTTTTAGGATTTGTATTCATTATCTTTATATTTGCACAGGGAGAATACATAATTGTTTCTATTACTCTGTTGATTTGTATGATATTGTTGCTGGAATAGATGGATGGATGGGGGTAGGGGGCAGGGTAATGACTCCTCTTCCCTCCTCCACACCTTGTTGCTGAAACTTTGAATTAAGGTGTCCCTTTCTCATCACGCCCTCCAACGCACACATTGGATAAATGTCCCAGATTTGCCTGCAAGAAATCTGGTAATTTTAGGGAAAAGGCTACTCTACCCAGGGCCGGTTCGGCCATGAAGCAAGACTAAGTAGCCACATAGGGCAGCAGCAGTCAAAGCAAAACAATAGATCCCGGTAGCCAAGCAAACTCCAGGAGCCATCTGCATATTCCTTACCTGCTGGGAACTGCTTCTGCTCTCCGCCACGCACCAGGTGTACTACAGTGGGTGCTGGAGGGAATTCCAAGGTTGGATAGTCTGAGGAGCCTTCAATTATTTTATTGGGGATTGGGCTTGGTTGATACAGGGAGTGGGGGTGGGGGGGGTGTGCTTCAACTACAGGGATCAGAGATCATGAGTGGAGGCCATCAACTATTGGAGATTCATCAAGGATCAGAAATTAGGAGTGAGGGTAGAACTGCCAACTGGCTGGTTTTCATATGGCCAGGCCAGCAGCTGGAAGACCTTTAAAACCAGCAATAGGAAAGTCCATTTTTCCCTGCAGCAGTGCCAAGCCGCTGAAGGCTGACTGCTGCTGCATTACTGTGAGCACTCGTCCCTTACCCAGCTTACCCTACAGCCATGGGAACTGCCTTCAACACATCAGCACTGAAAGGATGCTGGCTCCTGTCTTCTCTAACACAGACTTCCTCATGAAGTTTGAAGGCAGAACCCACGCACCTGTTTAATTCAACGGCAGCTGCTGCAGGGTGGCACTGGATAGTTTTTGCAGCAAGTGGGATTGAGAAAGTGAGATGCTGGACTTGGAGAAGAGTGGGGAAGGGATGTGCTGGACATGATGAGGCCAGGGGAGGAGGAGATAGGGCATAGACGGGGGAGATGGTGGACTTGGAGAAGAGAAGGGGTGGAGGGGATGTGCTGGCTTGTTGGACATGATGGCACTGTTTGAAGGAGAATAGGGGCACAGATGGGCAAATGCTAAACTTGGGGAGGGAGGGGATGTGCTGGACATGACAGTGCTAAGGGAGGGAGAAGTGAGACAGATGGGGACAATGCTAGATTACAAGGAAAGGGGGGGGGGGACTAAGGAGACAGAGAATAGAGACATTAGATGGGGGGAGAGAGTGAAAGGGAATGCTGGGCCAAAGGAAGGATGAGAAAAGGGAGATGCAGGACCTGAAGAGGAGGAGAGAGAGGATATGCTGAGTACGATGGTGGAAGAGAGAGAATAGGGAGCTAATGAGAGATGAGAAGGAGAGAGTAATGAGGAATGGGAAGGCTAGGATCAGGGAAAGATGGAAAGCTTTAGGTAGATGCAGTAAAAAAGTGGAAAATTGAAGAGTGGTTGATCAGTGAAACCTGGATATTGAAGCAGAAAAATGAATAGTAGAAAGCTGAAAGGAAGAGATTAATATTAGAGATGAATAAAGGGAACAACATGGGAAATTCATAGGATACCCAGCTGTACCAAGCCATAAACATGCCCTGTGTGAGTTACACATCTGATTCCCCCCCCCCAGGTTTGTAATTTGTCCCATGCCCAGCGTCTCCCCATCTTACCTGCATGTGCAGTCAGCTCCCCCAGCCTGTCCTTGCCCAGCCACTGATTCTTTTTGTGTTCCTTTGGTAGTGGCAGCAGTGGAGCGGACCTCCAGTTGAAAACAAAACCATACGGGTCTTTCTGACTCGGAGCTTGCATGCTGGCCTGATCCCTCCCTCCTCTGCAGGCTCATGTTAGAAGAGGGAGGGAGCAGACCAGCCATTCAAATGCAGAGTTGCCGCATTTGAATGGCTGGTCTGGTCCCTCCCTCGTCTGACGCGAGTGTATGTCAGAGGAGGGAGGGATCAGGCCAGCATGCAAGCGTGGAGTCGGAAAGACCCCAGTGTGTTTTCAATTGGGGGTCCGCTACTGCCACCGCCACTGCTGCCACCAAGGGAACATGAAGAGCGATAGGCAGGCAGTGTTGGGGGAGCCAAGGCCGGCAATCTCAAATGTGCCCCTATTTTTTTGTGCCCTGTGAAGCTGCACCGCTTGCACAGGGTTAGGTACGGCACTGATAGGAGATCCTGGAAAGAGCTCAGAGAAGACAGAGAAAAGCAGAAACTAGTGCCTGGGATCAACACAATAAGAAAAATAAAATAGTCAGATAACAAAGATGGAAAAAATAAGTTTATTTTCTATTTAATGATTGGAATATGTCCGTTTTTGGAATATGTATATCTGCCAGGACCAATGTTAGACGTGATGGGGCCCAGAGAATACATTTGGGAGGGGACTCCCAAAACCCATTAGCAGGCTGTGTCTTTTTCAGCTTCAGACAAGCTTACTGCCTCTCTGGCCTGGGGTCCCAAGGCAATTGCCCTGGTTGCACCACCCCTAACACTGGCCCCAATATCTGCTGTCTTTATATTCTATATCGCTTTTATTTCTCTGGTGTTGCATTGCATGCAGCATCTGGCTTCCTGGGGTTTCAGTTTAATTTGTATCTGCATATTTCTATTTCAGTTTATGGTCTGAATTTTTATTTGGTGAGGGTCTCTCTGTGTTGTGTGTGTGGGTAATCGAGGGTGGATATTCAGTTAGCACAGGCCTTGATATAATTTGTTTCAATATAGGGCCAACCTAAAAATCTAGAGTCTGACCACTGAAACCTATGTCACAGCGCACGCACCCGCATACCTAAAAAGGTACAGTAGTTCCTCCAAAATAGAAAATGGAAAGTCCAAGCGCTATTACATCACCTTGAAACACCTTGCAAAGTCTGAGTAGGGTCCAGAAGTTTTCTCCTTTGAAAATAATTGGGGATTTCTGCTATATAGATATTTTGGGAGCCAGAGGGGGGATATAAAATGGGGGAGAAACTCATGAAGGTGCATGGTGCCACATCGCAGCTCTGGTTCTGATTAATGTGGAAGTACAAAGGAGCTGGAGGAAAACAGACAGTCATAGGTAAAAGGTATACGGATAGAGCCACTACCATGGCTTTACTTTTCAGCTTTAAACGTGTGCATCTTTGGTTGTGTCCTTACCCAGAGAGAGGATTGAGAGAAAGATGAAACAATAAGCTAGCTCAAGACCTGCCTTCTCTACATGGTTTCCTGTAAGTGGACCAACAGAGTTAAATTATAGAAATCAGTTACAGCAGATGCCGAGAAACACAGATAAAGGTGCAGTTCTCAGCTGGAATACACTTGACTATCTCCTGGCTGAATACATAGCATGATCATTCACCGAGCCCCCTTGCTATGTCAGTAACTCTACACGCTGAGATGTTTTGCAAAAGTGAACATTTTTTGATGCTAAAGTTATATCTATATAGCCTGTCTAGGGTTTTTAAAATAACTTCTGAAGATATTTCTAAGATGGGAAAACAGAGTTTAACTTTTGACCTCCTTCCTCTCCCCTGAAATCATTACGTTGAAACTGAAAACCTGAGAGAAATCTAAATTAAAAAGGGTCCAGCAAAGGAGCAATTTTGCCCACCTTATCAAAATAATTCTTTCCCCCATCTTAGAAGAATGGCAGGTGTAAATCAAGGCCTCTTTCAATACTGCTACAGCGCTGCCTGTCTCTGTTTCTAAAACAGCAGGCCGGGCTGCGTATGTGGTGGAATATACTCCAGCTATTTTGGAAATGCCGTCGCGGACACGTCTATGTTGCTGATCCCGGTGGAGTTCATGTTTCCCATATGCATGTTTCCAAAACTGGTCGTCTTCCTGCAGGTCTCTGGGCCCTTATCCTGCAAGTCCCCATTTTATTTATATGTTTGTGGAAATGTTTATCTTTTGGGGCAGTGACAGGTATATTTTAGAATGCATTTACCTGTGTCCACCTTTTCTGCTGCCTCTCCCATGGAATCGCCGATGCTTTGATTTGGAAATCCCAGGTGGCATCTAAAGGTCCTTTCTGAAATATGCCTTCTCATTTATTTATTTATTTATTTATTTACTTTTCTTATATACCGCGCTATTAAAATCATGCCCCCACCCAGCAATTGCCAGAAAGCTAATAATAAATTATGGCCTCAGTAAACTGGAATGCACTGCCAAGCAATATTTGAGTTGAAAAGGACTACTTAGATCCCCTTTTACTAAAGCCCAGTTAATGTGCATTTTAACACAGTCGGGAACAGTAATGCACAAGCGTGTCTGCCAATGTACGCTAAAATGCATGTTAATTGGCAATCACAGGATGGGGCAGGGAATGGGCGGAGAGTGGGAATTGAGAGCTAATTACTACTAAAACCAGGGCAACTGTCGCATGTTCAGCGGCAACGCAGCTAGTCACGTGGGTTCAGCTAACGACTCCGGGAGTCATTAAGTGAATCCACCTTAGTGGAGTGTACACTCTAGTGGCCCATCATGCATTAGCTGCCTGCAATATTCTGGTCACAACCTCAACAACTAACACAGAGGCTTTGGTAGTCATTCTGAGCTGCAAATTGCAGTGTTATATATCCGCCACTGAACGTCCAACCCCCGTTTAGACCCGGGACCGTATTCAGCACCTCCTGCTCCCCGCATGTACAGGGCCATTGTGTGGGAAGCGCTGGAGGGGAGCAGGAGGGGAGGCACGGAGATTCAGCAGGGGTGGGCCGAAGCATCCAGACATACATAGGCTATTCCAGTCGGGCCTCTGTACATCTGGCGGCTCCAGCTTAGATGCCCAACTTATTCCACCTCAGAGATGAAATAAGTGCCGGGCAAGTGGGTAATCAGGGCCTACAGCACCCCGGAAGTGTTCATGCTGCTGTGGGAGGAGTCCCACCGCCCTGTCCAGGCACTGGCTGCTCCTGCTGAGGGTTGGGTGGCAGGGAAAAGGGCCTTTCACTGCGGGCAAGCATGTGCTGCTCAGTCTGGACATGCCAATGCCATGGCGATGGGACGCCATAGCACCGACACAACAGCAGAACGGCTGAGGGGCTGGCCATGCAATTCCCTGGATATCCCCTGCATTAGAATACAGGGCCGTCTATGTACCCTGATTCTGCAATCATGGGAAAGTCCAGCTCCTGTGATTGTAGAATTGGGTACAAATGTGCCCCATCCAATTTCTGGACATCTGGACGGCCCGGATGTGCCCCACACAGAATCAGCCTCCACATGATTAATGCACATTTCTTTAGCACATTAATTGCAAATCCTTTGCGGGTTTTAGTAATAGGAGCGCTTAGCGTCCCGAAAAAGGCTTAAAGCCTACTCGTTCCAGCAAGCAAATGGGGGAAGCTGATTTCACTTCATATCGTAAGATCTGATGTGATTTAAATATTATGGTCTGCTTCTATGTACGTTATCATTCGTTTTATGTAATATTGCGTGTTAAGATTTCATGTTAATGTTTTACGGAGGTAAGAGATCGTTAACCACTTAGGAATATAGATAGGCAGCATTTAAATAATAAAATTAAATGAAATGAAAATTGCTAGCAGGGCCTGTGAAACTGGCAGAGGATGAGTTTGCTAAATACCTCATTATATTTTTTCCTAATAGCACCTTTCATCACCACTCCCCTTGAAACAATCGATGCATTAGTGGAAGAGGTCGTTACCTTCATGTGTGCAGTGGACTCTTACCCACAGCCAGAAATCACCTGGACACGCAATAGCATTCCTATCAGGTAGGTGCCTTCATGCTCAAAAAACTTGCCAGCTCAGCACAATTTAAATTTGTATGTCTTATCTGATGTCGATTCAGGGTCACATTTATTAACAATTAGTGTGCTCTAATGACTTTAACGCATGTCATTTGTGCAATATGCGCTGTGGCAAATAACACTATTAACAGTGTTAGAGCACTTTAAAAAGTGTAGTGCATGTTAAATTGATTTAATGAGCAATAACCTATCAATTAATGTGCATTAAGTTGATTAACCCACGTGATAAAATTGTTTTATTAGAATGAAAAGCACATTTCAGAAAAGAGGTCGAGATCAAAACAGAGGCACCGAGGTCACAATGTTTTCAGAATTCCAGCGATATTTTACAAAAGGCTCTGCTAAAAATGGAGAGCCAAATATTCATTGGTGATGGCGATGAGCCTCTATGGTGTATAGCCATCGCCACTGAACTTTAACCCCGGATATTCAATGCCGGGATCACATGCAGCTCTGGCATTGAATAACCAGGGTCACTGCACAGCCAAAGACACTACAGAAGCTAAGCAGGCATTGGCGATATTGAGCCACTGCCCGGGTAGCTCCCACGGGTAAAGATCGGTCAGCTTTTGCTGCGTTTATTTTTACCTGTGAGTCGCTAAACAGGCCGTGGTGCAATATCGCCATTGCCCAGTTAGCAACTGCTGCCATCTTTGCTCCACCCCGGAACGCCGACTAAACACTCGGATGCTACACGGTTAGTGCCGCTGAATATTCCTCTCTGTAAATTGTGTAAATGCCTTTGAATATCGGGCCCAGAGCTTTTTCCAAAATAAGGAGGTGCAGGAGTGCACATATATGTGCTGATATGTGGAGCCAGAGGAGCCAGGTAGCTAATCCACATATAGGAAAAATCAACATGGTAGGCATGCCAGATTTCACCACTTATACATGTAACTTCAGGTGCCCACACTCAGACATTTATGGTGGATATTTTGCAAACGTATATGATTAACTGCTGCCAATTAACAATAAATACCTCTGTGTCTATGTAATCTAACTTTTGAGGGGAAAATAAGCAACAAGGGATTAAGGAGAATAATCCTCTGAATCCCTACTGTGAAAGACTGGCTGAACTGAACACTTTTTTAAAACCTAAATGTGTCAGGGGGGCGATGTAAATCACGATGTGGACAATTGCAGACATACATGTGTATTCTCTGTATGAAATGGGCAAGACGCCTGTAGATTTTTGACCCGCCCAGGCTGCTGCCTAACAATGCTCCAACACACCTCCTTCCAATTTCTGTGTAGTAAGGACATCCACATCTAAACTGAGCCCTTTCTAAAATCACTATTTCCACTTGTAATTGGAGAATTACAAATAAGGCTTCTAAAATAACCCCCCCCCCCCACGAGTATGTGAAATAAACTAAAAATGAGTCTGAAGATTTGGAAAAAAAGTTGGAAAATGACCCAAAAATGTGAGCAGCACTGCATATTTCTAGATGCACTATGGAAACAGAAACATAGAAACATGGCAACAGAAAAAGATCACAGGGCATATCTAG
The DNA here is from genome assembly GCA_033557465.1 of Ichthyophis bannanicus. Taxonomy (NCBI): domain Eukaryota; kingdom Metazoa; phylum Chordata; class Amphibia; order Gymnophiona; family Ichthyophiidae; genus Ichthyophis; species Ichthyophis bannanicus. The sequence continues at coordinate 662,572,040 of CM066032.1, forward strand.
TCTGCCCTGCCATATCAAATACTAAAATATGTTCTTTTCCTTTAGAGATCTTCTGTGTTTGTCCCATGTTTTTATGAATTTAGATACTGTCCTTGTCTCTACTACCTCCACTGGGAGACTATTACATGCATCTACCACTCTTTCCATAAAGAAATATTTCCACATATTACTCCTGATTCTATCCCCTTTCACCCTCATCCTATGTCCCCTCATAGCACAGCTTGCTTTCAATCGAAAGAGGCTCTCCTCTTGTGTATTTATGCCACGGAGGTATTTAAAAATCTCTCTCATACCTCTTCTATTTCTCCTTTCCTCTAACATATACATATTAAGATCTTTAAGTAACAAAGACCACTAACCATTTTAGTAGCTACTCTCTGCACCGACTCCATCCTGTTTATGTCCTTTTAAAGATGTGGTCTCCAGAACTGCACACAATGATGTTGCACAAGAGACTTATACAGAGGCACTATCATCTCCTTTTTACAGCTGGCCATTCCTCTCCCTATGCACCCAAGCATTCTTCTGGCTTTTGTTGTTGACTTTTCAACCTGGTGGACAGAAGTACTTTGCTCCTTACACCCTTGGATTTTTGCAGCCCAGATGCATGACCCTGCATTTTTTAGCATTAAATCTCAGTGGTCAAATTCTTGACCATTCTTCAAGCTTAGCTAGATCACTCCTCATGTTATCTACTCCTTCCTGGGTGTCTACTCTATTCCAGATTTCAGTATCATCTGCAAAGAGGCAAATCTTACCCAACAGCCTTTCTGCAGTATCACTAACAAAGATGTTAAAAAGAATTGGACCAAGGTCAGATCCCTGCGGCACACCACTCGTGACCGCCTTCTCCTCAGAGTGAGCTGCACTTACCTGTACCCTTTGTCTCCTCCCACTCATAACCCAGTCAATTACTTTAGGGTCCATCTCCTGGGTGCTCAGTTTGTTTATAAGTTGTTTGTGCAGAACGGTGTCAAAGGCTTTACTGAAATCTAAGTATTTCATAGCTAGGGCTCTTCCTCGGTACTACTTCCTGTCATCCAGTAAACGAAATTAATCAGATTTGTCTGACAAGACCTGCCTGGTGAATGTATGCTGCCTCGGATCCTGCAATCCATTAGAATCCAGAAACCTCACTATCCTCCCTTTTAGCAGTGTTTCCAATAATAATGGTAACAAGTAGTAGCAGTAGCAATAATAAAAGCCCATTTTGACAAGCAAAGCAATGTTTTACCTATATATATATATATATATATATATATATACTTTTGAAAGCTATTCTTCAATTTCTTAAGATTGTCCACCATAAGGCACCGGCTCCTGCAACAGCGGTGATGGAGCAGAAAACCTTTCATCAAATGCAAATCAGAAATCAGTCTTGTTAGAATGGCAATATTAGCCATTTGGAGAGTAATCTCAATAAGTCACCTAGATAGAAAAGGCAAGTAGGTGCCTAGTTTGGGGCTAGGAATGTGCATTTGTTAGTGGGTTCATTAGTGTGCCTTAAAATGTTTGTGCACATTGAAGTGATTGAATGCGCTTCAGCCTATGAAATAACATACTAGATAATAGGGGAAAGCCAACAGTTGCCCAAGAGCGCATGGTTTGGAACAATGTATCATTGAAGGATACTACCAAAAAAAGGAAGTTAGGGCATATCAGCAGAGAGGATCCAATAAAGACAAAAGTAGCCCAAATGCCCTTGAGTACAGAGCAGAGCTTAAAGATTCCAAATTACCACTCCCTACCGATAGCCAGATTAATATGAATAAAATACAGCCTCTAAAATGCTTGTATGCAAATGCTAGAAGTCTAAAAAATAAGATGGGAGAGTTAGAATATATAGCACTAAATGAGAGGTTAGATATGATTGGTAGGGAGGAGATATGTAGGGAGGCATGGCCTAGTGGTTGGGGCAACTTACCTCAAGCCAGAAGGTCAGGGATTCAAATCCCACTAGAGAGCAGCAACCTTGGGCCAGAAGGACTGGGGTTTCTAGTCCCACAGGTGCTCCTTGTGGTCTTGGACAAGCCACTTAACCCTCCATTGCCCATGTTCTCTGTAAAATAGATATCTCCAAGTTATAATGCCCTGTTCAATGTAATTTCAGTTTGTTCAATGTAAGCCACCTTGATATCAAGAAAGGCAGTATGTAAGAAATGTTAAATAAATCACAGTGACATGGTGGAAGAGAACAACCAGTGGGACACTGTGATATCTGGGTACAACCTATATCATAATGATAAAATTGGTGGAGGGGTTGCACTCTATGTTAGAGAGGGCATTGAGTCACACAGGATAAAAGCTTTGTAGGAAACAAAATACACTGTAGAACCTCTATGGATTGAAATTCCATGTAAAAAGGGGAAGGCAATGGCAGTGGGGGTGTACAATCAACCACCTGGCCAGAATGAACAAATGGATAATGAAATGATCTAAGAAATCAGGGAAGCTAACAAAAGTTACAACACAGTAATAATAATGGGTGATTTCAGTTACCCTGGTATCAACTGGGTCAGTGTCATGGCAGGACATGCTAGGGAGATAAAGTTTCTAGATGAAATAAATGACTGCATCTGGAAGCAACTGGTTCATGAACCCACAAGAGGGGAAGCCATTTTGGACCTAGTCCTAAGTGGAACACATGATCTGGTGCAAGAAATAAGAGTGTTGGGGCCACTTGGCAATAGTGATCATAGCATGATTGCATTTGACTTAATAAATGAAGAAAGGGCAGTAAGGAAATACACAGTACTACCTTTTAGCTTTCAAAAGGGAGACTATGATAAAATGAGGAAAACAGTTAAGAAAAAACTAAAAGGAGCAGTTACAAAAGTTAAAGATTTACATCAAGCTTGGTTGTTGTTTAAAAATACAATCTTGGAAGTCCAGACCAGCTGTATTCCACGCTTTAAGAAAAGTGGAAGGAAGTCCAAAAAACTGCCAGCATGGTTTAAAGGTGAGATCAGAGAGGCTGCTGTTGCCAAAAAAGCATCTTTCAGAAAATGGGAAAAAGAGCCAAATTATGAAAACTGGAAACAGCACAAGCACTGGCAAGTTAAACGCAAGGCATTGATAAGGCAGGCAAAGAGAGAATTTGAGAAGAAGCTTGCTATGGAAGCCAAAATGGATAATAATGACTTTTTCAAGTACATTTGTAGCAAAAAACCTGTGAGAGGGTCAGTTGGACCATTAGATGATAGAGGGGTAAAAAGGGCATTAAGAGAGGACAAGGCCATAGTGGAGAGAATGAATGAATTATTTGCTTCAATCTTTATAGAGGAAGATGTAGGAATGTTACCCATGACTGAAAAGGTATTTAAATGAGATGCTGTGGAAGAATTGAAAGAAATATTGATACACGGGGAAGATGTATTACAATTATTTGATAAACTGAAGAGTAGCAAATCAACTGGACCGGATGGTATACATCCAAGGTGTTGAAAGACATTAAATATGAGATTACAGACCTACTATTAGTAATCTGTGAACTATCATTAAAATCATTTGTATTACCTGAAGACTTGAGGATGGCCAATGTAACGCCAATTTTTAAAAAGGGTTCCGGGAAACTACAGACCGGTGAGCCTGACGTTGGTACCAGGAAAAATGGTGGAAACCATCATAAAGAACAAAATTACTGAACATGTAGATAGTCATGGCTTAATGGGAGACAGCCAACATGGCTTTAGCCAAGGAAGGTCTTGTTTTACTAATTTGTTATGTTTTTTTAAAGGTGTGAATAAAAAGGAAGACAAAGGTGAGTCAGTTGATATAGTGTATCTGGACTTTTAGAAAGCCTTTGACAAGGTCCCTCATCAGAGACTTTTGACAAAACTAAAGAGTCATGGGCTAGGAGGCAGTGTAATATTGTGGATCGGGAACTGGTTAAAAGATAGAAAGCAGAGGGTAGGGCTAAATGCCAATTTTTCCAATGGAGAATGGTGGAGTACCCCAGGGATCTGTGCTGGGTCTGCTGCTTTTTAACATATTCATAAATGACCTGGAAATGGGAATAACGAGTGAGATTAACAAATTTGCAGATGACACAAAACTATTCAAAGTTGTTAAAATCCATGAGAATTGTGGAAAATTGCAAGAGGATCTTGATAAATTGGAAGATTGGGCATCCAAATGGCACATGAAATTTAATGTGGACAAAGTGCAAAGTTATGCACTTAGGAAAGAAAAACCTAAACTATGGTTACACGATGCAAGGTTCCATATTAGGAACCACCGCCCAGGAAATAGATTTAGGCGTCATCGTGGATAGCATGATAAAAACCTCCACCCAGTGTGCAGCGGTGGCCAAGAGAGGAAATAGAATGCTAGGTATCATAAGGAAAGGAATGGAAAATAAAACAAAGGATATTATAATGCCTCTGTATCGTTCCATGGTGCGACCACACCTTGAATATTGTGTGCAATTCTGGTCGCCGTATCTTAAAAAGAATATAGCGTTATTAGAAAAGGTACAGAGAAGAGCCACCAAAATGGAAAGGGGATGGAAGGATACCCCTATGAAGAGAGGCTAAAAAGGTTAGTGCTCTTCAACCTTCAAAAGAGACGGCTGAGGGGAGATATGATAGAGGCCTATAAATTAATGAATGGAGTGGAATGGGTAAACGTAGATTGATCGTTTACGCCATCAAAATATAGAAAGACTAGGGGCATGCAATAAAGCTACAAGGTAACCTATTTAAGACTAATAAGAGAAAATATTTTTTCACTCAACGTGTAATCAAACTCTGGAATTTGCTACCGGAGGATGTAGTAAAAGCTGTTAGTGTAGCCTTTGGACAAGTTCCTGGAGGAAAGGTCCATAAACCATTATTAAAGTGGACCCAGAATATCCACTGCTTGCCCCAATTCAAGTATTGTGGAACCTGTGTCATTTGGGGAAACTGCTAGATACTTGTGACCTAGATTGACCACTGCTGGAAACAGGATACTGGGCTTGATGGACCTTGGTCTGACCCAGTATGGCATATGTTAAACATTAAGTCGATTAGTGCAGGTTATAATTCTATAATGTATCTTAAAAAATGAATGTGTGAAACTAACCTTAAACCCCTGAAAATCAGGAAACATTCAGGAAAAATGAACATCAAATGTTTTTTGCCTGCATTCCTGTTTGAGAATATTTATAAAGAAAACATAAGTACCTATGTTTCTATAAAATAGCCTCACAGAACCTGCAGAAATCTTAGCTGGAATGCTGCCCTGCACACTTAGAGCTGCCAGGGAGCAGGTGGAAATATATGCAGGGAAGAACTTGTAGGGTGCATAGTTTATAAACTACCGTGGACACTGTGATTCCATCTGTGCTCCACCCAAACTATGCCAACAAATTCGTACAAAGAGGTCATGAAAAAGTACCTGTCGTCTTGCCACTGTGCATACTTTTGTGCGCATAACCCATGGTGAGATTTGAAACAAGGCCATTTATGTGAGGAAAACAGGATTGACATGAAAAAAAATCCTTTACGAAATTGATTTAGTGGCAAAATCGGCAGGTGCTTACAGAAACTTCACCTCAGATGACATAGTTTCTCCGGGAAAGCATGCCAGACTTGCGCCGACTCCTGTGCATGTGGGTTTGGCTTGGTCTCGCAGTTTGATGCTGACTTTTTCCTCACTGGTTAATTTGCATATAGCATTGCAGTGCAAAAATTCAGCGTTAAACTGAGAGAGCAAGCCAAACACATGTGCGCAGGAGTTGGTGCAAGTCTGGCATGATGTCCCAGAGAAACAAGGCAAGGCAAGGCCATATCTATTGACATATCTTCGTCCTCAGTGGAATTGCCCTTGTGCACCACTTGCTTAGCAAGTTCCAATGTTTTACTGGTTTTCTTGAGCTTAAGAGTCGCATCTCCCCACATCTCCGGTAATGACCACTTGCCACTATCACAAGACATGACAATAGTAAGGTTAGCAGTGGTAAAATGCACAAAATGCAGATAAAAAGAAGGGGCAATAGCGGGTACCTTACAGGGACGTGTCTGCTCACTTCAGTTTCTCATGAGCATGCCTATTAATGTTTAAGAAGTCTGTTTACTCAAGCATGATCGGCTTTTGTAGCTAATGCTGGGTGTAGTTGCAGAAGCCCCACACAGGGCCGGTACAAGCATTGGAGGCATCCGAGGTGGACCCCTCCATCGTGTTGCCCCTCCCTCATGTCCCCCATCCCCATTGCTGCCACTGCTGGCAGTCTGCATTAGAGGGGGACGGAAGCGGCTGATAATAGCAGGCAGGAACCATGATGTTTTACCGTAGCCTTTGGTAAGCACTGTGTTGCAGTTTCCTTGCCATTGCTTTAGGCCCCAGAGAAGGGTGGTAGCAATGGCAATGGGCAACCTGAGAAGGCCAGCACTCTAGGTGACCCCCTACTTTGCCTAATGGTAGTGCCAGCCTTGGCCACTTGGTATCTGTTGGGGTATGCATAGCATTCGCCCAGCAGATACGGTGGTGAAAATCCCAGGATTGCGGTCGGCCAGCACCACAGATGCAGCTATGGCCACCCATTGAGGTGATGTTACACCTGCAGCATCTGCAACTTTGGCAATTACTGCACGATGTTTACATCCACTTTCCGCCCATGCCTGCAGCTGCCACATGAAATGTAGACATCACAGCAAATCACTGCAATGTCTGCATTAGCTGCTACAACAGCGCTATTATTTGGCGCTATCACCACAGTAGCAGCTAACACACTTTAGTAAATATCTCACTAATTGATCATTTTGGAAACTATCTAAATAATAAAAAAAGATACATATGTCTATTTGTTTTTTTTAGAATAAGCTGAAAATAAGTGCTTGCTTGACCTTTATACATAGGCGACCTTTTATCAAATTACTCTCTAAACCATAACTTTCCTGAGTTAATTTTGAAAGCAGAACTGCTAAATTCAGATCAGTCTGACTTTTTAAAAAAATGACTGCAGAGAGGATTAAAGATCAGCTTGAGATTATTTTTGATCTGCACAGAGAATTGACAAACCCCTTTCAAAGTCAGATTCCTACCCTAAGCTGCAGTTAAATCTTAAGGGGGGTGCATTCACTAGAGGCGGCCAGTGCAGTTAAAGTGGCTGGCCATCCCCGCTTTAAATTATGCTGGGCTATTCAATGCTGGGGCCATATCTGCAGTGAATATCTGGGTTGCCCGGTCAGCATTTTAGCTAACAAGTCAGCAGTGAAATTCAACCGCTGGCAGGATAGTTAAACCAGCTAAAGTTAGGACAGCTTTTTTTTCTGCCTAACTTTAGCTGGTTTAAGTTAACCGGCCAGCGGCTGAATATCACCGCTGACTGGTTAACTCTATTGCTGACCCCAGAATGTCCCAATGCTATCTGGCAAGTGTCGGGGCGCACAAACCGGTTAGCAGATGATAGCAGCACTAAATGGTTTAGTGACACTGAATATCCCACTCAGCTTGGTTGAACTCATCAGCAGTCTGCTGACTGGTTAAATTGCTTTGAATATGCCCCCCTAAATCTCTTTCTTTGCCTATATGTCAGCAGTCATCATGAACAGGGCAGTTTTAAAAAGCATTTACCATATGAAATAGTCCTGTCTTCCTCTGCCTGCCTGAACATATAGGGCCCAATATTCGAAAGGCATTTACACAGTTTACAGCACAGTAAACTAATATAATATAATCTCAAGAGCCACTAATCGCCCAAGAGAACTATTCTATATAGTACAAAAACTAACAAACAAAACACTAAATTCTGATGAAATATCAATTGATATCTCCCCACAAGAATTAGCTCAATACTATATCAATAAAACAAAGCTACAAATAACACCTCTACATATTACTCAACCACAAATTCAAACACAAACAAAGCAAGCTACATTTGATAACTGGACCAACTTCAACTTAATATCAAAATCTACTCTCAAAACTACAATAACTAACATTAATACAACAACCTCATACCTTGATCCATGCCCAGTTGATTGGATAAAGAAGACTTTCTCAATACTCTCTTCTTTCATTCTACCCTTAGTGAACCTATCCTTACAAAAAGGCTACTTACCACCATCTCTCAAACACGTTCAAATACGACCTATACTTAAAAATAACACATTAGATAAATTATCCCCAAAATCATACAGACCCATATCAAGTATTCCTTTTATGGCCAAACTTATTGAAAAAATTGTACAAATTCAACTACAAGACTTTATTGACACATTAAACCTCCTTGATGAACATCAATATGGCTTTAGACCCTTCCATGGAGTAGAAACCTTGCTAACGATCCTTTATGACACAATATTAAGAGGTATTGATAATCCTAAACAAGCCTTTATTCTTGTTTTCCTTGACATATCAGCTGCATTTGACAGTGTTAATCACTTAACAATGTTAAACAGACTTCAACAAATTGGAATTACATCTACTGTTTATAATTGGTTCAAATCATATCTATCAAACAGAACTCAAACAGTAAGAATCCACACCCAAATTTCTAACACCTTCAAACAAACTCAAGGTCTCCCGCAGGGTTCTGCATTATCTGCGCTATTATTTAATATTTACTTACAACCAGTTTGTAACATCTTTAAACGTCACAATGTTTATTATCATATCTACGCTGATGATATAATGTTCTACCTCCCATTTGAAATCCCACACCCACCTCTTCAAAAAATAACAGAATGTTTCAATGAACTAACTGAATGGCTCAAAGAACAAAATCTACTTATCAACTTTACTAAAACTGATATATTATTCATCACTAAAAATCAAACATACATACCCCCAAACACGATCACACTAGATACTCATGAAATAAATACAAAAAAAGAAATAAAATATTTAGGTGTGATACTTGACAATAATCTAAATATGGATTCACATATAAAATATCTAACTAAAAAAATACATTACAAACTCAAAACACTAAAACAATTAAGACCATTGATTCATCTACAAGACTTTATTAATATAATTCATGCTATCATCACCCCACATTTTGATTATGCAAACACAATACTTAATGGCATTTCAAAACAAAATATTAAAAAGATACAAATAATTCAGAACATAGCTGCCAGGATGATTATGAATATAAGCCCACTTTAACATGTTACAACACCATTTTGGCTGAACTTCATTGGCTACCTATTTACTCCCGAATCAAATATAAAATTCTTGTCACTACATTTAAACTTATAAATAATCTTGCACCATCGGCACTCAATACACTGATTAATATAGACATCGATAAACGATCCCAAAGAAGCAGAAACTTAAATACCTTAACAATACCAAAAGATTTCACAAAAGCCAGAAAACAAACAAATAAGAGAGCTTTCTCACACTCTGCTCCAATTCTTTGGAACAATCTACCTGACAACATTCGCCTGCTATCTGATATAAAGGAATTTAGAAAAAAAATTAAAAACTCACTTATTCATATTACACTACAATACACCCTCAGAACAGAATACTCAAATAGATACAGGCTAACATTTATACATTATTATTACATACTCTATTTTCAAAATAAATATCACTAATACACTATTAACCATACCACACTCTCATTCACATGATGATTATAGATTTAAACTAACAATGTATATATGTTCTAATATGTTATACCTTTAATGTTACAACATTCCTTGTAAATTATAATTATCTGTTCTATGTAAACTGACTTGGTATATTACATACCAATTAACCTACTGTTCCATGTAAACCGCACTTGATACTAGGGAAAGAGCGGTATATAAATAACTGTTAAATAAATAAATAAATAAATAAACTGTGTAAATGCCTTAAACGGGAATATTCAACAGCACTTACATGGTTAGTGTGTTGAATATCCCCTTCTATGTCCCCTACGCACCCGATGCTATCCAGTTAGCATCGGTGCATGTTGGGGGCGTTCCAGGGTGGAGCGGAGGTGGAGATTGCCGGTAACCGGGTAGTAATCAACTCCTCTAATATGTTCTAGGCAATATACTCCAATTAGTTATTGATTTTTCAAAAGAAAACTCTCTTCCATATGTCTTACATCATTTGTTTTAAATTTAAAGTTAATAGAACTGGGTCTCAGACTTTTTCAGTACATATAGCGAAATTGGACTCTCCGTTGTACTCTCATTGCATCAAGGACCTCAGTTCATTATTGTTTTCATACAGATGCAGTCATAACAAAATAATAATGATCTTGATAGTATTCTTCAATGTGCTATGTACAAATGCAATAAGTAAGAAAACACTTATCTCGTTGTTTATCTTATTTCATTGTTTATCTTGACATGCCCCGACGCCACTATTCGGCACCGCATTGCGTTTCACATAAGTTTCATCGGGGGGTTCGATAGAATGCTGTGAATAAATATAACTTCCATGTAATGCCAATATGAATAACAGAATCCAATTGGATATTTTCAGCGTTCTTACACATACCTTATTCAATTGCAGAGACAACTCCTGCTAGCGCTATCAAACGTGTGTTGTTGAGCTGTTCAGCTTCAAAAAACGCCGCGCATGCGGCTCGATGCTAACCTGGCCATTTAAATAATGGTTCCTCCTGTTAAACACATGAATCCTCCTGTTAAATGCCGCCCTCTGAAAACTACTCAGAGGCAGGCTCCCCATTCAATTGCGTTGTTTAGACCACCCGGGGAGACTGTTCCTAATCGATGTATCCAACGTTGTTCTCTAATAATCAGTGATTGTTCTATAGATCTTCCGTTCTGTCCGGTCAGTACTTTATCCAGACAAAAACATTTGAGGTCCTCATATTCATGTCAGTGCTCTATACAATGTGCCACAATAGGGGCCTCCTGCACTTTGCATCTTAAGCGACTACGGTGTTCATTCATGCAAACTCTGAACGATCGAATCGTTTTGCCAATGTATAAAAGTTGACATGGGCATTTAATGCCATATACGACAAAACTGGAATTACAGGAGGTATAGTGTCGCAAATGGTACCTAATGTGATTGTATTCAAAATCCAGAATGTCTTCCGATATGGGACAAATATTGCATTCTTCTCATGGGTGATGTCCTCTGTTGTTTGTCATTGAAATATCAGATAGTGGTCTAAGCACCGTAGGGCTGAGCGTCTCTTTAAAATTTTGATGTCTTGTCCAGACACATCTAATCTTCTTATGATCCAACCCCGGTAACGTGCTTATAACGTTAATATGATTCTTAATAATTTTTTTAATTTGTTTACTATAAGGAGAGTATTTTGTTATTAGATTGATGTTAGTATCATCCTTCTGTTTTGTTCTACTAGTGCTTAAAAGTAAAGCGCGATTGTTGTATAAGGCTCTTTTATATGCTGAAGTAACGATATGCTTAGGGTATCCCCGATGTTGAAAATCCTGTATCAACCTGCGGGATTGTTTTTTATATTCTCTAGAATCAGAGCAATTCCTTCTATAACGGAAAAACTGCGATAAAGGCAAACTATCTCGTAGTTGTTTCGGGTGTCGACTTCGATAGTGTAGAAAAGTATTTCTGTCAACATTTTTCCTATACAGAGAAGTTAACCAACCATTCATTCCTTTTTGGATGGTAACATCTAAAAAATTAATACTCTCCTGATCATAGGTGTGTGTGAATTGTATCGCAGGGTCTAAACTATTCAGTCAGGTAAAGAACTTTAGTAATGTATTAACTGATCCTCTCCATAACATGAAAACATTGTCAATATAGCGCTTAAATAACACTATATGATCTTTGTAAGGGGAATGTTCTAACCATCGCCGTTCATATGAATCCATGAACAAATTAGCTACAGAAGGGGCGCTGGTGGCTCCCATGGCCACCCCTGATGTCTGTAAATATAACTTCTGCTCAAACATAAAAGTAATTTTTGAATATCATAATTTCAGCTAATTTTGATAGAAATAGTATAGTTTCCTCCGAAAGATCCCCTCTATTACGTAGAGTGGTGACAATTGTATCATAAGCTGCTCCTTGCGGAATGCTCGTATAGTGGCATATTCTCAAGGTCATATTTTGCTGCATTCATGAGTGGTTTGCTCTTTTTCAACTTTAGCTTGAGTTTGCATACTAGTAGTTGATGATCTGTACCACAGTCAGCGCCAGGTTTTGTCTTTGTTGATGTTACAGAGCTTTTCCATCGTTGACTTCCACAGATGTAGTCAATTTCATTTTTATACAATCCATTGGGTGAAGTCCATGTGTACAGTCACCGCTTGTGTTGCTGGAAGAAGGTGTTTGAGATGAATAGATCGTTGGTCTTGCAGAATTCTATCAGTCTTTCTCCAGCTTCATTTCTGTTGCCAAGTCCATATTTCCCAACTACTTTGCGTTCTTCTTTGTTGCCAACTTTTGCGTTCCAGTCACCCATGACTATCAGGATATCCTGTTTGCATGTTCTGTCAATTTCAGCTTGTACTTGTTCATAGAACTCTTCAATTTCATTCTCTTCTGCAGCTGTTGTTGGGGCATATCCTTGAATTATAGTTGTGTTGATAGGCATTCCTCGTGGATAAATAGAGATTAAGCGTTCACTGACTGCATTGTATTTCATTACAGTTCTTGCAAGTTTCTTCTTTATTATATATGCAACACCATTTCTTCTTTGTCTTTCATTTCCAGCATAGGAGACCATGTGATCATCTGATGCAAAGTGGCCGTTGCCAGTCCATTTCAGTTCGCTGACACCCAACAGATCAAGTTGTACACATTCCATTTCATTCTTGACCACCTCCAACTTCCCTTGGTTCATGCTTCGTACGTTCCATGTTCCAATGTGTAAGATACAGAAGTAGATTGCTAGGCCTTTCTTCTGCGCAATTTAAGTTTGGTGTTGTTGCCGTTGTCACAGAAATGTGATCCTCCGCCGTCAACACTATCCCATTCTGCTGCTGCCCAGATGGGTGGTTTGTCTTGGTCTGGCACCTCAGCTGAGACCTGTCCATCTTGGGAGACCCTGCCAGTAGTTAAACTACCGATAGTTTAGCTCTCAGCATCACTGATGCACACAAGCCCTCACAGCACGACAAGCTGCAAACCAAGCTAAGTGAAACCAGCTTGCATGATTAGATTTTTGAATCCATGTGTTGCTGAGCATGCAAATTTGAATTTTTCTCTATCACTGTCTTTTCTGGACACGTATATATAATGCATGCGAATATTAACACTCCATTTAATTTTTAGGCACATTTTTCTGAAGCAATAACTCCTGTTAGGGAGGGTCTCTCCATCTGTCTGTCTGTCCATCTGTATGCATATGTTTTTGTGTGTGCATGCGCACTCAAACCTATGTGTACATAGAGTCAGGAGGAAAGAAGAAACTGGGAATTAGGTGGTGGGACAGTGACAAGAAAGTTGTTGTCATTGGAATCCCATCCCCAAAGAAAAGTGAGAAATCCCACGGTAGTGCAGTCTTTAGTGTGTTGATGGGGATCCAACCTCTTCTGGCATCAGAAAGAGGAACTAGAAAAACACACTGTACTCTCAAAAGTAGAAGGAAACACTAGGAGCGAGCCATGAAGCAAAAGATGTCCTTTATTAAGAGACCAGCAACCCCGGCACGGCCATGTTTCGGCATCTACCTTCGTCAGAGGGTAACAAATTGGTCTTTTTTGTCAAATTTAAAAGTCCTACTATCAGTGGCAGTCTTTATCCTTAATGTAATCTTCATATAACACTGAGTAGAAGCTCACTATCATGCAATCAGTGATCTATCAGTTTGTCTTGGTCAGATCACCTCTACCTGGCATTCAGTCAGGTGGGCAGTAAGATTGATTTTGATATAAAATAAAGATGCTATTAGTCTTATATGCGTATCCTACGAATCATTTTGAAAAACTAAAAGTAAAATTAAATCATTGCTATGCCATATTGTGGCACATTAATTAATTTACAAAATGCCATAATCATGAAAATTACTACACTGTAATATTTCTTAGCTATTCTTGCAAATATTTTGCTAACAGTTGGGAAGATGATGCACATTTCTTGATCCTGACCATTTAAAAATCTTCATTGATTCTAAAAGTACCCAGCAAAAAGCAGGACCATCATTAAAGGATGAGGGTTCTGTGCTTCTGGGGGACTCACAATGCTGCAATAACACTGTTCTAAATGCCTGACACTCTTTGTTGGGAGTGACAGCCAGCCAGAAGCTGCAGGGGAGATATCAGCATCAGATCAGGATGTGCAGTGCCTCCCCCAGCCTTCAATTTCAAGCTGGTCACAATGTTCCTCATGCTTGAAAATGCAATAACGCAGCACCTTTCCTCACCAGCAGCAGTGTGGCGAAGTTCTCTCATGTAGTTTCATGAGAACATTGGAAGATCCCTTCGCTCTTCAATAATCTTGGTGGTGGTGGGTATCTTAGCTGAATAACCCCAGGCTCTACATAGTGTAGACTGCTTAGCTTGTAGACTGAAATTGTAGAGTAGCCTCTTAAAGCCCTTACCTCTCTTACACCCCCCCCCCCCATTCATTCACCTTTGCAGTGCTTGAACTTGCCCCCAAACCCATTTACCCTCTTTCCCCTGTTGCTGAGCCCAGGTCCTCCCTCCCCGACCCTCGCATTACTTACAGTAAAAAGCAATCCCCCCTTAACATCATTTTACCTGTATCCCAACAGTCTCATTGAAGACGATTTAACGTCCATTCCATTCCATCCAGTGGTCCCACACTCCTCCACCCCCTTCTACAATCAGGGGCTCTCTTCTTTTTGGAGCCTTCCCACGGGTTCTTGCGCTCTCCCCAAGTTGGCACTGTCTGTCATTTCGGCCATTTAGTGGGAACATACACCTGTTTGGCTTCCTTCTCTGGGAGCAAGACATCCAGAACGCCAAGTTCTTTCAGTTCCATGACTGCTTCGTGCGGAGTTAGGGCCTTTTTAGTTACTCCATTCACTGGTGAAGGCCAGGCAACCAGGTATAGCCACTTACATATTTATTTATTTATTTAACATCTTTTATATACCGCGCTATTTGTTTTCAGTGCGGTTTACAAATAACAAAGGCTGCACATTCAGAGGACACTTGTGTGCTTACATTATAACAGGAAACTTAAACTTGGAACAACAGGGTAAACTGTAACTATGTACAAAACATATTGGATTCTTTAGTATTCACAGGAGGGCTAATGCAAGACATCAGAGAACTTGAGGCAGAATTACTTATGAGGGAATTGGGAGTGAGAATTGAGAGTTTGTGGGTTTAGGAGTGCTGATGATCGGATGCGTATTGGATGCTTGTGCAAAGTGGAGAAGGAAAATGTGGTGCTTGATTGCCTTGCGAAATTGAGTGAGGTCTTTAATTGCTCTTATTTCAGGTGGGAGGTCATTCCAGCATTTAGGTGCATAGAAGGCGAAGGTCCTTTTCTTGGTTGACTGGGTACATTTGATGGACTCTTTGGGTATGACCAGGGTGTTGTCCGTTATTGACCTTCTCGTTCTGTTTTTTGGGGTGAGGGAGATGAGATCATTGAGAGACGTGGGGGCAAGGTTGTTGATGATCTTGAAAGTGATGATGAGGATTTTATAGGTTAACCTGCAATGAATTGGTAGCCAGTGGAGCTCCATGAGAGTCGGGGTGATATGGTCTGATCTTGCTAGACCACAGAGCACCCTAGCAGCCGCGTTCATCGCAAGTTGCAGTGGATTAATGATATTCTTTGGAGTCCGTATAATACGACGTTTGCATAATCAAAATGAGGTAGTGTGAGGGCCTGGAAAATGGTCCGGAAGTTGTTATGAGGTAGCATGGGTCTGAGGTGCCTTAGCGTTCTGATTTTATTGTAGACAGATCTGGTGATGTTCCAAATGTGTTCCTTAAAGTCAAAATGCTGATCCAGTGTAATCCCTAGGTAGCGAATAGATGGTTTACTAGGGAGATCCGCATCTCTTACTTTTAGGGAGGATGGGGGGGAGAATTCTTTGTTTCTTGAAATGAACAGAACTTCGGTCTTCTTGAAGTTTGATAGGTTTTGAGATGATAACCAGTCTGTGATGGCGTTGAAGCAGTGAATAAGGTTGGTGAAGTCTGGTTGTTTGACTTTAAATGGTGTAAACAGTAGAACGTCATCAGCATAGATTAATGAGGAGATATCGAAGGTGCGTATGATGTCACATATCGGCTGTAAGTATACATTGAACAGGAGCGCAGATAAGGAAGATCCTTGCGGAACACCTTGATGTTGGTGGAAAGGTGTGGATGTGGTGGAACCGACTCTGACATGCTGCCATCGCTCCGACAGGTATGACCTACACCATTCCCAGGCGAGACCACGGATTCCCTTCTCTACCCTTGTTGCAGTCTCTGTGTGATTGGGTGAAACAACTTGCACCTAGCCATCGTGGCTGCTGACAGCACAACTTCACAGCCCTTCCATGTAAACTTAACCATCTCCCGCATCTTTTGCATTAGGCAGTTTTTGATTGCAAATTCATGCAAACAGATAATAATGTCTTGGGGTCTCTGTTCTCTTGGCAATCCAAGAGTTTGATGGGCATGCTCTATTTTTATAGCTCCGGTTTCATACTCCTCACTGTCCTGCTGCAAGATGGCTTGGCATACCTCCCTGGCAACATGGAGCACATCCACAAACTCAGGCTTCTCTAGTATGCCCTTATGCAGAGGTTGGATCTCCTCATACGATTCTCCATATCTTCTATTTTTATTAACATTTCCTTCATATCATGGGCAATCTCCTGTACTATGCACCTCAGCCTGTCCATCTCCTCCTGCACCCCCTTAATTCTCATTTCACCGTCTTCCACTTGCAGGCCCAATTCACTTATTTCTGCTCTCAGTTCCTTAACCAGGCCTCTGATCTCTGCTCTGATCTCCTGCAACTCTTTTTTCAAGTCAAGGAACCAACTGTGAAGTTCCGCTCTAGTTAATGCAGCAGTAGGGTGTCCTCCTGTGGCTCTTCCACATTATTTGGCTCGCCCAACAGTACGTGGCTTCCCTCCTTCTGTGCCATCTTGCTGCTCTGATTTGTTAGCCTGGTGAGCAAACTCACAGAGATCAGTGTTTTTTTCTCCACGTAGACATACCAGATGGATATTCGCCTTTTTCTCCACTCATCTTTACCCACTGGGCTCACTTTTAGATTTTGGAGAGGCAGATAACCACTTTTTAAATTGGGGATGTGGTAGAGCTCAGCACTGAGCTAACCATCTAGTGGGCTGATTTCACTTCCTTCTGCCAGCATGGTTTAAAGGTGAGGTCAGAGATGCTGTTGTAGCCAAAAAGGCATCTTTCAGGAAATGGAAAAAGGAGCCAAATGACAAAAACAGGAAACAACATAAGCACTGGCAAGTTAGATGCAAGGCATTGAAAGGCAGGCAAAGAAAGCATTTGAAAAAAAGCTTGCCATGGAAGCAAAAATACATAATAAAAATGTTTTCAATTATATTCATAGCAAAAAACCCATGGCAGTCAGTTGTACCATTAGATGAAAGAAGTGTAAAAGGGGCACTAAGTGAGGGCAAGGCCAAAGCGGAGAGACTGAATGAATTTTTTGCTTCAGTCTGTACTGAAGATGATGTAGGAAAATTACCCATGCCTGAAATGGTATTTAAAGATATGTATTGGAAGAACTGAAAGAAATATCGATAAACCAGGAATAAGTATTACAACTATTTGATAAACTGAAGAGTAGCAAATCACCTGGCTCAGATGGTGTACATCTAAGGCTATTGAAAGAACTGAAATATGAGATTATAGACCTACTATTAGTAATCTGTGAACTATCATTAAAATCATCTGCAGTAGCTGAAGACTGGAGAATGGCCAATGTAATGCCAATTTTTAAAAAGGGTTCCAGGGGTGATCCAGGAAACGATAGACTAGTGAGTCTGACATCAGTAACAGGCAAAATGGTAGAAACCATTATAAAGAATAAAACTACTAAACATGTAGATAGTCATGGTTTAATGGGAGAAAGCTAACATGGATTTAGCCAACAAAAGTCTTGTTTTACTAATCTATTATTTTTTTTTGAAGGTACAAATAAACAGGTAGAAAAAGGTGAGCCAGTCGATATAGTATTTTCAGAAAGCCTTTGACAAAATTCCTTATGAGAGACTCTTGGCAAAATTAAAAAGTCATGGGATAGGAGGCAATGTACTATTGTAGATCAGAAACTGGTTAAAAGATAGAAAAGAGAGAGTAGGGCTAAGTGGCCAGTTTTCTCAATGGACAAAGCTGAATAGTGGAGTACTCCAGGGACCTGTGCTGGGCCTGCTGCTTCTTTAACATATTCATAAATGACCTGGAAATGGGAATAATGAGTGAGGTGATCAAATTTGCAGATGACATGAAATTATTAAAACACAAGAACATTGTGAAAAATTGCAAGAGGATCTTGACAGATTGGAAGACTGGACATCCAAATGTGGACAAGTACAAAATTATGCACTTAGGGAAGAACACCCCAAACTATGGTTACATGCTGCAAGACACCACCCAGGAAAAGGATTTAGGCTTCATCATAGATAATACGTTGAGACCCTCCGCCCAGTGTGCAGCAATGGCCATGAAGACAAATATAATGCTAGGAATCATAAGGAAAAGAATGGAGAACAAAACAAATGATATCATAAATCCCTCTATATCATTCCATTGTGTGATCGCACCTTGAATATTGTGTGCAATTCTGGTAGCTATATCTTAAAAAGGATATAGCAGAATTAGAAAAGTACAGAGAAGAGCCACCAGAAAGGTAAAGGGGATGGAATGATACCACTATGAGGAAAGGCTTAAAAGGGATCTTCAGCTTGGAAAAGACATGGCTGAGGGGAGATATGATAAAGGTCTATAAATTAATGAATAGAGTGGAACGGGCTATTGTAGATCAGTTGTTTACTCCATTAAAAAGTGGAAAGACTACAGGACATGCAATGAAGCTACAAGGTAACCTATTTAAGACTAATAAGAAAATATTTTTTTACTCAATGTGTAATCAAACTTTGGAATTTGTTACTGGAGAATGTAGTAAAAGTGTAGCTGGGTTTAAAAAAGGTTTGGAGAAGTTCCTGGAGGAAAGTTCCATAAACCATTATTAAAGAGAACCAGGAAAATCCACTGCTTACCTTGGGATAAGCATGGTGGAGCCTCTGTACCTTTTTGGGAACCTGAGAGGTACTTGTGACCTGGATTGGCCACTGTTGGAAACAGGATTCTTGGCTTGATTGACCTTGGTCTGACCCAGTATGACTTTCTTATGTTCTTATGTTCTGCATGCCAGGGAGCAGATGCAAATGCTGACAAGGAAATCTTTTGATATATACAAGGATTGCTGTTGTACTGTAAGTTAGGAAATATATTTTTCAGACCTGCCCAGATTACACTCCCTTGAAATCTGTGCATGTTGTGCATATGTAGACGTGCCTTTTCTAAAGTACTGTAGCTGCTTAGAGTCCATTTACACATGCAAATCCACTATTTACATATGCAAATGCAATGCAAGCCTTCTAAAATCACCTCCGTTATTTCCTGAAACTACTTCCATCAAGTACATTTTCAAGGCAGACATATCTTTATAAACGATAGAAACTGAAAAAAAATGTTTTGCTATACAACTTATGGATCTAGTCCAGTGATTCTCAACCCAGTCCCCAGGACACACCCAGCCAGGCAGGTTTTCAGGCCAACCACGAGAGAGATTTGCATGCACTGCCTCCACACTATGCAGATCTTTCTCATGCATATTCACTGTAGGTGTCCTAAAACCCTGACTGACTAGCCCGAGGACTGGGTTGAGAATCCTTGATCTAGGCCAAATTGAAAATTTACGGCTCAGTATTCTGCCACTGCAGTCAGCATGTTTTTAAGGCTGACGGTGGTGGCAAGCAAACCTCTGGATATTCGATGCTGGTATCTGGATACTGGCTGTCGCTGAATATCTGGATAGTGCAGTGACAGGCGCTGCTATGTGGATAGCAGCAATATACTGTCCACTATCCAGACAGCTACCCAGATGAGTTAGGACAGCGTTTTGCTCTGCTAGCTTTATCCATGTAGCTATCTGGATAGCAGTCTGAATATCGCTACTAACTGGATAACTACAAACTCCATTCTCTCTCTGCCCGGGCACCACCCCCACGCTCTCGGGATAGTACCCAGATAGCCAGGATGATTTTCAATGGCACTATCCCGACAGTGCCGTTGAAAATCACCAGATAGCGCCAGCCCACAGCACCAGTCTGGCTGGCAGGTGCTTCCTTCCAGATAAGTGTTTCTGAATATTGACCCATTAACTTTTTTTTCCTAATCATTTAGATCAAATTGAAAAATATGCTAAAAAGTGTTCATGCGACTTGCTGTACAATTCTTTTCATACTTATTTCTCCGTTTTTCATTGATTCCAAATGAAGTCCTGCATTGCTCAGGAAAATTGACGTGGCTTGGTAATGACTTTATCAAACCTTTCTTTTGGCAGTTCTCAGCATATTGATGTGTCTTAGATGGGTTTATCTTAACGATGCCCGCACAGAACAGTGGAGCATAAAATTTTCCATTTGCTTCCCTGGCACTTAATAGTCCAGTGCAAACACAGCAGTGGAAGCTTTTCTAGTGCTCAAACAGCGGAGGAAGCTTTAGAGTAGCCCTTTATCTGTGTTGATAAGTTTTCTGATTTTCTGTAGAGCTCACTGAAATGAAGTTATTTGTGCCATGTGCTCAGCTGTGAATATGACACTGCAAAAAGCATCCATAATTGTGCTTCATTTTTGGAAAATACATTACTTTTGTTCCATCTAGAAACACTCACGTTACCCCTGTCACCTGAAGTGAGATGATCTTTTTTAGCAGGGAACTGAGTTGTGACTTCTTGATGGTGAACAGTCGGGCATAGTAATGGTGAAGATGGCCAGATTTGAAAAGAGACTCACCCACACTCTCTGTATTTTGGAGAAACAAGACCAAGCAGAACACAACTCTGGTTACTTCACAAATAGAAAGTCAAGCACATATTTTTCACATTGTCCTCTTTTTGCCTCATTCCAAGAAGGCTTGGATAAGAGCATAAGAATTTCCATATTGGGTCAGACCAAAGTCCATCAAATCCAGTATCCTATTTCTAACAGTGGTCAATCCAGGTCACAGTATCTGGCATATCCCAATATGTAGCGCTTATTCTCAAGGATAAGCAGTGGCTTTCCCCAGGCCTACCTTAATAATAGTTTGTGGACTTTTCCTCCAGCAATTTGTCATATTGGGTCAGACAAAGGTCCATCAAGCCCAGTATTCTATTTCTGACAGTGGTCAATCCAGGTCACAATATCTGGCATATCCCAGTATGTAGCAATTATTCCCAAGGATAAGCAGTGGCTTTCCCCAGGCCTACCTTAATAATAGTTTGTGGACTTTTCCTCCAGCAATTTGTCCAAGTATTTTTTAAGCCCAGCTACTCTAACTGCCTTTACCACATCTTCAAGCAACAAGTTCCAAAGCTTAATTATGCGTTGACAGAAAAAATATTTTCTCCTAGTTGTTTGAAAGGTATCACTTTGTAACTTCATAGCATGTTCCCTAGCCGTTGTACTAGTTGAAAGAGTAAGCAGTTGATTTGCCTTTACCTCTTCCATTCCACTCTGGATTTTATAGACCTCTGTCATATCTTCCCCTATTCATCTGTTCTCCAAGCTAAAGAACCCTAGCTTTTATAGCCTTTCCTCATAGGAGAGTCATTCCATCCCCGTTATCATTTTGGTCACTCTTCTCTGTACCTTTTCTAATTCCATTATATTTTTTTTGGAGATGCCGAGATCAGAATTGCATACAATACTCAAGATGCAGTCATACCATGGAACAATTCAATGACATTGTGATATTCTTTATTTTATTCTCTATTCCTTTCCTAATAATTCCTAATATCCTGTTTGTTTTTTTGACTGCTACAGTACAATGGGTAGAAGATTTCAACTTATTATCTACGATGATGCTTAGACCCTTTTCCAGAGTAGTGACTCCTAATGTGGAACCTACCATTGTCTAGCTATAATTTGGGTTATTCTTCCCTAAGTGCATCACTTTTCACTTATCCACATTAAATTTTATCTGCCTTTTGGATGACCATTCTCCCAGTCTTGGAAGGTTCTCCTGCAATTTCATAAAATCTGCAGGTGATTTAACAACTCTGAATAATTTGATGTCATCTGCAAATTTTATGACCTTGCTCATTGTTGCCATTTCCAGATAATTTATAAATATATCAAAAAGCATGAGTCCCAGTACAGATCCTTGGGGTACTTCACTATTCACCTTCCTTCATTGAGGAAATTGACCGTTTAACCCGACTCTCTGCTTTCTCTCTTTTAACCAGTTCCTTGATCACAGCAGGACATTGCCTCCTATCCCATGGCTTTTTAATTTCCTCAGGAGTCTTTCATGAAGTATTTTCATCTTCCTGAAAATCCAGATATACTTTATCAACTGGCTCATCTTTATTCACATCTTTATTATCACCTTAAGGAGCAACTTGGCTAGATTCATGTTGACTTTGTCCCCTTAAACTATGCCTATGCATTGAGTAATTTTTTTTCATCAAAGCTGCTACTTTTCTTTCCTGAATCACCCCTGGATCCTTTTTTAAAAACTGGTGTTATGTTGGCTACCCTCCAATCTTCAGGTACCATAGATGATTTTAATGAAAGGTCACAGATTACTAATAGTATATCTTCAATTTAATTTTTTGGGTTTTTCAGCACTCTTGTTTTTTTTCAGTTTGGTCCGGGTGATTTGCTGCTTTTTAGCTTGTTAATTTGGCCTATTCTGTCTTCCTGGTTTACTGACATTTCAGTTCCTCCAAATCACCATCATTAAATACCATTTTCTGGCAACAGTAGATCCCTTGTCCAGAAGGGAACACAACCCCTCGCAGAAGCAACAAACTAGAAGACCTTGAAGTACAACAACCAGAGCATTCTCCTTTTCAGTGACTATTCCAACAGGGTTGTGGCCAAGCAGCGGGAATTCGCTCCCCTGTGTTCCCAGCTTTTCCAACATGGAGTACGCTTCGCACTGTTATCCCTGCAAAACTGAAAGTTACACACGACAGAAAAACGTTTCTTTTCAATAACATAGAAGAGGGAAGGCACTTTTTGACCAAACTGACCCCTGTAACATCTACCCTGAGTGAGACAGCTGGGAACATGCTGGGATGCTGTCAGAGAACTGAGCCGGGGCCCGTGCTGACTTGGGGTGGGTGGAGTATAGACCAACTTTATGATGCCTGCTGCTGCTGGATTTGTCACTTGCTAGGGCCTGCTCCCCTGTCTGTTCATGAAGCCCTGGCTGGCTTTGGCTGATGGGCCCTGCCTAGGGATTGTGCGGAGACTCGCATGTGCATGGTGTGCTGATGCCCTGTGACTGGTGACTGGTGCAGCAGAGTGGCAGGACCTGGACATATCGCCATTGTGGTGGGCATGTGGTGAAAACCTGGAGTGCATTGTGAGCCATTTTCCATTTTGTAAAGATGGTCTATTGGCTATATTAGACTCTTTCATCTTACTTTTTAATCATGCTGGTGGTTGTTTGGCCTTCCTTATGCTTTGTTTTAATTCATGGTGTGCATCTGCAGCTTTTTTTTTATCATTTTCCTCATTTTATCATAGTCTTTCTTGTGAAAGTTAAATGGTAGTGCAGTAAGCAGATTTCCTGAAACTATTTTAAGGAGAAAGAATAATGGCATCAGTTTTTGAAAAGACATACTTTTTAAAATCTGTTATTTCCTCTCTTTATCACATTAAAGTAGAAACTTCCAAATGACAGTTAACTAAATTTCTGCTTAGAATACTGTACTGCAAATTTCCATATGTGAAGGCAAATTCCTTACATTTTGACGGGCGGAGAAGACTAGTAATTATGATTGAAGAAAGATTGTGCAACACAAATTCAAAACTTCCCAATGACTCTCCAAGATGTACTAAAGGTTTTTCCTCATTTTTTTTATTTTTAGTCTAGTACACAAAGGACTGAATTTTAAATGGGAAAATGGTGGATTTACATGTGCAAATTGGGCTATACATATAAGCAGAAATTTTAGAAAAAGGACTACTTCTATGTAGCAGCATGCAGTGATGTTCTGGGCAGCCGCCCTTCAAAGTATGCATGAATTGTGTATTTTAGAATAGCAATGCATTTATAGCTTGGAAAATTTCCATACTGACATAAAAGAAACATAGACATCATTATTAATACAGTTATTCAGATAGTGATGAAATTAACAATATTGAACATAATAACATAAAAGGTTTATGGTTTAAGTTTACTTGATATGTATCACAGATCATATTTGTAAACTAAGCAGTTTGCAATCATTAACAACAATCTACAGGCAAACAGGACAGCAGTTAACAATCACTAACAAGTTGGAAAGTAAATGAGTGGGTGGGTAGGAAGTGTACATGTGGAGCCTGATCCTAGAAGGGGCACGTCCGGGCCATCTGGACGGCCCCGACCAGGATGAGGCTGTTAGGATGCCTCACGGATGCATCGCGGATGCAGTATCGGATCCTTGGAGACAGCCCAACGTCCTCCCCGCAGCTCACTGCTGCCTCGGATCCCCCCATTTCCCCGCTGCCTGATCCCGATGGGGGCAGCCAGGACCTAGATTGGGCAGCAGTGACTCCCCCTGCTCTCTGCTGTCACCGCTGGGGGGCTGGCTGGCCAATCCAGGTGGGGGCAGCCAGCACTTATTCCACCTCCAAGGTCCAAAGGTCCTCCAAGGTGGAAGAAGTTGGTCATCCCCCCGCCAATCCTCAGGCATACTGGGCCGCTACTGGAATCGGCCCTGTGGATCCGGGAGTCGGTCTCACCCACGCTGTGCCCACTCTCCGCTCCCGTGCTTCCCCCATCCCCTGCAGCATGCACAATGGCTCTGTGCATGCAGGGGGGGCCAGGAGGTTGCATACAGTGAAGGTGGATAGTGGGGCTGCATGTCCTGGCAGGATGTGTAGCCCTGCTATTTGCCTTACAGAATTGGGGCCTTAGTGCACTAAGTGGTAGGGTACAGGCATGGGTATGTGGGTGTTTGTGTGTGAGTAAAATAGAATGGTAGAGGTGTGTATGTGTCTTGTATGTGTGAGTAAAGCAAAGTGGTGGGTAGAGGGGGACGCATGTGTGTGCGCTCAGGTGTGCTCAAGACCTGCTCCATCCCTCCACCCTTATACAAACTTCCTGTCAGATGGGGCAGGACAGAGCAGGCCTAAAGTGCATCTGAGTGTGCAAACAAACAGATGCATATGGACAGATAAAGTGAAATTCACTCAGCTTGTTTGACCCTCAACAAAAGACGTTACATTACAGTGGATGAAGGCCTACAAATCAATAAAACAGACAAACAGAACAAAATCAACCAACAAACAGAACAGTTATCAATTTCCAGAGACAAAACAGAGATAAGAAACAAGTACAGTAAAAAGAATTGTCATACTGAGTCAGCCCAAAGGTCCATCAAGCCCAGTATCCTGTTTCCAATGATGGTCAATGCAGGTGACAAGAAATTGGCAAGAATCCAATAAGTAGTTAGATTCCATTCTGCTTACCTCCAGGGATAACTGGTGGTTTTTCCACAAGTTGATCTTAATAACAGTTTATAGACTTTTTCTCCAGGAACTTATCCAAATCTTTTTTTAACTCAGCTACACTAAAATTCCAGAAAGATAAAACGACAGAGAAAATGAACACCTGTTTCAATGAATCGTGTTATTGGTAGAAAAGGGACGGAACATAATGGTGCGCTGTATGTGCTGCCGTGAATAAATTAGCACCCTTCATGCTGAGGTATGCTCTTTGATGCAGGTTGTTTGATACCCGGTACAATATCCAGGAAGATGGCCAGCTCCTGACTGTCCTGAGTGTGGAGGACAGTGATGACGGCGTGTACTGCTGCACAGCTAAAAATGGAATTGGAGACCCTGCGGAAAGCTGTGGGGCTTTACAAGTGAAAATGAGTAAGTGACAAAATTCTTAAGCTGTACTAGTTGAGATATATCGGACAACAGATGGTCTCTCATCTAAGTCCCGTTAACTGGCTAACAAAGCTTTGAACTATTTGAAGTTACTTCAGATAACAATATATAGAAGAACACCAGTGTAATCATTCTGTGAGCACTAAAAATGTCATCCAGCTTCTCTGTAGGATGGCGTCATGGCATTAGGACTGATCTGAGAGTACTAAAGCAGGCTACAGAAATGAAAATAAAATGGACCTGCAAAGCAAAAGATAGATAGTTGAAACTCTTACTTTCAACTGTTTTGTATTGAAATAATGATCCTCCAAAATCTAATTGGAAAATAATAAACAATGGGCTGAATTTGCGAACCTTGCATTAATGTATTAATGAGTTATTGCACATAAATGTGTTACCATATTAATGCAAGTCCAATTATTCTTATTGAGGTCTATTTACTAACCATATGCTAAAGTCGAATTAACTGATTACAGTAGTACAGTAAATAAAGTCCTATATTTTTTTCTTCATTTAATTTTTTTTCTTAGTAAATCTTGTATTCCTGACAGGTTCTGTGTTGATAGAGCTAAATGACAGAGGCCTTGATTCATTTTAACATGTTTGTTAGTGATATAGCGGAAGGGCTGTCGGGTGAGGTTTGCCTCTTTGCGGATGATACCAAAATCTGCGACAGAGTAGATACCCAAGAAACAGTAGATAACATGAGGAGGGATCTACCTAAGCTTGAAGAATAGTCTAGAATTTGGCAGCTGAAATTTAATGCTAAAAAAATGTAGGGTCATGCATTTGGGTTGCAACAATCTAAGGGAGCAGTACAGTATAGGGGGTAACATACTTCTGTACACGAAAGAAGAGCGGGACCTAGGCGTGATTGTGTCTGATGATCTCAAAGTAGCTAAACAGGTAAAAAAGGTGACAATCAAAGCTACAAGGATGCTTGTGTACATATGGAGAGGAATGGCCAGCAGAAGAAAGGAGGTGATAGTGCCTCTGTATAAGTCTTTATTGCAACCCCATTTGTAGTACTGTGTACAATTCTGGAGACCGCACCTTCAAATGGATATAAACAGGTTGGAGTCGGTGCAGAGAGTGGCTACTAAAATGGTTAGTGGTCTTCATTATAAAGTATATGAGGACAGACTTAAGGACCTTAATATGTATACTTTAAAGGAAAGGCGGGAGAGAGGTGATATGATTGAGACATTTACAGTAAATACCTCCATGGCATAAATGCACAGGAGGAGAGCCTCTTTTGACTGAAAGCAAGCTCTGCTACGAGGGGACCTGGGATGAGGGTGAAAGGGGATAGACTCACGAGTAATATGTGGAAATATTTCTTTATGGAAACAGTGGTGGATCCATGGAATAGTCTCCCAGGGGAGGTGGTAGAGATGAGGACAGTATCTAAATTCAAAAAATCGTGGGACAAACACAGAGTATCTCAAAAGGAAAAAAGGGGACTGTTGTGTGCAATTCTGGTTGCCGTATTTTAAAAAGGATAGAACATTATTAGAAAAGGTACAGAGAAGAGAAACCAAAATGGTAAAGGGGACGGAAGGTTACTCCTATGAAGAGAGGCTACAAAGGTTAGGGCTCTTCAACCTGGAAAAGAGACGGCTGAGGGGAGATATGATAGAAGTCTATAAATTAATGAATGGAGTGGAATGGGTAAACGTAGATCAATTGTTTATGCTATCAGAATATAGAAAGACTAGGGGACATCTAATGAAGCTACAGGGTAAACTATTTAAGACAAATAAGAGAGAGAATTTTTTCACTCAACGTGTAATCAAACTCTGGAATTTGTTACCGGAGGATGTAGTAAGAGCTGTTAGTGTAGCTGGGTTTAAAAAAGGTTTGGACAAGTTCCTGGAGGAAAGGTCCATAAACCATTATTAAAAAGGGACCCAGGATATCAATGCTTGACCCAGTACAAGCATTGCAGAACCTGTGTCTTTTAGGGAAACTGCTAGGTACGTATGACCTAGATTGGCCACTGTTGGAAACAGGATACTGGGCTTGATGGACCTTTGTCTGACCCAGTATGGCATATCTTATGTTCTTATGTAGTGGTTGATATGGAAGAGCAGACTAGATAGGCCATGTGGTCTTTTTCTGCCGTTATGTTTCTATGTTTCTATTTCTTCACAGAATTACTCATAAGCAGAGATCCTCATATTCTGGGAATGAAGAATTTGGCACAGTATTTGAACTCTGCTTTTTCTCAGATGTAGGATGATTTTTTTAAAATAATTTTTGCATGAATAATTTAGAGGGTAATTTTATAAAGCATTTTAGCATGTAAATCAGCATTTTACGTGGATAAAGGGTCTCTCATGAAATCTGACCATGCCTACATGGTGCAAGCCAGTGTGTACTTGTACAGTAGGCGGGGCGGAGGCTGGGTGAAGCCTGAGTGGAGTCAAAACACACATGTTTATTTTATAAAATATCCACATATGCACGTAAAGTATGTGCTAACATTTACAACGACTCTCAAGCAGGGGTAAGATCTACACTGTTTATTGAACATTAGTACAACATTTGTAACCAGCTTGGATTTATGGTTTCTGCACCCATAGGCACTGGGGTGGGAGTGAAGGCAAGAGGGTTAGCCCTCCCAATATAAATGTATTGAAAGGTATGGAAGTACACCCCTTCCCACAGCACCCCCCAAAATTGTTGGTGTCTGCTGTGGGAAGGAACTCTGCTCCTCTGGCAGATCCCTTTTATCTGTGCCCTTCTCTGCCCCTGCCAACTCCATTCATTCCATCTCGCTGTGGCATAAGCCTGGAACTAACTACCTGAGTCTGTGCGTCAGGCTCCTTCTCTAGCCCTATTCAAATCCAGGCTAAAAACCCACCTCTTTGAAGCTGCTTTTGGATCCTGATGCTCCTCACTTTCTTGTCCACTACTTATGTGTATCTTGCCATACTCTAGTCCCCAGTTTCACTATGATCTCGATTCGATAGCATCCACATCCGGCCAGAAAAAATGCTGAAATTAGAAACGGGGAAGTTTTATTCCCAATTCTGATTCTGCGGGATGTCCAGCCAGCCGTGACGTCAACCCGTGCACGTACCCAGCGCGAGCCCCATGCACAGGCCATAGCAGAAACACACCCCACTCATATGCAAAGAGCCGGGTATAAGCTGCTGGCCGCTATGGACGTTTCTGCTGTCACCATATACTGAAAAGATGGACATGGAAGATCCTGCCCATCTCAGGGAGAAAGCTGCGGATGCCATGCTCCCAAATACAAAGGAAATTGCTGATGCTGCGGTGCACAAAGACAGTTGTACGCTGATGCTAACTGGATGGGAATGGAAAGGAGACATGAATGCTGATGGAAACCAGACCACCTACTGATGCCCTTCCTGCCCACAAAAGTGCTATGTAAGCCCACTGAACACAAATAAAGCAACAGAGTACGGAAATAGGAACCTGTTTCTAAACCAAACGCATAGAACACCACAAGCTACAAAACCTATAATGACACCAAGTACAATTGCAGCACCAACCCCTAACGAGGGCATCAAAATCACAGATTCCCTTGTAAACCAAATATAAACCCAGGAATAGAATGTATGGACTATATCCATATCACAACCATGCATCTCACATATGTATACTGCCCCCACACATAGGAAGCAGCACATACATCTGCAAACAGACATCAGAACAAGATGAATTGCCTCAACGATTGTAGTCACATACATAGTCAAGAATAGGGTCAGATCATCCGTTCCATAGGTGAAAACATCCCCGACAATAGGATAATGATAGTGTAAATAGTATTGCAGCACACAAGAAACTACCTTCCTGAACTAGCATACAGACAACCGTACATTCAGAAACGTGCACCTTTGTAATTGATGGCATGATATTATGCATGAATGTGTGTGTGTGCATACTATCCCTGGGAGGCATGTGATATGGTTATGCTATATGCTCCAAGATACTGGTGCTGCTTCCAATATATCGGTCATGTCCCCCAGTGCCTGGTAATGCTGATGTACGACGGCCCTATCACACTGGCACCGGTGGCACTGCAGTTAGCCATACAGTCCAGTTATGGGTCAGACATTCATGTCTGCCCAGACTTGCTGTTCAGCACGCCAGAGCCTACCATGCAACCCTACACCCACACGCTCTCACATGGAGTCATAGAAGTGAGACTTTTGGCAACATGATGCTCACCACCGGTAAACAAAGGCTGGTATACCATGAGGTCCCAGGATTGGATATTCCTGTTTCCTGTACTTTACATCCTTCCCTCACCTCTGCAATCAGTTCATTGGAACTACCTCCTATGATCTTTTAGACTGATGACATACCGGTTCATCACATAGTTGACACCACCGTTCTTCTCTGTGGGCCGCATGGTATAGCAGAGCACAATATTTTTTAATACTTATCCTTATTCCACCATTCAGCAGGTTTAACATGGACGTCACCGGGTCACACTGTGTACATTCAAAAGTCTTTTTCTGAATAAGCTTTTATTGTCTCCATGACTCACCATGCTCCTGTTCCGCCAGGTTCAGCCCACGTTTTAGTGGCATGTACATGTGGAGATGAATGGTTTCAGGATATGGACAATGACATTTTCATGGGACAGACGTCTATCCTGCACGTTTAAATGGTCTAGTCGCATCTCAGAATGACCCTCTATGTGTTTTGTCTCAATTAGATTGTAGGCGCTGATGAGCAGGGATTGTGTCTTATGTCTATATGTACAGTGCTGCGTATGCCTTGTAGCACTATACAAATGATTAGTAGTAGTGGTAAAAGTTCCCTTCATCGTCCAAAAATCATTGGTCCAGGAAACGGCCCAATCCAAACCCTACTGCTCAGATGTTTCCCTTCCCTTTCATCTCAGGCCTGCTGTCACTGCTTTCTTAGGCTCCCATCTGAACTGTACAAGCACGCTCAGGGCCTCTGAGCCTGCCTGCTGTCACAGACCCTGCAAAGTCCTGTTCCTTGCATGGCTTTCCAAGGTAACAGGAAACTTGTGTGAAGGAGGGGGATGCAAGTGAGTGGGGAAGTGGCCTAGTGGTTAGAGCAGTGAGCTACAACTGAGAAGACAAGGTTTTAACCCCATTGAGAAGTCACTTCACACTCCATTGCCCTGGTACAAATTTAGGCCCCTATATAACCTGAATTAATGCACATTAGTGTGCATTAATGCGATTTAAAACAAGCTCTGTTATCTTCCATGAGATGTTTACTAACTGTGGAGTAATTTTATGAAGATTTTTTCATGCATATATGTCTGCATACATGAGTAAAATACCTCCTATAAAATTACCCTGGAAGTGCATGTACACATAACAATACAAATACTTATACATGACTCTGTTGAAGGCATGCTTGGCACAGATTTCCATCCATTCTTTATAAAATATGGGGCATGCTTACTAAAGTCTGCCCTGGTAGAACGTGTTTGTGGCATGCAATGATCATCAAGGCCCACACAGCATTTTGGGGACATGTGCATCCAATCCCCTGCTGTTAGCCCATTGCTAATGCAAGATGTGGTGCTAACTGGCATTAAGTGCACCCCTGCTGATGGCAACAACTGTCAATGCCCACATTATGCCCATAACCTGCCCAGTCTCCACCCAATCACATGCTAACCGATTAGCATGGGATTTTTAGTATGGTGCCCTACACTAAATGTTAGTGTGGTACACTTTGTGCACAGCAAACTCAGCACTAATGGTTAGCGTATGTTAGTAAACATGCCCCTATGTGCATTCATGTGTACAGTATGAGCCTGATTCTGGAAGTGGGATGTCCAGGCTGTCCAGACATCCTTACTGAAGACAGGGCCCTTAGGACCCAATTCTGATCCATGGGAACAAAACGTTCCCACGGGAGCAGAATCAGGCCTGCGGACGGCCCGTTGTGCCCCTCCAGCCTGCAGGGATGTCCTCCCCGCAGGCGCCCCAGACTGTTGCAGCTCCAGACCCCAAGATCCCCACTGCCCGACCCATGGCTGGCCTCCCGTGGCCGGGATCGGATGGTGGGGAGCCCCCTGCACCCAGCCCCGGTAGTGGCTGCCATGCTCCGATTCACCGAAAAAACTGCTTATACTACCCACACTCTGTCCTTCATCCCACCCCCTCCCAGCTCTCCCCATCCTGAAGCACAGGACATATAGGGAGAGCTGGTGGGGGAATAGGGTTTAGGCGGATTGCAGGGCTGCACGTTCCAGCGGGACAGAAGCCCCGCAACCCGCATTATAGAATGAGGGCCTATATCTGTACAGTACATTTAAACCAACTCCTGAACTGGTGTAATGTACTGTACAGATTCATTAGAAACATAGAAAGGTTGAAAATGGCAGCAAATAAAGACCATACGACCTATCCAATCTGCCCACCCATAAGAAATATCAAGCTCTACAATTCCTTCCTCTCCCTTAGAGATCCTCTGTCTTTGTCCCATACTTTCTTGACTTCAGATACAGTTCTCATCTCAACTACCTCCACTGGGAGGCTGTTCCACGTATCCACTACTCTTTCTGTAAAGAAATATTTCCTCAGGTTACTCCCGAGTCGAGCCCCTTTCACCTTCTTTCTATGACCCGTCATTCCAGATCTTCCTTTCAACTTGAAGAGGGCCACCTCCTGTGCATTTATACCATGGAGGTATTTAAATATGTCTATCATATCACCCCTTTCCTGCCCTTTCTCCAAAGTATGCATATTGAAATCTTTAAGTCTATCCCCATATGCCTTATAAAAAAGGCCACTGATTATTTTAGTAACCACCCTCTGGACCTACTTCATCCTGTTTTATATCCTTTTGAAAATGTGAGCTCCTGAATTCTACACAGTATTCCAAATGAGGTCTCACAAGAAACTTATATGAAGGCACAATCACCTCCCTTTTTCGTGCTGTCCATTCCTCTTCCTTTGCACCCAAGCATCCTGGATTTTAGTGTTGCCTTTTCTACCTGTTTGACCACTTTAAGATCATTCAATATGATCACCTTCAGGTCCTGCTTTTCTTTCATGCATTGAAGTATTTCACCCTCTATACTTGAAGCCCAAATGCATGATCTTCCATTTTTTAGCATTAAATCTTAGTTGCAAAATTCTTGACCTTTCATCAGGTTTCCCTAAATTCCTCCTCATATAATTCACACTTTCCAGGGTGTCTGCCCTGTCGCAGATTTTGGTATCATCTACGAAGAGGCAAATCTTTCCCAACAGGCCTTATGCAATATTGCTTGAAAAAATGTTAAAAAGAACAGAACCAAGGACCAATCCCCCACTGGTAATGCTCCCATCTTATCACCATGATTTCTGCAGGATTTGTGCTAGTATTTCATAAAGACACATAGGCACCCACTTGAACTCTCCACCTAAGCCACTTTTTATAAAATTACTATGAGGGTAACAGTTTGCCTTGGCTGGAGGGCCAAGTAGGTGCCTAGTTTGAGACTGTTTTATAAAAATACATGGCTGCTTATGTATCTTCATAATATAATATCACAAAAACAGTCAAAATTGACATGCATTGCGAATTGATGCCTATTTTATAATCTATGCTCATACATTTTGACTTTGCCCATGCTCTGCCTAAACGCCTACGCAGAACATGCGTACCACTGGGTCACGTAAAAGCATCCATTTTCTTGTCTCGCACATACTTTTATGCATGGGGTAATTTTATAAGAGGCCTTTTTGTGTGTACAACAGAGTTTGCATGTGAAAAATCCTTTACAAGTGCATGTTTGATCATAGCACAAGTTAGGATGCCATCCCTCTGGGATCAGGGACATGTCCATTGTACCAGAACGTAAAGCACCTTGAGTTACCACTGAAATGGAATGATCTAAATATAAATAAATAAACTACATATGTCACGATAATAAAATTAAAAGAAATCACTTGGAATATAAGTCAACGAGCTAAATAAAGGCTCTCAATCCACCGAGCCAAATATATTTATTTGTATTTAGTTCATACCTTTCCGGTAGTAGCTCAAGGCGAGTTACAGTAGGTATTTCCCTGTACCAGGAGAGCTTACAGTCTAAGTTTGTACCTGAAGCAGCAGTGTTAAGTGATTTCCCTAAGGCCACAAGGACTGCCATTGGGATTCAACCCCCCAATCTCTTTGGTCAGAAGCCACTGTTGTAACCACTAGGCTCGTCCTCCACTGCTGCCCTTTGTAGCCCTGTCTCCTGATGGAATGAATACTTGTATCTGTCATATGGCTCAGTGTAATGGGCGGCATCCTGGCTTTAACAACAAATTACAGATTTGTACTGCTGTAAATAGTGCTATACTGCAGGCTGCCTACTAAGAATATCACATCAAACACGTTCACAGTCCTTTCCTTAAGTGCTTACATTTTGAAATGATGGCATTTTGTCTACATATATTTATTACAGAATTGTTTGGTTCATTCTTTTTGCAGTTCAGTTGCAGGCTTCTTTTCTATGAGAGTACAAAGAGTAGAAATGGTTGTATATATGCAGGCCTTGAAATTGTATTTTTTTTAATGTGGCTAGTACTTTTCTAGCTGTTATACTTCAGCTTTACTAGCAATGCTTAAACAGACCTCCTGATGTGTTTGTCTTTTCAATGTACATGTCTGGACTGCACTTCCTTTATGCCATATTAATTGTAAATAGAAAATATTTCTCTGAGGTTGTTGTTTTCTTCTCAGATATTAATAGCTGAAAGGCAGGACATGTAGGCATATCAAACACAGCACAGCAACTGACTAACCATTACATGGAAAAGTCTTAGGTGGCCTTTTACTAAAGTGCAGTAAGTGTTTGTACTTACCACACCTTAACCAGCCTTTCAGAACCCACAGCCACACATCAATAAGAGACCATGGTACCAGTGCCCACTTACTGTTCCTCCCCCCCAAAGAATGTTCCTCCCAGAAAAGGACCCCTCCCACCCCAGCCCAGCCCAGCCCAGCCCACCTCAGGGGATTACCTGGTGTCTAGTGGGCTGCAGAATAAGCAATAGTAACATGTGACTATTTCTAGGGGTTAAAAGCTTCCATTTTGGAACCCTGAGCAGGCGCGGCAGGAGCGGAGGGGGATCACGCCTGCTCAGGCCACTCTAGGCACAGGGAATCCCCTTGCTAAGTCCCGGGGATGCATCGAGTGGAAGGATGGCTAATGGGGGGAGTCCTAATTGGGGGGAGTACTATTCTTAGGGCAAGAGGACCTTTTCAGGGGGGAACAATTTTTCTCCAGGAACATGCAGAAAGCAAGTCCTCACGTATCAAAGAATGTTCCTCCCAGAAAAGGACCCCACATCCTACCCCAGCCCACCACAGGAGATTCCCTGGTGTCTAGTGGGCTGCAACACAAGCAGTAGTAACATATGACTACTTCTAGGGGTTAAAAGCTTCCATTTTGGAACCTGAGCAGCCGTGGCAGGAGCGGAGGGGGATCCCCTTGCTAAGTCCTAGGAATGGATCGAGCGGAAGGATGGCTGATGGGGGAGAACTTATTGGGGGGAGTGCTACACTTAGGGCAAGAGGACATTTTCAGGGGAAAACAATTTTTCTCCGGGAACATGCAGAAAGCAAGTTCTCACATATGGGTAATGCCACCGATGGAGCCCTTACAGGAACGATCTCCAGCTTCCATTGGAAACGTTTGAGAGGTCCACCATGCATAAGTGCCCGACTTCCTGCCCAAAGGAGCCATCTTACTTTAATCTTCTTTTTTTTTTTTTGTGGAGCCCTTTGGACATCCATCTGATCCTGGAAAGCTGAAGTACCCTTGCAGTTCACATTTTTGCATGCCGCTTCATTTTTTCGGTCACTTGCTTCTTTTCTTCTTCCTGCCTGTTCCCTGGAGCATCGGTGCTTCAGCGCCGGGTCCCTTTTTCCTTTTACTTTTTTTGGAATGCAGGTCTTTTTTCTCAGCCCCTCCCCCCTGGTCACTTAGGATATTGGCATCCTTTGAATTAGTGGAAGCTGTCTTCCCCAATATGAGCAAACCGGCCAGCAGGTTCGAGATGTGCACCAGGTGTACCGGCACCATCTCGGTGATGGAATGCCACAGTTTGTGCATCCAGTGCCTTGGGCCTGACCATGAGCCCTCCACCTGCATGTTATGTATGCAAATGACTCGAAAAGGGCTGAAGAATAAAGAGAAACAGCAGAAATTGCTGTTCTCGGTTCCTCTGAATCAGCGGCATCGACATTGGCATTGATGCCCCTGGAGGCCGAGCTGAGGGGCCCTGGTAACCTGGACCAGAGGCTATCCTTCAACGAAGGTCTCCCCCAGAAGGATTGATCCTCTGTCCCGTCGCCATCGAGGGGAGATGACGATGCCTGGAGTAAGTCCCATGGACATTGACATCGGAGTCCTCCTCGGTGAGATTTGGAGGGCGAGGGCCGGGTGCAGCCATCAAAGCTGCCCTGGTGTGAAGAGTTGCTGTACAAGGCCCAGGAGGACCACTGAAGGTCTCCCAATGCGATCACCATCGTAGAGTCCCTGATGAGGGAGCCAGCATTGGCAGCCATTGGTGCTACCCCGGTTCCTGCCGCTTTGGACACAGCATTGCTTGTTGAGAAGCTGCAAGTCCTCGAGCACAGTTTGGCTGCATTTATAGCTGCACAGACGGCAAGAGACCCAATGCCTTTGGGTACCTCGATGATGCTCCTGGCCCCACGGACCCCCGCTGTTGGTATCGACTAGACTGGCTCCTGCCCTTTGACCTTGAGTAATAGATGCAGGATAATCTTACAGATGTCCCCTGCTGAGGTGAAAACCTTTTTGGCAAGCCCATGGAGGACAACAGCTGGAGAGGGAGCAATTAACAATCAATAGGCTGTTCAGGAAGATGGTGGACTCCTCCAGGAAAAAGGTCTCAGGGAAGAAGGCTTACTACCCCAAAAAGTGGAAGTATTACAGGGACTACCCTGCCTATCAACTCTGCCAGGGCCCTCAGCAGGGGCAACAGCAGAAACGGCAGGACCAGCATCAACAATGCTGACAGAAACCCCAGAAGCCTCAGGCTGCGCTGCAGCCACAGCCAGGTGGGGGTTTTTGTAGTAAAAGGTGTTGTTCAGACTATTTGTACATTCAAATAAATATTACTTAATTTCTACATATTTCAACTCTGATTTGATGTAGGTAAAGCAGTTTCTGAAGATAGCTTTAGATTCAGGATACAAAACTGCATAATTTGGTCACTAGTCGTTTGTAAAGTTTGGAAAAATAAAAA
This sequence comes from Ichthyophis bannanicus, assembly GCA_033557465.1. NCBI lineage: Eukaryota > Metazoa > Chordata > Amphibia > Gymnophiona > Ichthyophiidae > Ichthyophis > Ichthyophis bannanicus. The sequence continues at coordinate 662,609,213 of CM066032.1, forward strand.
TCTACCCCTAAAATTGACACACCCTACTGAGCACATAGTTCTTGCAGAACTTCATCTTCCTGTGGAGGAGGAGAATGTGCTTCTAGCTTCCCGCAAAGATTCAACCCGTCAAGCCTATGCTTTCAAGTGACAGAGATTTTCCTTCTGGTGTGCAGGGAAGGTGCTTGACCATTTTTCCTGTATTGTGGAAGTTTTACTGACTTATCTCTTCCACCGTTCCAATTCCGGACTCAAGTCTAACTCGGTGAGAGTGGTGGCGTACTACTGGGGTGTTGATGGTAAGCCCATCTCCACACTTCCTCTTGTAGGCCGCTTCATGAGAGATCTCCTGCTCTTGCGGTCCCCTATCAAGTCACCGCCTGTGACGTGGGACTTTAACGTGGTGCTCGGGCAGCTCCTATCTGCTTCCTTTGAACCTCTCTGCTCCTGTTTGCTCAAAACCTCACCTGGAAGGTGATATTCCTGATAGTGATCACCTCTGCATGCAGAGTTAGTGAACTGCAGGTGTTTGTGGCACACCCCCCATACACCAGATCTCACCATAAGATATGCCCTACTGGGTCAGACCAAGGTCCATCAAGCCCAGTATTCTGTTTCCAACAGTGGCCAATCTTGGTCATATGTACCTAGCAGTTTCCCCAAGAGACACAAGTTCCAAAATGCTTGTACTGGGTCAAGCATTGATATCTTCGGTTACTTCTTAATAATGGTTTATGGACCTTTCCTCCAGGAACTTGTCCAAACCTTTTTTAAACCCAGCTACACTAACAGCCTTTACTACATCCTCTGGTAACAAATTTCAGAGTTTGATTACACGTTGAGTGAAAAAATATTTTCTTTTATTAGTCTTAAATAGTTTACCCTGTAGCTTCATTGCATGTCCCCTAGTCTTTCTATATTCTGATAAGGTAAACAATCGATCTACGTTTACCCGTTCCACTCCATTCATTAATTTATAGACTTCTATCATATCTCCCTTCAGCCGTCTCTTTTCCAGGTTAAAGAGCCCTAATCTTTTTAGCCTTTCTTCATAGGAGTCTCCTTCCATCCCCTTTACCATTTTGGTTGCTCTTCTCTGAACCTTTTCTAAAATCGCTATATCCTTTTTAAGATACGGCGACCATAATTGCACACAATATTCAAGGTGCGGTCTCACCATGGAACGATATAAAGGCATTATAATATCTTTTGTTTTATTTTCCATTCCTTTCCTTATCATACCTAGCATTCTATTTGCTCTCTTGGCCGCGGCTGCACACTGGGCCGAGGGTTTTAACATGGTATCCACAATGACGCCTAAATCTTTTTCCTGGGTGGTGGTTCCTAATGTGGTGGTCCTTCAGACTCATCCTAAGTTCCTTCCTAAAGTAGTTTCTGCTTTTCATCTCAACCAGTCTGTGGTACTGCTCACCTTCTTTCCTAGACCTCATGCCCGCAGAGCTGAGGCCTCTCTACACACACTGGATTATAAGAAAGCTCTTGCTTTCTATCTGAAATGGACGAAAGCCCATCAGCTTTCCTCCCAGCTCTTTGTCTCTTTTGACTTCAACAGACTGGGCGTTGCAGTTTCCAAGTGCATCCTTTCACTCTGGATTGCGGACTGCATCTCCTTTTCTTACGCCCAAACCAGTCTCTACCTGGAACGACAAGTCACGGCTCATAACTCTGAGCTATGGCTGCTTCTGTGGCAAACTTGTGTTCAGTCTCCACATGGAGGTCTGTAAGGCTGCGACGCGGTCTTCAGTCCACATGTTTACAACCCACTATTGTCTGGATGGCGATTCCTGGCATGACAGCAACTTTGGCCAAGCCGTACTTCAGCACCTGTTTGGGAATTAGATGAGACTCCTTCCACCAGCCCTTCTGTCTGACCAGGCTACCATAGAGCCATCCTGATATTCATGTCCTCGCTGGACACGGACTCTCAGAACCTCACAGACATTACTCACACTGTTTATTTTGGTTCGTTCTTCTGGTTATCTCATTGGGCTTTGTTACAGGTTTTTTTGGTAGCCTCCCTTATGTGAGGACTGCTTCCTGCTTGTTCCCAGAGAAAGCATAGTTACTTACCTGTAGCAGGTGTTCTCTGGGAACAGCAGGAATAAGTCATCACTACCCTCCCTCCTTCCTGTGGAGTTGTTCTTTCTTGCTTGATTAGGCTATGCCATTATACTGAGGTAAGATGGCTCCTTCGGTTGGGAAGTTGGACATGCATGGTGGTGGACCTCTCAAAAGCTTCCTCTGGAAGCTGGAGATCGTTCCCACACAGGCTCCGTCAGTGACATAACCCATATGTGAGGACTTATTCCTGCTCAGATGAGTAACTACGCTACTGGGGGGGAACTGGAATGGGGGGCTGGTACCAGGGTCTCTTATGTGTGGCTGTCCAGGGAAGAGGGTTCTGAAAGTGGGAGGACAGGCTGGAAGTCCAGAGGGATCATTGTGTGTGGGTGGGGGATCACTAAGAGGAGGTATGATGTGCTTTAAATTTAGGTTTAGATTAGGGGGAGTTAAGTGGGGGCAACCAGTCGAAGGAGTGGGGTCTGCTTTGCTGCTGTGCTATCGGATTGCCTGTAGCTCTGTAACTGTTATTGCAGTAACTACTATCAGCAGATATGACACCTCGTGTGTGGAAACATCCCTCATGCTTACTGTCACTGGTTGGTACTACCTCTCTCTGCCCCGATCCCTGACTCACTAAGAGCAGTTAGTGCGGGATTTTTACTGCACTTTCTGCTCTTAGTGCATTGTAGAGCTTACTGTGTGGCATTAGCCTGGCGGTAACCGTTACCACGGTTTATTAAAAGGGCCCCTGAAAGAGATAAGCTAGGTGGCCCTATGTCTCTGATAATGGTGGCTCCGTGCAGATGCTGAATCCTTCCTCAGCTGGTTGTGGGAAGCAAGCCAAGCGGTGCTTGAAGGATCTGTGCTTTACATATTAGACTAAACCAAGAACATGAAGTTTTCCCACGTTTCAAGGCAGATTTAAAGAAATGTCTATGAGGCATAAGTCCTGGGCTTTAGCCAGTAAAGGAGCAAATCTCTAAAGGCTAGAATCAATTATCATGCATGGTAGAGCTTTTTAGTGTGTATGCCAAACAGTGAGCTGGCCACAAACGATTTAGCGTTTGTGAAAATTGTTCTAAACCAGATATGTTTATTCACGCTCAATATTAGCATACGGATCTATGTAAATTATGCAAGTGGAGTGATAATGAGCTCTATATAAGAGGTTAAGCTGCTTAGTGGCAAGATAGCCGTCTATTTATAATCAGCTATCCTTAAGTAAAGTTTTAGTCAGAACTTAGTAGGTAGGCTGCAGCTGAAAGGTTTCCTAAATTTAGCTAGCTCATTCATAGCTGGCAAGCTTTCAACCTGCTATTCTTGACAGGGATAGCCAGCTAAATTTAGCTGGTTTGTACTGAAAATTTGGATTAGTTAGTTCAGTTTCTCATACTTTCTGCTTAGTCATACCTCCAGGAAGGACAACTATTTGAGTGGCTAACTATAAACATCTAGGAGCCGATAGGACCTAGACCTGCTGACCATGTTACTCCCTTTATCCAGGATATTCAGCAGCAGTAACATCGGTAGTGCCGCTGAATATTCACAGGTGTCGCCGCTGCATGCCCGATGCTAACCAGTTAACGTCAGGGCGTTCCGGGGGCAGCACCTGGCCCTAACCGGGCAGTGTCCAGATATGGCAAGGCCACAAAAGCTAACCAGGCAATGGCTGAATATCACCGCTGCCCAGTTAGCTTCCTGCGAATCCAGGCAACCTGGATATGTGATGCCAAGGTTGGCTATGACCCTGGCACTGAATATCCGGGTTGAAACTACGGCGGTGGAAGCTAGCTGCGTTAGATCGGCTGGTCACTGCCACTGAATATCGGGACATTAGTGAATATACGTGGCTATATTTAGCTGTGTTGCAAGGAAACGTTTCAAAAAGTTAAGTCTACTGGGCCAATTCCCTAAGTTAACTGGTAGATCTTTTTGAAATGTACCCCTAAGTGCTGCATAGACTAATGAAACTGTTGGACCCAACATATGCCACAAATGTGATTGTCATGTGACTTTCTTGTTGTTGGATCCTAGTACATTTAGCACCACTTTGAGGACACAAGTTAAAAATTAGTCTACTGGTGTGTAACTAACATCTAGCACTGGAGTAAGGATGTATCCTCTGAATCTGTCCTGAAATCAAAGGAAACTCTGGGCCCAACAACCAACAGTTATACCCTCAAAACAAGCAGAGTCCTCTTCTGGGGCTGGACCCCCCTGGTCCAAATCAAAGAGCCTCTATTCAAATATTTGACCCCCTTCTACCTTGTATAGTCAAAGCTTATTCCAGGCACTCATTCCACTGAGCAGAAATAAAAGTCCTCTCTGTGCCATCCAGTTTCCCTCCCATCCCTCCTGTAGTCCCACGCTAACCACTCCATCTTCTCCCACCCCTCTGGTGTGGCTAATTAGCATTCTGGAGATCCTTCTCTCTGTCTTTACTAGCAAGATGGACTAAAGAGCCTCCTGTCAGCATAGCCATCGCACTACAAATGAAGACACCTAGAAGTGATTCCCAGGGTATCAAGCCCAGAGTTTTCTGTTTCTTATCTCTTTTCTATCTGCTTTTTCTTTCCATTTTATTTTTCTATATGTCTTTCTTTTCTCCTCTGTATATCTGCCATCTTTATTTCTCGCCATGTCTCTCCCTTCTTTTTTCTCTCCCAACTTTCCTTCTCCATTTCTTCCACATTCGTATATCTTGCCCTTCTATTTCTTCATCTCTTATTCATTCATATCTCCATCTCTCCTTTTCCATCATTGTCTCTTTTCCAACCTCTCCTTCAATCTCCAGTATTGTTCTCTTCTAACTCTCCATTTACCTCACTCCTTCTACCCCCATCTTCAAAGCACCCTCCACCTCCGTTTTTCACTCCTTCTTACATCTCACTGTTGTTTCCTTGTTTCTGCCCTCATATTTGCTATTGTTTTTCTGCTTACTGTCTCAACGTCCTCCCAGTGCCTTATAATATTGTCTCATGCTGTGCCCTGCCCATACTCTGCCCTCATTCTTTCAAAAATAGATTTTTCTGACTTGTTTTTATGTTATCTGTTTTAGAACCTAAAATTACTCGGCCTCCTATAGATGTAAAAATAGTAGAAGGCGTGAAGACTGTCCTGCCCTGCACTACTCTAGGAAACCCAAAGCCTTCCGTTTCATGGCTCAAGGGAGAGACTTCAGTAAAGGTGGGTAGAGAAACATATTCATATTTAACAAGAATACAGTCAATCTACTAACAGCTTCCTTCTCAATATACTGGGCCCATTTCAAGTTTGCAGACAGTGGAAGTTCTTGTGCATCTGGAAAACAAGTGTGTGACATCAAAGCACAAGGCACAGAAAAGTCAACGTTCCTCTTGCAGAAGTAGTTCTGCAAATTGCATTGATGCACAAAGGAAATATTTTTATTTACACTTGGGGCAATCCTTCTCCCTCCCTCAAACCAGTCACAAGATGCACTATACCAGCCCCAAAAATTACAAATATACCACCACTGGCTAGCTGTGGTGCTAGATCAGGGATAACTTACAGAAGTCTGTTTCTTATCTCTAGGGGCTTCAAATTTAACCCAGAGTGTTATGATGCCATTGGTGCATGCAAAATATCATTCATTCATTCATATCAGGCCCAATTCACCAAATTCTATTTGCCCTCTTGCGGGGAAATAGTGGAAAACTCCTGAATAAAACTATTATAAAAGCAAATATGCAAGGAATATTTGTCAAGAAAGGAAAACATTAGGCACAGTCTGAAAGTGCAAGGAAAGATCTCTATTTGTACCCTCCATTCTATCTGAGGACTTTCCACAAACTCCCAAATGCATGCATGTCTTATTGAGCCTCTGTCAGCCCTAGGAACTGATAAGGTCAATAGGCAGCACCTGCTAAGTGGATAAGTGCTGCTGAAGGGAATGTTCAGGAGCACTATATAGTTAGTGCTGTGCTGTTGAATATACTGACAAACCCGCTCTGCACTATCCAGATAGTGGTGGGGTGGTCCATAGGCAGAGTAGGCACAGAGCAGGCACTTATCCATTTATTGGCAATATTTAGTGCTGCTATATGGATAATTATAAGGAAAAACTGTCCTAAGGGGCTATCCAGATAGGCTTTCTGGATAATAAGGTGTTCACCACTCTAACTGGATATTTGGCTCCAGCTACTATCTGGATACTGGCTCTGGATATCTGGAATAATTTTAGCTGTGGTAACCAGCATAAAAAAAAAATCAAAACAAAACACTGACTGCTGCAACGAAGAAAGGATCTGAAAATATTTATTCTTGACAAAGGCACACTTTTTAAAAAATGGCTTACCCATTAATAATATAATTTAATCTTGCTCTGTGCTTAGTTTTACCTTCATTTATAGTACGGCTTTACTAATTTTTTCTCAGCCACACCTTGCTTTATTATTCTGTCTTCCTCTACTCCAAGGTATTTATATATACCTTCCTGTTCAGTTCCTTGACCCATGGTCTTCAATCAGGGAGTTGTTTAAGTTTTGCTCAATTTTCCTCTAAGGAAGGTTGTCTTAGCACATTTGTCAAGGCCAAAAGTCATCTTGACATTATCTGAGAAGCTTTTCACTGTACAAAGTTATTCTGCTAATTGTTGGGCACTGGAACTATAGAACCTTAAGTCATCTACAAACAGTTAAAGGGTACTTTTATAAGGATCAACTAGATTTATGTGCATTTTAATATGTGTATTTCACTCCTATTTTATAAAGTAAAGTATACATGTACTTTATAAAATAGGGGCATAAGTGGTTGAAAATGTGCAATAAGATAGGCTGGCTTAACTACCCATGCCTAGATTTTGTAAGAACTCACAAAAATTATAGTATTTTATAAATTGCATGCATAAATTTGCTCTCTGTCCATGCTCTACCAAACTCCACCCCTATGCATGCCCACAGTTAAGGTATGCACCATCGGTATGATGTGTGTACTTTCAGAATAGCGACTATTTTATGTGTGTAAACACACAATGCAGTTGGCAAAGAACTCTGCAGAAAGGTTGATTGCTGATTTAGGCCAATATGACCATATCTCCCTGACATTGGTTGAGCTACATTGGCTTCCAGTGCAATATTCTATCCAGTTTAAGACTCTGCCTGATTTTTCAGATGCCATGTATATGGAACAGTATGGGTTTACAGTTTTCGCTGTAGCCCTATGTAGCTGATTGGGTGCTACATTCAAATGAAAAACAATTACTGATTATTCCTTTATTAAAATCTTTGAAACACATAACAATCAAGTGTGTATTCTCAATGGTCAGCCCTAAAATGTAGACTAGTCTTCCTCAAGTATTGCAAAAAGAATCAGACTATCTTATTTTTCAGCAGAAATTGAAATCATTGGTTTATAATGTTGTTTTTAAGTAAGATTATGCTTTAACTTTGTAATATCATTCTTGTTTGTGTATGTGTTTTAAATATGCATTTATCTTTGTCAATCACCTAGAAGTCATAGGATAGGTGGTTATAAGTAAAAAAAAATGAAATTAAATTAAAAGAAACCACTAAAATACTGTGATTTACAGTATGTACATGCACCAAAGTGAATGCAATGTACATGAGTATGAAAGTACTCAAATTCCATGCTTGCTGCATATTTTCCAAAGGAAACTTTGTAGGAAGCAATTGAAAATTGCCTTCTGCTAAGAGACATTACTGCTGTACTGCATTGCTACATAGGCATGAAGGATTCATTTATACAGATTTCTTACAGCACTAGCTAGCACTACTACATGTGGCCATTCACAGAAAGTAATTAAATTATACATAATTATGCAGCAAACTAGTAAAAATTTTGCAGGTTTGTTATAAACCTTTTCTGAAGAAATGAAACAATTACAGTGGAAGATCAGTTGCGGATCTATAGATATTTGCTGGTGATCCTCCGGAACTTCACTGCTTATCTTCAGCTTGGAATACACCTTATTTGAAGTTGGATAGAACTGTTTCACATGCCCCTTATCATGATTGTCAGGATAGAGTTTTGCTGCATAGATTTTAAAGAGAATGAGTCTCCATGTCTATGGTTATAAAAGAACTGTGTGCTTAGTATTATAAGTGATACTAGCAGACACCCACAAAACATGTGCAATGGCCCTATCATTTGCACCCCCATCAGAGCTTAATTTGTGCCGGAATGGGTTGGAACAGCATTCTGGCACTTCTTGAGGAAGTGGAAGTATAGATTCCGTCATCCCACCTGCTCTGTGCTGCTGCGGCCGTATTAACACTTAACTCAGCCCCAGAAGCACTTTTGTTTGCTCCCGCGGCTGTGCTGTACCGAAGCAGCCTGGCCAGGCATTTACAGTAAAGCAAAATCAGCACTTCCTGAGACTGAGACTGGAAATGGACTGATACTGGGGATGGGGGGGGGGGGGGGGGACTAGGACCAGAAATGTGCTGATACTGGGGCTGTGCATGGAAATGGGCTTATGCTGGAGGGGGACTGGGACTGGCAAGTGACTAATGCTAGAAAAGGGTTAATTTTAGGGCTGGGGGACCTGGTACTGAAAGGGGGCTAGTGTTGACAAATGCTGGAGTCAGGGTGTGAAAATGAAGGAGATGCTGGTGGAGTGAGAAGGGCGAGGAAGAGAGATATTGTGGAGGCTGGGGAAGAAGCAAAGTCATAACCAGAGGAAGGTTGAGAGGGTGGGGTATAAGATCGGATGCTGGGGTAAGGAAGAGGAAAGGAAGGGTTAATAAGTATTGGAGAAGGAGGTAGATGGATGGGCACTGGGGATATGGGAGAACAGGGACTTGGGCTTAGGTAGAGAATCTAAGACTGGGTGAGAAAAAAGAAGAAAGAGTAACTTAGGCCGGGTATTGGGTGTGTAAGTGGGGACTCAGGGCTTGGGGACACATGGGATTGTGAGTGAGGATTCAGGGACTGGGTAGGGTGAAAAGGTGGGGAGTTTTGTTGCCCTAGGGGGATAGTGGAAACTAAGAAACTGACCAGAGATTAGGAAGACAGTGGAGACAAAATGACTAGGTGAGGAATATGAGTAGGGCTGTGAGACCAAGTGCAGAACTATGGGGAGGGGCGAAGGTTTGTAGGGCCTTGGAGGGTTTGGAGAAGGATTAAGGGTGGTTGAAATTGACAGAGGGCTACAGCGTATGTGGGATCTACAGGAAGGGACATGTTCCTTAGTATTCTCTCTGTCCAGCAGATGGTGACAACAGTCTGTGCAGCAAGACTAGTCTGGTGGACAGGCTTCTGAGCCCAGTTGGGGAAAGCAGAGTTACTTACCTGTAACGGAGTTCTCCGTGGACAGCAGGATAGGTCAGCCACCCCTGGTGACGTCATCCGACGGCGCCGTGACGGAAGTGCTCTCTAGCTCAGAAGCTTCTGAGCATGTGTGAGGTGACCCCACCTCCCCGGTCCGCCCCCAGCCCGACCAGTGAGTAATTAGCTTAGGCCAGAGGCTAGGGCGCGGACCGCGCAGGCCACCCTCAGAGGGGAGGTGGGTGGGATCGTGTGGCTGACCTATCCTGCTGTCCACGGAGAACTCCGTTACAGGTAAGTAACTCTGCTTTCTCCTAGGACAAGCAGGATGTGTCAGCCACACCTGGTGTCTCCCAAGCTACTTGTTCTGCGCTGTGGCTGAGGGGGGGCCTGAGACAGGATACTAGGCATGTGGGACACAACTGAAGGTGTCATGTGATTAAGAACAATCGTTTATTGTGCAACTAATGCAATAACATAAAGTGCAGAGCATACAGGCACACGCAGTGAGGTAGAACATAGTGCAATCAACACACAGTGGAATGAAACATCAACAGTAGAACAAATCGGCTGTGCAACACGCCGTGAGGTAGAATATAGTGCAATCAACAACAGTGCAATAGAAAATTAACTGTGCAATTAGCATTGTGCAAATAACAACCATCAGGAGGGTCAAGTCCAGGTGGGCTACCCTTGTCAGTAGCGGGTTGGAGGCACATGAGTTACTGCCCGCGGGCTGTGACTTGGTCAGTTTCTCCTGTCACGTCAGGGATGGTGGACCCTGCCACCGTAGACAGGATCGCTCGGCCAAATGAGCTGTCAGCTTCTGCCTGGAGGTCAAGGCAATAGTGTTTCTGGAAGGTGAGGTGCGAGGACCAGGTGGCGGCTTTACAGATCTCGCTTACTGGGACCTCCTGTGCACTGGCGAGGGAGGTGGCCAGCGCGCGGAGTTGGTGAGCGCTCGCCTTGTTTGCTGGATGTGCGCCCGCCTTCTGAAGGCAGTAGGAGACGCAGTCAGATATCCAGTGGGAGAGTGTGCGCTTGGTGACAGACCGTCCCGGTCTGTTGGGGTCGAAGGACACAAAGAGCTGGGTCCCCTGCCGGACGGAGGCCGTCCTGTCGATGTAGATGCGCAGGGCCCGGACGCAGTCCAGTGAGTGGAGTCATTGCTCTTCTGGTGACCCGTGAGGGGCAGGGAAGAAGGACGGTAGTTCCACTGATTGGTTGACGTGGAAGACAGAGGCGACCTTAGGGACAAACTTTGGGTGTGTCCGGAGAGACGCCCTGTTGTGGTGTATCTTGGTGTACGGGGGGTGAGCTACTAAGGCTTGTAGCTCACTCACCCTCCTTGCGGAAGTGATGGCGATGAGGAAAAGCGTCTTCCAGGACAGGAATTTTGCTCCCGCCAAGGGTAGAGGCTCGAAAGGTTCCTGTGTCAGCTGCTGGAGGACGATGTTGAGGTCCCACGAGGGGACGGGTCTCTGAACCGGGGGCTGCAGTTTCCTGAGGCCTCTCATGAAGCGGGTCACAATGGGAAGAGCGGCCATGGAGCCCATGGGTGAGTTGCTTCGCAGCTGGTGCAGGGATGCAATGGCTGCGAGGTGTTTCTTGATTGACTGATGCTTCAAGCCCAGACTGAAGAGCGAGGAGAGATACTGTAGCACCAAAAGAACAGGGCAAGAGTCTGGTGGAATTCCTTGGCCTGCGCACCAGATACTGAAACGTTTCCACTTGAGACTGTATGACTTTCTAGTGGACGGTCTCCTGGATGCCAGTACGATGCGCTGTACCTCCGCGGGTAAATGGAGGTCGTGGAAGTTTACCCTCTCAGCCTCCAGGCTGTCAAAGCAAGAGTCTGGAGATTGGGGTGCCAGGTTTTGCCGTCGTTCTGGGTGAGCAGATCTGGTCTCAGCGGTAGTCGGATGGGAGGCTCCTGTGAAAGCTGCAGTAGCAGGGAGAACCACATTTGTCGTGGCCAGTAGGGCGCAATCAGGATGATGTGCGCCTTGTCGTTGATGGTGCGCTGTATGGTGGCTGTCAGGAGGGGGGTTGGGGGGAAGGCGTAGGCCAGTTCCCAGTCCCCCCACGTTACTGCGAACGCATCTGAGGCCACTCTCAGGGGTGTGGGGCGTTTGGAGCAGAACAGAAGGCATCTGGAATTGTCCTCGGTTGCAAAGAGGTCTATCCGGGGATTCCCCCAACGTTGGAAGATGGACTCCGCCACTTCCTCGTGAAGTGTCCACTCGTGGGGCTGGAGCTGCCTGCTTAGTCTGTCCGCTAGCGCGTTTTGCTCTCCCGGGAGGTAAGTCGCTTGTAGAAGGCAGTTGTGGGCTAGGGCCAACGCCCATGTCTCGAGTGCCTCCCTGCAGAGAGTGCGGGAGCCCATACCCCCTTGCTTGTTGAGGTAAAACATAGTCACTTGGTTGTCGGTCTGGATCAAGACTGTCTTCCCAGCAAGACGTGGCATGAAGGTCTGGAGTGCATACCTGACCGCCCGGAGCTCGAGGACGTTGATGTGGAGGGATTGTTCCATCTTGTTCCAAGCTCCTTGTGTGCTGAGGTGTAACAGGTGAGCTCCCCAACCCGTGGCGGAGGCGTCCGTGGTCAGGATGAGCTGGTAGCCGCAGGGTTGCAGGCTCTTGCCCTCGGTGAGATTGGCTGACACCATCCACCAATGGAGGCTCTGAGTTACCCTCGGTTTGATCAGGATGAGGGTGGTGAGAGGTTGAGACAGTTGTTTCCAGTGTGAGCGCAGGTGCCACTGTAGTGTGCGCATGTGCAGTCTGGCCAGGGGTAGGACTGAAGTAGTCGCTGCCATGTGACCCAGAAGGCGTAGGATGTCGTGGGCCTTGGTCTGCTTCGCGGATGATACCTTCTTGGAAAGGCGGATGATGGTTTCCCGCCGATGCTCGGGAAGGAAGGCCTTGGATGCGGTTGTGTCGATTATCGCCCCGATGAACTCCGTGCGTTGGGTGGGTTCTAATCGAGACTTCTCCATGTTGAGTAAGAAACCCAGCTTGGTCAGCAGGGTCGTCGTCTTCCGCACTGCCGCCCTGAGTTCCGTGGCGGAGGGTGCTGATATCAGCCAGTCGTCCAGGTAGGGAAAGATGGCGAGCCCTTGTTTGCGGAGGTGTGCCGCTGCCACAGCTATGCACTTCGTGAAGACCCTGGGAGCTGGGGAGAGTCCGAAGGGAAGCACCCGGTATTGGTAGTGGCACCCAATCGCTACGAATCTCAGGAATTTCCTGTGAGAGGTGTGGACTGGAATGTGAGAGTAAGCGTCCTGTAGATCCAAAGTAGCCATCCAGTCCCCCGCTCTGATGAGGGGGAGGGTGGAGTTCAGGGAGTACATTCGAAACTTCTCCTTCAAGAGGAAGTTGTTCAGCTTGCGGAGATCCAGGATAGGGCGTAGGCCCCCAGACTTCTTGGGAATAAGGAAGTACCGGGAGTAAAAGCCAGTGTTGATCTCGTCGGAGGGAACCCGTTCGATCGTTCGTGTTCTGATGAGTTGCTGCAGGAGGTCCGCAAGGGCAGCTTCCAGGTGCAGCAGTGGTCTGCTGTTGGGTTGCGTGCGCTGCCATGGTGGGGAGGAGAACCGTAAGCGGTAGCCCGCTTGGATGATCTGGATGACCCACCGGTCCGTGGTGATTTCCTGCCAGGCCGACAGGAAGCTGGATAAGCGGCCTCCCACCGGCGGGGCAGCGAAGACACTCGTGGCCAGCCGGAGCGGATTGTCAGAAGGAGGATGTGTTCTTACCGGATTGTTGAGGGTTTGCTGGCTTCTGCTTGTGTTCTCTTTGTGGTTGTCTTTGAAAGGACGATTTGTTGTAGTTCTGCTTGAATTTTGGTGCCTGCCACTGCCTGTTGGAACCATAGTACCTTTTCGACGAGGCGAAGGGCTTGCGGTAATAGCTCCCTTTCTGTGACCAGGAGGGGCGTTCGAGTCTGTCCACCGCTAATGTTTTTAGAGTGGTGCAGTCCTCTTTCAGGCCATTCACCGTGTCTGCGACCTTGTCCCCAAAGAGGGAGTCTCCCAGGCAGGGCGCGTCAGCAATCCTGTCGTGAGTGTTATCTGACAGGCCAGAAGCTCGCAGCCAGGCCCAGCGGTGAGCTGCAATGGCCGTGCCCGCTGTCCGGATAGCCGTGTCGAAGGCATCGAAAGCCGTGCTCATCAGGTGCTTGGAGCATTCTGCTAGTTCTTGGAGCGTGGCTGTATGCTGGGATTGCTTAGGAAGAGTGAGCAGTTGGCCCTTAAGTTCCGCTAGGAGGGCATCTTGGAACAACAGGTGTTGGAATTGATGAGCTGATATCTTGGCACTCAGCATCGCTCCCTGGAATACTTTCCGCCCTAGGTCGTCGAGGAGCTTAGGATCCCGACCTGGGGGATGGGTAGTTTGGGTGCGTGAAGACTTAGATCTCTTGAGCGCTGAAGCTACCACAATAGATTGGTGAGGCAGCTGGGGCTTGTCGAAGCCAGGAGCTGTCTGGAGGAGGTATTTGTTGTCCAGACGTCTGGTGCAGGCTTGACCGGAGGCAGGGGACTGCCAAAGGGTGGATTGCTTGTCCTTGAGTTTACGATGGAGGGGGAGAGCCAAGGCCGGCTTGGGTCCGCTGAGATATTTCATGACCTCCGGATCTTTCTCGTCGGAGGGCTCTTCCTTGGTGAGACCCAGTTTGGCAACAACCTTCTTCAAGAATTTCGGATAGGTAAGGTCCTCAGGCACCAGCGCCTGCGTCTCCCTTTGCTCATCTGGAGTAGACTTGGACGAAGGGGATCCCGGCCCCCCTTCCTCTGGCGCGCTCCCTTCTGAGTCTGGCCCCAGCATAGGGGATGGACTCCTCTCCCTTGAGGGAATTCGCTCTGGTGAGGCCGGAGTGGGTGATCTCTCCCGGTTCTCCGCTGGAGTCTGTAATTCCAAGGGGGCTGCAGATGAGTTGTCCCGGCCTGGAGGAGCAGTTTGTTGCACCAGGCGTGTCAGAAGTTGCAAAATTGCTTCAGAGGTGCTGGACCCAGAAGAGATGTTGCTCCAGTGTCCTCTGCTACCCTGCGAGTTTGATTTTCTGCTTCTCCTGCGGCCGCGGGAGGACTTGCTGGCAGTGCTGTCACTGTGGGATGACTGGAAGTCTCCCCGGTGCCTCTTTTTCTTGTGGGCCCTTGAGTGGCTCTTGCCGCTATCGCCGCGCCGATGGGAGGACTCCCGGCTGTTGGCGCGGCATTTGTGGTGACTGCTGCGGCGGTGGCTGCTGCGGTGGGTGCCCTTGGCACGGTGAAGACTTTCGGCGCGGATCGGAGCATCCGTTACAGTCCTCTGATCGCTGGCTTGGGGCGAGGGATGTCGGCGCTGAGGGAGAAGTCTGACATCAGCGCTGGGGGGAGACCCACTCCTGCCCATCCGATTGGAGGAAGAGTCTCTGGGGGCGGAGTCTGGCGAGGCCACGTGGGCGGCGCCATCTTGTCCGCAGCCGCCTGAACCGCATGGCTGTGGAGGGTGTCCGGAGGAGCGGCAGGCATTCGGGGGGCTTCCCATGTGCAGAGGAGCAACCGGGTCGCTGGAGCCGCGTGGATGAGCATCGGAGGAGCAGCCGGCGGTGGGGGGGCTTGCCCCGGGCACCGCGGAGGCTGCGGAGGAGGCAGATTTCTCAGATGGAGGTGGGGGCACAGGGCCTTGGGCCGCCCGGAGAGATTTCTTAACGGGAGCTTTCCCTTTTGCGGACTTACCGCGCTCTGAAGTGCTGGTCTGAGGAGCATGCTCTGGAGCAGTCAGGAAGTCCTTCAGAGAGTAGTCCCTTATTTTCCTTGCCCTGGGGGACATCTGGGCACAGCAGGAACAGTCCTCGACGTTGTGAGAAGCCCCGAGGCATCGGAGGCAGTTCTGGTGAGTGTCGGTGATATTCATTTTTCGTTTGCATCTAGGACATTGTTTAAATCCAGGTTTAGGCATTGTATGGTGAGAGAGAGCTGAGATCCGTCTTGAGGCAAGGCGGAAGAATTGAAAACTGGTCGGGCTGGGGGTGGACCGGGGAGGTGGGGTCACCTCACACATGCTCAGAAGCTTCTGAGCTAGAGAGCACTTCCGTCACGGCGCCGTCGGATGACGTCACCAGGTGTGGCTGACACATCCTGCTTGTCCTAGGAGAACTGGGGTTTTTAGTTTAGCTAGGTGGTCAGAGAGCATCTAAGTTCAGATACCCAAGTCTGCTTGTGGGTGATATCTGGAGAGGTTCATGCCCCTCACCTGGTGCAGGACTTTCTTTTTTTCTTTTGTCTTTTAATTTCTTTTCTGGTGGTTTAAGTTTATTTTGTTTCTTTTATTCTCTCTCTCCTTGGTTTCTCTTTTGTCCTTTTGCCCCCTCCCCTTCTCCCCATCATCTGAATGAGCATCTAAGTGAGTTAAAAAAAGGGCGGGGGGGAAAAAGAGACACAAGGTTAACTTTTCTTTTGCAGAGGTATTACTGGGGAGTCAGGAAAATCTGCACTTCAGACTTTGTGCTGGAGTCAATGTTTGTCTTCATTGTTTGGGATGAGTGGTGGGAGGGAGCTTCCACTTAGCTCCTAGTCTGTGAGTGTAGACAAGTTCAGTGCTGCGGCCTACTGTGTTGGCAGGAGTCTCCATAGGGGCTGTGGCAAGGGCAGACTGCTTGTTAGCAGGGAGCCATTGTGGTCTGGTGTTCCAGTAGGTAGTACAGGTAATTCTTGGCCAGTGTGCTCCCGGAGATGGAGGCGCCGATGGAGCAAATAAAGCAATGCCTCTGTGGCAGGAGCTATCGGGGCAGCACGGGACAGTGCGCATCTTGCCACAACAGTTTAGTGATTCAGGTCCCTTTCCCTGACGTGTCATCAAGAAGCAAGGGGAAAGTGGAGAGAGCAACTGGAAGAGTTTTTGCTGGCAGCTCCATCTCCTCAAACTGGAGGGTCTGGGGAGAAAAGATGTGTCAGGTGGAGGTGGGATCCCAAGGTCAACGTTTCGTGTTGTCTGAAGAAAACAGGGCTGTGGAGACAGCTTTTTCTGCTTTTTCAGTTTCTCTCTGGAGTTTATCCTGGTCATACATAAAGCCTTTTTAATGAAGTGGGCTCAAGGAGCTGTGGCTAAGCAGGTTCCTGCAGTTCCCCTTAAGGAGCCATCTAAACCTTTGATGTCTAAGAAATTGCATCTGACAGACGTTGGGGAATGGGAATCCCATTCGTAGAACTCATTGCTAGAGTCTGAGAAGATATCTGCACCAAGTATTCTTGCTATGAAGTCCTTAGTGATGGACCATTTTGAGGAAGGAAAACTCCCAGTTAGGGAGGGTGATGTCCCTATTTCATAAGAAGGAGCTTTCACTAATGATTTCTCGGGTTCTAGAGGCTTTGAGCTTCTTAGATCTCCTTCCCCAGGAATCTTCAAGAGGATTCAGAAGCCTACAAAGGCATTCCCGCTCCATCAAGACTTTCAGAAAATCATTATAGCAGAGTAGTCATGAGTTTGGACTTTGCATGGGTAGAGCTATGGGGAAATTGTACCTCTTGTTATCTGAGGAAAATGAAAAACTTACAGAGGTGACCAAAAAGACAACCATTCCCATTGAAGGGGGTGTGGCTCTCAAGAATCAGTAGAATTTTCAGGTATAATTGGCTTTGAAACAAAATTTTAAAGTGATGCCCCTTGGCTTGCAGGCTGCTGTGTGCAATAATTACATGTCTTGGGCCTGTTTATCTTGGAGGGAGACTCAGAAGATGCCGAACACTTCAATAAAGAATTGGTACTCCTGGCGGCTAGATTGGCTAACTTGGTGGATACTTTGTATGATCTGCTTCCTATTTCAGCCAAGACATAGTATTGTCAGTGATGGCCAAGTGGCTGTTGTGGCTCAGGAACTAATTGTCTGATACAGCCTCTAAGACTCAGCTTAATCAGATTCCCTATAGGGCAGTGGTTCTTAACCAGTCCTCCTTGAACCCCTAGGCCAGTCGGGTGTTCAGGATAGCCCTAATGAATATGCATGAGATATATATGCATTAGAGATATCCTGCCAACCTGACTGGTTTGTGGCCCTCTAGGGCTGGATTCGGAGACCCCTGCCTTACACCTCTGTCATTTAAGATTGTGAATGGGCAAGGTGCAGATGTCCTAGACATCAAAAGGGTAGACAGAATGTGTCACATGCCTCCTGAATTCTCACCAACACCAAAACGTTGTCTAATAGACAATATTTTGGTAGTGGTGAGAAGCAAAGAGGCATGTGACAAATTCTATCTAACCTTTTCGATGTCTTGGAGATCTGCATCTTGCCCACTCACATTCTTAAATGACAGAGGTGTAAGGCAGGGGTCTCCGAATCCAGCCCTAGAGGGCCACAAACCAGTCAGGTTGGCAGGATATCTCTAATGCATATATATCTCATGCATATTCATTAGGGCTATCCTGAACACCCGTACTGGCCTAGGGGTTCAAGGAGGACTGGTTAAGAACCACTGCTATAGGGGTAAGCTCTTCTTTAGTGATTTGGGGAAAATCATTAAGGATTTTGGGAAAGCAAAGCCTCAGAAGTTGCTGGAGGATAAACCTATGGTGTCTTCTTAGTGCAGGCCAGGAAAGTCTCAGTTTTAGAAGACTAAGCACTACCATCCTGGCAAAGGGGGTTCTTTTTATCATTTACGGTTCCCTTTCTGACTGTCCTCCTTTCAGTCGGATGGTAAAGGGGATGTGCAGGGGGCCAAGGGGACAACTG
The DNA here is from genome assembly GCA_033557465.1 of Ichthyophis bannanicus. Classification (NCBI taxonomy): domain Eukaryota; kingdom Metazoa; phylum Chordata; class Amphibia; order Gymnophiona; family Ichthyophiidae; genus Ichthyophis; species Ichthyophis bannanicus. The sequence continues at coordinate 662,627,234 of CM066032.1, forward strand.
CTTCTGAAGGTCCATAAGGCGGAATTGAGGGCCTCTACCTTGATAGAGTAGATTGGCAGCCATCTTTCTGTGTTCTATGAGTAGTGGACCTGAGTTACCTCAGATCAGTGGGCTCTGGATGTGGGACAGAATGGTTACAACCCGGAGTTTTCCCACCAGCTTGCGGATTTACACTTAGCATCTCCACGTCATTTTCTGGCCAAAAAAGTGACAGTACCTTCCATGCTGGTGAGGCTTCAGGCCTTAGGGACCATGGTGCCAGTACCCATTCAAGAGAAGGGAGTGGGTTGGTATTTGATTGCATTTGTTTCAAAAAGGGCTCGTTTTGCTTCATTCTGGATTTGAAAGAGGTGAATTTAACCCTCAAGGTTCCTCGTTTTTGTATGGAAACCTTGCATTCCTTCATTTTAGTAGTCTGTAAGAGGGAATTTGCCATGGCCTGAGGTTTGAGGTTTGGGGGCTCACTTTCCATTTCTATTACTATTCCTACTACTTGTGTAGTGCTACAGGAAATATGCAGTGCTGTTCATAAACACATAAGAGACAGTCCCTACTCACAAAATATATTCAAGACAAATGAACAAAACAAAACCAGGGAGGGGGGGGGGGTAGGTAGGGTAGTTTTAGATGGAAATGATTAAAATACACATGGGTGTTAACAGGAGAAGAAGGGGGAAGAATCCAAAAGCAGCCTTGAAGAGGTACATTTTTAGCCTGGATTTGAATAGGACCAGAGATGGAGCTGATGTACTGACTCAAGTAATCTATTCCAGGCATTCAATGCAGCAAGGTGGAACAAACAGAGTTTGGAGTTAGCACTAGAAGAGAAGAGCACAAATAATAGTGATTTTCCTGATGGGTTGAAGAGAGGTAATGAGGAGCTGCAGAGTTAATGCACTTGTAAGGCAGTAAGAGAAGTTTAAATTGCATGTAGAAAGGGATAGTGGAGATAGAGTTTAGTAGATGGGAGGGGATGGGATCAGAGGAGCAGGTAGTTTATGTTTATTTGCTCTTGATATACTGCCCTTTGTGACATCAAGGCGGTTTACAAAGTAAAAAGTAACAATCAGGGTAGGCACTAGGCCAGAGGAAAAGGAAAATGAACTACAATTAAAGCAGGAAAGAGAAGTATCAAGCAATCAGACAGGACAAAGAGAAGAGTTTGACAAACATAAATAAGACAGCAGGTCATGGAGGTGGGTCTGAGAGATTGTAGGCCGAAGTAAACAGGTGTGCTTTCAGGGAGGCTTTGAATGTTGAGTGGTCTGTTCCAGTCCCAGTTAAGCTGGGAGTTCTAAAGGGCAGGACTGAGGAAAAAGAAAGCTGAGTGGCGTGTGGATTGCAGGTGTGCACGTGATGGGGAGGGAAGGCAGAGACGGTTTATGTGACGTGAACGAAGGTTACGTGTGGGGATGTAGAAGTGGAGGAGGTCAACTAGATATTGCGGCGTGTGGTTGTAGATAATGCGATGCACCAAAGTGAGAATCTTGTAGCGGATACGGTTTTCAATTGGGAGCCAGTGTAAGTGGATTAGTAGGGGAGTGATGTGGTCTCTACGCGACGAGTGAGTTAGAATTCTGGCTGCAGTGAGTTTGGAAGAGGAGAAAAGATGTGCAGTTTCCTCCGCAATGATTTTGGAAAGGAAGAAAGGGTGGCAGGGGATGAAGGGAGCATATGAGAATGAAGCGGAGGAAGGAGAGATGGAAGTGACCCAGTGGAGAACTCAAGAATAATCTTCTGAACCTTGTCTCGGAAGTAGTTAGCCATGGTCTGAGCAGAAAGTAAAGGAAGGTTCGGAGGCAGAGGCACTTTGAGGATAGAGTTGAGCATGGCAAAGAGATGGTGAAGGTCAGAGGCAGGAAGGTTTGTCAGAGGGTAGGAGTGGGGTGAGTCTAGGTGTAGGTTGGTAGGTACATCTCTGTTCCCATGTATGTGTGTGTGTGAGCATTATTAGGGGGCTGAGGGGCAACATTGACAGCATGTGATCTGCCCCCCTGTGCTAACTGCAATGTGCTCATCACGCCTACTCTCTACCCCTAATCTGCCCATTCACCCCAACATAGCACATGCATCAATACATGGTAACTGCCACGCCCCTGTGGTAACAGTTATCACACAGCACTGCACGTGAAAGTGCACATTAACTGCTAAGCACACTTTAGTGAAAGGGGCCCTAAAAGAGTATGCCATAGGAACGGATTGTTTGGGCCATTCAATAACAGCACACAATTGAGTGACCACAGAATATTTCTTAAGGTTAAGGACACCCAGACTCCCCAACCATTTTGGGTAAAAATGTACCACCCTGAATGCTCTCGGTGGTCGCCCTCCAAATAACCCAGAATAGAATCTTATGCAGAGGGAGGAGTGGTCTAGTGGTTAGGACAAGGTACTTCAGGCCAGAGGGCCGGGGGTTCAAGTCCCACCTGGGGACAGCAATCTCAGGCCAGAGGGACTGGGATTTCTAGTCCTATAGGCACTCCTTGTGGTCTTGGGCAAGCCACTTAACCCTCCATTGCCCATGTTCCCTGTAAGTATTAACATATGTGTGTCATATTCCCTCATGTTAAATGTATCCCCCAATTGACCACTTTGACCCAGTGAAAAGCAGAATATAAATACAGCTAAATAAATAAGAGTCCTCAATATCTGGGCCAGGATAATCACAGGCAAACTCCTTAGGAATATAACAATTCTTATGGTGGATACCCTGCTCAACCAGGATCAGTTGAGGCTTTCTTTCCCAAACATCCAAGTCCCTGTCTAACCTATAAAATAGTGGGGCATAGTTCAAAGTGTAAAGCTTTGAGTTCAATTGCAAAACGCACTCTCAAATATCTTATGCTGTCTTTCACTGTGTGAAGTTGAACATGGCCAAAACTGAACTCCTTATCTTTCCACCTAAACCCACCTCCCTCCTTCCTCCCTTCTCTGTTTCTCTGGATAACACTATATTCCTCCCTGTTTCCTCAGCTCACAATCTTGGGGTCAATCTTTGACTCTACTCCCTCTTTCTCGGCACACATCCAAGTTTCAACATCAGCATAATTCGTCCCTTCCTTTCTGACCACACTACTAAGACCTTTATCCACTTTCTAGTCACCTCCTGTCTAGACTATTGTAACCTGCTCCTCAATGGTCTCCCTCTAAATCATCTCTCCCCCACTTCAATCTGTTCAAAGCTCAGCTGCATGGCTTATCTTTCGCTAGCATCACTATGCTCATGTCAAGTCTTCTCAAGTCATTTCAATGGCTCCCTCTTCATTTCTGCATCCAGTTCAGACTTCTTCTACTGACTTAAAAGTGCATTCCTCTCTTAGCTCTCCCTACACCCCTCCTCAGGAGCTCCGCTCCTCTGGCAGATCCCTTTTATCTGTGCCCTCTGCTGATTGCCAGCTCCAAACTAAATTCATTCCACCTTCTGCTCCCACTAGCAGTCCTTGTGGCCTTGGGCAAGTCAGTTAACCCTTCATTGCCTCAGAAAAATCCAAGTTATCAATGTCCCTGTTTAATGTACATTACCAAGTTTAAGTTTCAATGTAAACCGCTTTGATTGAAATGATAAAGTGGTATATTTTATTTAGTTATTTATTTAACAAGTTTTATATACCGCCTTATCGTCACATTCAAGGCGGTTCACATAGAACAAACACAGCCATAAGCTTTTACATAGAACAGGGAGGTATATAAAACCTGTTAAATAAAATAAAATAAAAATAAATATGCCTGGAACAAAGTACCTGAGTCAGTACATGAAGCTCCTTCTCTGGCCCTATTCAAATACAGGCTAAAACCCCACCTCTTCGAGGCTGCTTTTAGATCCTGATACTCCTCACTCCCTTGTTCACCACTTATGTGTCTCTTACCATACTCTAGTCCTCAGTTTTCTGATGGTCTTCATCTTAATTAGATTGTAAGCTCTGATGAGCAGGGAGTGGCTCTTACATCTATATGCACAGCACTGTGTACGCCTTGTAGCTCTATACAAATAATAATAATAAGTAGTAGTAATAGTAATCTGAAAGAAAAGTCCTCTTTAAGCTGCCCAGATGCCCTGACAAAGATGTTCAGAACTGCAGGCTTCCCCATATTTATTTATTTAAGAGTTTTTTATACTGCCTTATCAAGAAATCAAAGTGCTTTACAATGAATGTAACACGACTATTCCAAGAAACATAGTTAATAAGATAACAATATAACAAGGAAAAGTTAAATTACAATGTAAATGTCTTCTCTCAGGAGAGCTACTTACTTAACTACAAAGTAACTCCTACACCCTTTGTAGTTTTGGGCAGGTCACTTAACCCTCATTGCCTCGGAAGAAAAGCCTGGCAATCTATTTCCAAACACTTTGCCAAAAAGACTCAGGAGCTGCTGGGTTGCCAGGAGTCAGCATTATGTTTATGTTTATTATACTTGATAAAAACCGCCTTTCACTGGAAGCAAAGCGGTGTACATTTAAAATTCAATAAAAGAAGGCCAAGGCCAACGAAAAAGAAAAGAAATGTACAATGGTTGACAGGACAGCTAAAATCAAGAGAAACAGGACAAGACATAGACAAGGAGTAAGCTGGGAGGAGCAAGAAGAGGGCAGAGGGGTATCATACAAAAGGAGAGGGAACATTAAACGCTAAGGAGAACAGGTGGGTTTTTAACTGTTGTTTGAAGCTGGTGAATTGTGGATCAAGACGGAGGGCGGGAGGGAGGGCGTTCCAAAGGGCAGGGGCGGCAAAAAAGAAAGCGGAGGAGCGGGTAGATTGCAAGTGAGCACGGGAAGGTGAGGGAAGGGTAAGACGGTTGAGATGAAAGGAGCGGGGAGTGTATTTGGGAGAATGGAAGACTGGAAGACACATTCACAAAGGTGTGCGAGTAATTTTGCTGGGATAATTTTCAAAACAAAGTCAAGTGTGAAAGTTTGCATTAAAAATTAGTATAACTTAGGTATATAAGGTTTTCTTTAGAAGCTCGGATGACAAGACTTCGACTTTCATACTTTGGACACATCATGCGAAGAGAGAGATCATTAGAGAAAGACATCATGCTTGGAAAGGTAGAAGGCCAACACAAAAGAGGAAGGTCAGCAATGAGATGGATCGATACAAGCCAAGCAAACAACATGTAAAACCTTTCTCCATATATGCTCCGCCATTATGGAATGAACTACCTACCTCAATAAAAACCAGCAAAGACTTATCGGACTACAGGAAAGCAATAAAAACTTCTCTCTTCATGGAATTCTATGGACCCACATAAATCCAACCACTACACAATCCATCCTTCCATCTAGCTCATCTCCACCAAGTCACATCCTTACTCATACAAATTCCCATTCTATCCCATACTCTTCCAAGACCACTCCCATCACAACCATTCCCACCCATATAGCCTTGTACCCTCATCCCCCCCAACCCTCCCTAGCTCTTTTTCTCCTTATTTATTTATTTATTTACATTCTCTTATATACCGTGCTATTCTGCATCAGTGCGGTTTACATTGAACAAACTGAAATTACATTGAACAGGGCATTATAACTTGGAGATAACTATTTTACAGGGAACATGGGCTATGGAGGGTTAAGTGACTTGCCCAAGACCACAAGGAACACCTGTGGGACTAGAAACCCCAGTCCTTCCAGCCCAAGGTTGCTGTCCTCTAGTGGGATTTGAACCCCCGACCTTCCAGTCTGAAATACCTTGCCCCAACCACTAGGCCACTCCTCCACTCCTTAAATCATTGCTGCTTTATGTTAATCGCTGTTCACAAAATGTAAATATTTGAACCCCCTATATCCAAGTTTAACACCCTTGTTCTATGTAAATATTTGTTTCTTGTTTATCATGTGTCGCGTACCGCCCCTGGTGGCCAGTGGTCATAGGGGTAGGTTGGACACAAAGATATTTTTATATGAGAGGAGGTTCCTTTAAGAGCCAGGTGCAGCCTGGTCTTAGTAGTTCAGCTCCTATTAAGAAGTAAATTGTGAATGCAGAGTAGAGGGATAACATAGGCTTTTATTTCCCTTTATGCAAAAGATTCAGGTGGGTCACAACATAGAGGAAAATGTCCTTTACTTCAGGAATGAAACAAACTCATGGTAAAGAAAAACTGTTATGCTTCACAGTTGTAACAAGGATTAATTAAGGCTTCCTAGAGTAACTCAACCGTTTCAATACTCTTCTTCCTTTTAGCATACAAGTAACACTCTGGAGACAGCATATATTATTTACAAGTCTAGCAGTGATTTTATACTGCTTGTAACGCATAGAGAACAGTCCATCTCCTCTTGAGACAAAAGACTAGGCTCCACACATTCCACTTGCATCGGGTCTGAGTCAGAGTTATCCCTTTCTGTATCTGGGGTTTCTCTGGCTATTGGAACTGGCCAGTCGCTATTCTTATTCTCTGGGTGTTTGTAGAGTTCTTCTAAGGTTCGCCAGTGAGCGTGGCCTACCTTTGTGCTTTTACCATCTGGGTTATACAAGAGAGGTTTGCTTTCCTTTCTTGTAAAACGAGCATTGCTTTTAAAAGGGCACTTATAAGGTGAGCTTTTTCTCTTAAAAACAGAGTCAGCATACCTTGGCTTCCAACAGCATGTAGAACAGGAACTTTCTCCTTCCAGTAGTTCTCCTGGGATACAATCCTCATGCCAGTCTTTTCCCTGAAAGCTCTTGTTACCTTTCAGTCTGGTCACTGGTTCCTCCGGTAAGTGCAGGCCTCTGTCAAAGCCTAACTTCTGGCTTCTTCCTTCAGCACTGCTCTGCTTCCAAAAGTGACTGTTCCTTTGTTCAGCATTGCTTTCCCATTCACTCCTAGGGCTTAGCTCAATGCTCCTGGTGCTTCCTTCTTCTTGGCCCTTGCTCGTGGTGCATTTCTCTCGCATGGCTTTGCTCCTGGTGCTTCTCTCCGGTCCACCTCTACCTCCACCCCTTTCCAGTCTCCAGCCTCTTGCTTATAAAACTCTCCTGTGTTTGAGCTTTCTGGGCTGCTTGTCAGGTGGTGTCGATTAGCTAGGTATGTCCAGTCAGCCTCTGTGAGTGCACGCCTGCTCCCTCTAGCTGCTCTGTGCGGGAATTGCATCCCATGCACATCTTTTATATTGTGAAAAACAGCTTCTTTTCTTGCATCTTTGCTTCCATCAGCTCCTGCTGCATGACACATGTTATATGTAAACTGCTCTGAATTACTGATAGAGTGGTATAAAAATGGTTAAATAAAATAAATAAATAAATACAACAGCAGCAACAGCTATGTATGCCACTCTGTCAACAATGAGCCACCAGACTGCAGACCAAATACAGTTTAGGACAACTATCCAGAGGGTCGTCATGAGTTGACACCGACTCAATAGTACTTAATAACAAAAGGTATATAAGAGCTTGCAAATTCACAGAGGCTGTTCTAAAATGATTCCACATTGTATTAAGATCTTTCTGAAAATTATGCAAAGATGTTGCATTCAGAATTTGAACAGGTACATGATTCCATGATAGGAAGATCACCCTTGTAGAAAAATAGTTCTTAAAGTTGAAATACCTTCACATGTACCCTTAGATGATATCCTCTAACAGTATTTGACTGTATTATGAATATATATCTTCTTTTGTTTGCTTTCCCTGCAATGTTCCCAAAAATCTGCATGGGAGTTCTTTGCTGCTGCTGATAGGGGGGAGTTGCAATATTGTATTTTTGAGTGGCGAGAAGCAAGCAGCTACATAGGAACGTTGATCTTCTCATCCTAGGACAACTAACACAAATTTCGTTATGAACTCCTAACCTGTTCATTTATTTATTAGGATTTATTAACCACCTTTATGAAGAGAATCGCCCAAGAGGGTGTCCTACAGGTATCTCTCGACTTAGAAAACTTACATGGAAGTAGTAGCTTGCAGGTGTTTCTGTAGTGACCAGAGCTGCTAGTTTCCTCTTTGTTATCAAGGAATACAATGTCTACTTACCTGACATTTACAGTCACTGGTTAGGTCCAGATTTCCTTACTAGTCAGAGCAGTTAGTTGTAAGGGTGACAAGCTGCAATGCACTTCTTCCTCTGTTCAGACCCTACTGGCTCTCAAGCACTGCTCAGCCTCAGAGGCAGCATCTCATCAGATCAACCAGCTTGACAAGCCCAGATACGGAGGGAGACCTGGTAGTATGAGGATCGCTGAGCTCAAGGGATACTTGTACAGTAACTGTTTGCTCAGGTGGCTGGCTCCTGATGATGTTAGGTTCTTTTAAGTGTGATCAAGCCAATGGCATAAATACTGCCCAAGTAGCCAGGCTAAAAGAGAGCCCCCTTAACCCAGCGGTATGCTGCAGTCACAGTGACAGAGCATGGCAAACATCCCTCTTACAAGAAAGGAGTTTGGTGTGCCACTTCCAGCTGTAGCAGACGAAGGCCCATAAAAGCATTTCCCACTCCTGGGCCAAAGTCTCGTAATAGCAAAGACTTCAGCCCAGCAGGGGCATCTGCTTCTTCGGCTGCCACAGAACTGTACTGTACAGTAGGAGGTGGTGTAGCAAACGTCTTTATTGTAAGTAAGATGTCTGACTTTTTTTCCTAATGTTTTCTGGGGGGGGGGGGGGGTATTTCCACTGCTTCTCATCGCTGCTGCTGCCACCATGAGAAACCTTCAGCAAATTTTGCTCGGGCGCCCCTCATTCGAATTTAAGTCACTTGGTCAAGCAGATGGTGTCATTGATAAAAGCACTCAGATGAAAGAGTGACAAATTACTGCCCTTGGCAGCACCTGGTCTAACCTTTTTCCAAGAAAGCACAGTTACTTACCTGTAACAGGTGATCTCTGGGAACAGCAGGAATTAGTCCTCACATATGGGTAAGTCGGAACCGACGGAGCCCGCGCGGGAAAGCTCCCCAGCTTTTCAGATGAAAAGCTTTTGGGGCTTCCCACAGCGCATGTGTGCTGCCTTCCTGCCTTCCTTACCAGCTCTCTTCAGTTCGAGTTTATAGCTGAGACAATAGAGAGAGGAAAGGAAGGTAGATAGATAGAAGATACAATTCCTAGGGGAGGTGGGTGGGTTGTGAGGACTAATTCCTGCTGTTCCCAGAGATCACCTGTTACAGGTAAGTAACTGTGCTATCTCCAGGAACAAGCAGGAATAAGTCCTCACATATGGGGACTCCCTAGCTAAGATGCCTGGGAGATCCCCCTCCAAGGGTAAACCATCTTCGTATGGATCTCAGGCATCCATTCAGGGAAGGTGGGCAGGAGTTGCTTAAGTATGGAACAGGTGTTTGAGGACAGCCTGACCAAACAAGGCATCCCGGCGGGAGTCCTTGTCCAAACAGTAATGGGCTGTGAAGGTATGAACCGAGGCCCAAGTGGCTGCTCGACAGATCTGATCTATGGATACAGAGTGAAGATGAGCCATAGAAGTAGCCATGGCTCTCACATTGTGAGCTGTGACATGGCCTTCCAGAGAAATGTTCTTACTCTGGTAAGCAAAAGAAATACACTGAGCAATCCAATTGGAAAGTGTACGTTTGGAGACTGGAAGTCCCAAATGAGAAGGATCAAAAGCCACAAAAAGTTGGGAAGACTTTTGATGTGGCTGAGTCCTGTTGAGGTAAAAGGCGAGAGCTCTTTTACAGTCAAGAGTATGAAGGTTCCTCTCTGCACTGGATGCATGAGGAGCCGGGAAAAAAACAGGTAGATATACCTCTTGATTAAGATGAAAAGGCGAGACCACTTTGGGCATAAAGTGGGGATTCGTCCTAAGGACCACCTTATCATGATGAAATCTGGTATAAGGTGGATTAGCCACCAAAGCCTGCAGTTCACTGATGCGGTGAGCCGAAGTGACTGCAATAAGGAAAAGAACCTTCCAGGAAAGAAATTTCAAGGAGGTAGAGTCCAAAGGCTCAAAAGGTGGTTTCATAAGCTGACCTAGAACTAGGTTCAAATCCCATGCTACCGGCGGAGGTCGGATGGGAGGTTTAGTTAGGGTCAGGCCTCTCATGAACCTTGCAATAAGAGGATGAGAGGAGACAGGTTGTCCATTTATAGGTTTTAAGGATGCTGCAATAGCACTTAAATGGACTCGTACTGAATTCGTCTTGAGGCCTGCATTGGAAAGATGCAGGAGTTAGTCTAGTAGAGAATTCAAAGGAAGTGCCAGAGGGTCAAGACCCTGTTGAGCACACCAAATGGAAAAACGTTTCCATTTGAAAGCATAGGAACGCCTGGTAGAGGGTTTCCTAGAGGCATGAAGGATATCTTTCACTGGCTGAGAAAGATTAAACTCATGAAGGCTTAAGCCTTCAGTAACCAAGCTCGGAGATGTAGGGACTTGGGGTTTGGGTGCCACAAAGTCCCTTTCTCCTGAGATAGAAGGTCTGGCGCAGCTCCCAGGTCCAGGGAGGAGCCCTGGGAGAGCTGTAGAAGTAGAGGGAACCACACTTGGCGTGGCCAGCGTGGAGCTATAAGGATCATCGACCCGTGATCCCTCTGAAGTTTGAACAGAGTCTTGGGAATCAAAGGAATGGGTGGAAAAGCATACAGGAATTCCTGACCCCAATGCAGGAGAAAGGCGTCGTTGGCCTGAGCTCCCTGACACGGAGTCCTGGAACAGAACCGGGGAAGTTTGGCATTCCACGGACTTGCAAAGAGGTCTATGTCCGGGGTCCCCCATTCCTGGAAGATTCTGTGTATCTGGTCCATATGCAGGGACCACTCGTGTGGAAGCAGAACTCGACTGAGTCTGTCTGCCCGAGAGTTTTGAACTCCTGGAAGATACACTGCCAGAAGATGAATTTGATGCTCTCTGGCGAAAGCCCATAATCTGAGAGCTTCGTTGCAAAGCGACAGAGAGCCCGTCCCTCCTTGCTTGTTGACATAGAACATGGCCACCTGATTGTCTGTCTGAACTAGGACAGTCAGGTTGGCAAGGAGGGTATGGAAGACTGTGAGGGCAAGGAAGATTGCTCGCAGTTCCAGAAGGTTGATATGAAGGGTGGTCTCTTGGGGAGACCAGGTTCCCTGAGTGGAGAGATGTTGAAGATGAGCTCCCCACCCTGTTTGGGAGGCATCTGTTGTGAGGGTTGCTTGGGGCAACGAAGGTTGGAAGGGGGTCCCCAACAACAGATTTTTGGAGGATGTCCACCACTGGAGAGACCAAAACAGACGTTTGGAGGTGAGTACCTGGTCTGACAGCAGTCCCGATGCTTGAGACCACTGGGTGGCCAATGTCCATTGAGCTGCTCTCATATGGAGACGAGCATAGGGCACCACATGAACCGTGGAGGCCATGTGGCCCAGACGTTGCAGCATTTCTCTGGCTGACAAGTGACTTCTGGACTGAGCCTGGGAGGCCAAGCTTATTAGCCGTTGGCCTCGGACCAGAGGAAGGTAGGCCCTTGCAGTGGTGGAATCCAGATAAGCCCCTATGAATTCCAGGGACTGAGTAGGGATGAGTTGGGACTTGGGAATGTTTACCACAAGTCCCAGATATTGAAGAATACGCCTTGTGCGGTCCAAGGAAATCTGGACTTCTGACTGAGATGGAGCTCGGATGAGCCAGTCGTCCAGATATGGGAACACGAAGATTCCCATGCCTCTTAGAAATGCGGCTATGACTGCCATGCATTTTGTGAATACTCTTGGAGCAGAGGCGAGACCGAAGGGAAGTACTCTGTATTGGAAATGTTTTCCCTGGAACAGAAATCGAAGATATTTTCTGTGGGATGGATGGATGAGTATATGAGTGTACGCATCCTTGAGATCTAGAGAACAAAGCCAATCCTGACTCTGAAGGTATGGAAGGAGAATGCCCAGAGAGAGCATTTTGAATTTCTCCTTGAATAGAAACTTGTTCAATTCTCTCAGATCTAGGATAGGTCTGAAGCCCCCTGTCTTCTTTGTTATGAGAAAATAAGGGGAGTAGAACCCTAACCCCTGTTGAGGAAGAGGAACCTCCTCTATTGCCCCTTGGGCAAGGAGAGAGGAGACTTCCTGACCCAACAGGGTCAGAAGAGATGGGGAAGAACTGAATTGCCTCACCATGGTATGGGGAGGAAGGCTGGAGAAATGAAGTTTGTAGCCCTCTCTGATGATAGAGAGGGTCCATTGCTCTGATGTTATTTGCTCCCATCTGGGAGCAAAGTGAGCTAACCTTCCCGGTATGGTGAGAGGCTCTGGTTGTTCCAGAGCCAGAAATGGTAAGTTCTCTAGGGGCAAGTCAAAACCCCTGAGGGGGTTGAGCCTGCTGGGGTGTAGCAGACACTGCAGACTTTGACTTTACTTGCTTAGATTGCTGACGTTTAGCAGCAAAGCGAGGCTGAGAAGATTGTTGGCCAGTATTTGTGGAAAATCTGGCCTTCTTGTAGTACGGCCTTTTAAAAGGTTTCTTTTTGGCAGGAGTAGAAGTAGACTTAGAAAGTCTATCTAGAGTGGCATTTTCTGCGTCCATTTGAGCAGCTTTAATTTGCCAGTCCTCACCAAATAAGTTCTCTCCTGTACAGGGCAGATTCCTTAAGCCATCCATGACCCAGGGTTCTAGGTCAGAAGCCTGGAGCCAAGCAAGACGTCGGGCTGCAATAGCGATTCCCGAAGCCCTGCCAGCAACCTCAAAGGAATCAAAGGCTGCCCTGTTGGAAAACTTGGAGACCTCTGAAAGTTGTGTCACCAGAGTAGTGAAGTCCTCCTTTTTATCCTCAGGGATAAAGGGGGCTAAATGCCGTACCTTTAGGGCAAGTTCTCTGAGAAACATGCCCATATAAAGGCTGTAAGAATTGATCCTGGCTGTAAGCATACTAGCCTGAAAGATCTTTCTACCAAAAGAGTCGAGGGTCTTACATTCTCGCCCTGGAGGGGTAGAGGAATGCCTTTTAGGACTCTTTATCTTCTTCATAGCAGACTTCACCACAATGGAGTGGTGAGGCAGCTGAGTCTTTTGAAACCCAGGAGAAGGAGGGACCCGGTACATGGTGTCCAACCTACGGGAATGAGGAGACAGGGTTAGAGGAGTCTCCCACAAATCCATCAAGTGTTCTTGAAGGATTTCATGGATAGGCAGAGTAACTGCCTCTTTAGGAGGTTTAGAGTATCCTAAAATATCCAATTTTTTTGATCTGGGTTCCTTTTCAGCAGATGTAGCAATAGAAAGTGCTTTAGCTACATCAATAATGAAATCCTGAAAGGATAAATCCTCTGGAGGAGACATCCTCCTCTTTAGAGAAGAGGGCTCCTCAGGAAGATCAAACTCAGCAGAGTCATCAGAGGAATTGAACTCATCAGAAGAATCTGAGTATTCTCTCTGTGCTTGCAATGCACGATATGCATACCGATCGATATCGACATCGGGCGTATCGGGCATGGGATTGGTATCGGGCAAAAGCCTGAATCCAGCAAGCGGAACCGATCGACGCTTGGAAGTCGATGATCTCGGTTCCGGTGTGGATACCGGAACTGGGGTCGGTACCGATGGAATCGGTACCGAGGGCGTCGCAGCCTTAATGAAAGCCAAAACGGCCTGCTGCATGGTCTGGACAGTATTGCCCATGGACGCCACTGCTGCCTGGATGTCGGTACCGGTATCGACCGGTACCCCAGAGCAGTCTAACAGGTGATCAGTCGAGGCCGTGCCATCGATGTCAACCTGTAACCCCATAGGTGATGCTTTGGAGGCCGGAGCCTCCCGCCGGGGTTTTTTGGTCTGGGCAGAATCCTCGAACTCAAGATTGAGAGCCTCTCGATCTTTTGAAAGAGATTTGCTTTTAGAGGATTTGCCCACAGAAAGTTTGGTTACCTGAGATCCATCCGGAGAGGAAGACCTGGATGACTGTGATGCTGGATTATCTGAAGCAAACAGCACATGGAACTTGTTGGCCCGGTTCTGCATACCACGTTTAGACATCTGGGAGCAGAATGGGCAGTCCGGTATGGAGTGGTCAGGTCCTAAACATTTAAGACACCATTCATGGGTGTCTGTGAGAGAAATAACAGCATTGCAGTTGGTACACTTTTTAAAACCAGGAGCTGGTTTCTCCATGAGGAGAATTTGTGTAGGCCTGAAGGCCTAACAAAAGTTACCAAGCTGTGCTGAGAAAATAAAAAAAGATTTTTTTTTTTTTTTTAAAAGAAGGAAAGAGAGACCGGCAGTACCGGTTTTGGTATGGGGAAGGCAGGTACGCGGTCAAAAGAAACAAATTAAAATAACAATTTCTTCAGCGGTGACAGGAACACGACCTGCTGGCTCCGCGGAAAAAGAGAAACTGAAGAGAGCTGGTAAGGAAGGCGGGAAGGCAGCGCGCATGCGCTGTGGGAAGCCCCAAAAGCTTTTCATCTGAAAAGCTGGGGAGCTTTCCCGCGCGGGCTCCGTCGGTTCCGACTTACCCATATGTGAGGACTTATTCCTGCTTGTTCCTGGAGATAAATATTTAGGAGCTGCACTACAGGCACACTCTGCGTGTACACAGATTTTACTCTCTGTGCTAAGCAAGTGCGTTCACTTCCCAAGTTTGAGTGTAAAGATACAGTATTTTATTTCTTCTGTCTTTCAGTTCCATTACTGCAGCTACTCACAAACTTTGCTTCATAAACTGAACTTTATTTTGACTGAAATGAACAGTGTCCCTGAACAGCATGCTCACAACATCTCTTGTGCACTACTAGAGCTCAAAACAGAGGTCCATTCTCTCTCCAGGGCTGAATTCAGGCTTAGGCAAACTAGGCATATACCCAGGGTCCAAAAGGTTTAGGGGACTGTCTGCATTGTGCCTTAGTCTGGCTGTATTTTACCTATTTCTTTCAAATCGTCATAACCCAACCTGGAGCCGGTATTCGCATAAGTGAGACAACTGGCTGTAGGCGTGAGGATATACAGGAGCCCAGCGTGATTGTTTGGGGTCCATCAAAGGGTTAATCATGCTCCTATTCTCTGGGACACAGATGATACGTCCAGATTGCCTCTCTCTCTGGCAGGCCTTCTAGAGCAGTTTTAAGCTGAAGGATGCATGACTCCCCTTGCTTCTTTGTTTTCCTTTAATTCTGCTCTTCTACTTCTAGCCCAGGACCTTTCTTGGCTCCTCCTTTGTCTTTATCTTCTCCTCACCCTCCTCTTCCCTCTCTCCGTGTCCTCTGTACTTCCTTCTCTTCTTCTTCTTTCTCTTGCTCTCTCCATCTCTCCCTGTCCCCTTCTCCACTTTTTCACCAACCCTCCTTTTTTGCCCTACACATCTGTAATACTTCATTTACATATGAAAATCTATTAAATGTAATGTACTTTTATTGGGCAGTTATCACATTGTAGGACATATGCAATTGCTGTATTGCTAGTTTAGCTTACATGCTGGAGTTTTAGTGCATAGCACACATGGAAAGCCGTAGTCTACAGGCCCCATACAACTTTTACCTTGTGTTAACAATTCTATCATTTCTTAGTATTTTGGGGGTAATTCTATGACAGCCTGGTAAATGCAGTCAGTGGTTATATTTTACCTGCAGACTTTGCACCAGTTTTCAAAATGGTAGTGTGCCTACACTTTCATTTTGAAAATTGCCTATGGAAAAGTTCCTGAAGACAATTACAGCTGATAATTTGTGGGGTCAGTTTTTCAGAGAAAAAAATACACCCATGATTTTGAAACATGATCATACACACCCGTGTTTATCTATTTATAAGGTGGGCAGTTTTCTAAAAGCCCATTTCTGAAACTACAGCACTGTTTTACCTATGCAAATGGCTTACAATTATTTTCCCTATGCATAATCTGAATAAATGTGAATTGGTCTGAGCTCAATTGTAATATAGTTTCAGTATTACATCTGCTCTTCATAGACTTGGAGGAAAAGAATATTTAGATAGGATTATTGATTTCTGTCTCAGTATTTGATACATAAACCATTTAATTTTGCCCCATACTTTTCTATGACAGGAAAATGCTCGCATTGCCATTCTGGAGTCTGGAAGTTTAAGGATTCATAAAGTTCAAAGGGAGGATGCTGGGCAGTACCGATGTGTAGCAAAAAATAGCCTTGGCAAGGAATATTCCAAACCTGTGACACTGGAAGTAGAAGGTGAGTCACCAGCCTGTGGTAACCTCAGCCCTGTTGTCAAAATTGATAAAGGAAACCACTGTAAAAATCAAACCACAGTGCTCCACGGATTTGTGCTATAGCTGCTTTCCAGTTGTGATGTCTCGGTTGACTGAGAGGCTGCTACTACAAGGTAGTGTTAGCCTTGATGTCAAATCTACCTAGTTGAGGACATGAAAGGTGGATTCAATTTCCTTTAGACATCATTATTTATTTATTTGTTTGAGCGTTTTCTATACCGCTATATCAGGTAATCATAGCGGTTTACAATTGAACAAGTACATAGAACATGTTAACAGAATAACTGGTGCTGCAATCAAAAATTTACATGATTCAGGAGAAAATAACTTATTTACAATTAATATACAAGAAATGTTATGAAGCAAAAGGGTAAGTTCAGGGGGTACTGGCGGGGAAGATTGTTATATGATGGGTTCGTATAGTTTGAATAGTAGGGGGAGAGTAGTTATTTATGTAGGATCTGTGTTGAATTGTGGTGAGTTTTGACCAAAACGTTCAGTAAAGAGGTAAGTTCTGAGGTGGGAATGAAAGGTGGCGAGGTCTGTGATGTTTCAAAGGCTAGCTGGTAAAGCATTCCAGAAGCATTAAAGAAAAGCAAATAAGTGTATGCCTAGTAGCAGACAAATGATAAGTAGTAGTATGATACTGTCTAGGATACTTACTGCTATTTATGAGGTATACAAAAAAGAAAATAATGATTTTTCTGAAGATACTAAAATTATCAAAAGAGAAGTGAGTCAATAGACACATGAGACCAGTCCTAGCTTGACTCTGCGGGGCAAACACATTATTCGTCATTAACAGACAAACGCAGTATTTTTTATTTTTACTAACCCATGAGGTTGATGAGATAGAAATCGCATGCATCAGTTGCACCATCTCGTATTTCCTAATCTATGGCTTTTTAAATTCACAATTTTACATTCCCTTTTCTCTCTCTTCTGCGATCTTGTTATTCTTGCCATACTTACATTCTGCACGCGTACGAAGAGTTTCTCACGTACATAATTTTCGTCCTCTTGAAAATGATAGGTGGATCGCAAGACACACTCATTACTGTCATGGAGCAGTGCTAGATTAGCAAGCATGCATCATTCATACTGACTGCTAATACCACTGCAGTGCCAGCTGCTGCTGAGGGCTAATTTTAAAAGGGTGCCTGTGGGAGACGTCCACTAAGGTGCCTATTTTATAAAGGCAACATAGTGCACAAATGTTGATGCACAAACTTGCACCCGCTCCAAAGGAGGTGTAAATTTGCATATGCGTTCTACGTGGATACAAGTATTTGTCATCACAAAAACATGCGTATTTTGCAACTCCGCTTCTTCTCTGCCCAAACTATGGCCTCAGTAATGCCTATGTGTGGATCACATCAAAGTAAGTGTACATTTAACATGCATATGCAATTGTTGAATGATGCTGAAAAGATCAAGAAAAGGTGGAAGGAATATACAGAGTTTTTATATGATAAAGATCAAGTGGACCAACAGCCGTTTCAACCTGTACCTTATGATCGGGAACCATTGGTGATGAAAGAAGAAGTTGAAGCAGCATTGAAAGCCTTATCAAAGAACAAAGCACCAGGCATTGATGGCATTCCTATAGAAGTATTGCAGCAATCTGATGCAGCTGTTACCATACTTACAAGGCTCTGCCAAGAAATATGGAAGACAATATCATGGCCAACTGACTGGAAAAGATCTGTGTTTATACCAATACTAAAGAAAGGTGATCCAACTGACTGTGGAAATTATCGAACAATCGCTCTGATCCCACATGCCAGCAAGATTCTACTGAAGATTATTCAAAAGAGACTACAACCATACCTGGAACAAGAACTACCTGAAGTGCAAGCAGGGTTCAGGAAAGGGCGAGGAACGAGAGACATCATTGCGGATGTGAGATGGATCCTTGAAAAGACTAAAGAATACCAAAAGGATATTTATTTGTGCTTTATCGACTATAGCAATGCTTTTGACTGTGTAAACCATGAGAAACTCTGGGCCACATTAAGAAGCATGGGTATACCAGAACACCTGATCGTTCTCTTGCACAATTTGTACATTGATCAAGAAGCAACAGTTCGAACGGAACAAGGAGAAACAGAATGGTTTAAAATAAGCAAAGGTGTAAGACAAGGCTGCATACTTTCCCCCTACCTGTTTAATTTATATGCAGAAAAAATCATCAGAGAAGCAGGATTGTATGAAGACAACAGAGGTATGAAGATTGGTGGAAGACTCATCAACAACCTTCGCTATGCTGATGATACTACATTACTGGCTGAAAGTGAAGATAATCTGAAACATTTGCTTCTCACAATCAAAGAACAGTCTCAAAATTGGCCTGCACCTTAATGTAAAGAAGACAAAGATCATGACAACTGGCATAATCAACAGGTTCATCGTTGAAGGAGAAGAAATTGAAATTGTGAACAACTTTAACCTACTTGGATCAACTATCAATAAAGAAGCAACAAGCAGTCAAGAAATCAAACGACGCATTGCTCTTGGCAGTATGGCTATGAAAGACCTAGATAAGATTCTCAAGAGCAGAGATGTCTCTCTCCATACAAAGATTCGACTTGTTCAATCCATGGTATTTTCAATAACATCATATGGATGTGAAAGCTGGACAGTGAAAAAGACAGACAGGAAGAAAATTGATGCCTTTGAATTATGGTGCTGGCGGCGAATACTGTGTATACCATGGACTGCCCGAAGAACAAACCAGTCGGTACGAGAGGAGATCAAACCTAAGCTTTCTTTAGAAGCTCAGATGACAAAACTTCGACTTTCATACTTTGGACACATCATACAAAGAGAGAGATCATTAGAGAAAGACATCATGCTTGGCAAGATAGAAGGTCAACGCAAAAGAGGAAGGCCAGCAATGAGATGGATCGATACAATAACAGCAGCTACGGGTACCAGTCTGTCAACAATGAGCCGCCTGACTGAAGACCGAACACAATTTAGGATAGCTATCCAGAGGGTCGCCATGAGTCGACTCCGACTCGATGGCACTTAACAACAACAACAACATGCAATTGCGCAATTTACAGAAGCCCTTTTCAGTGTATAAAGCAGGCTTTATGAGCGGAAAAGAGATTTCTAAAATTACCCACAGTGTCTCTCTCTTTCTCTCTCTCTCTCTCTATATAAAATCTATTGCAGTTTTTTTCACATGTCAATTTACAGTTTACCAGTTATATCTTTTCTCCACAGACAAGCAGGGGGATGCTGGCACACTCCATAGGTGTCGTTCTCTGATGGCGCCTTTGTGCCGGGCCCTCCCCCAGCTCTTTCCCTGGGTACTCTGCCTTTGGATTTCTCTGAGCATGCGTGCCCCTTCCCACCTAATTAGTTCTTTCCCTTACCGCGGACTGGGCCACCATGGCTCTCCCCCTCTCCATCACGGCTCTTCAGTTTTGTGATTTTTTTTCAGTAAAACGACATTGTCTTCAAGCATCTTAGGCTTTCTTATTTTCTCGTCTTGGTGCTCCTGTAGTTTTTGTCAGGTCCTGCTGGTTAAAATTCTTTGTTTCTTTCTTCACAAGAAATCACGGACTGGCGGGCTGGGTGCCCTCCCTCCCTCCTGCAGCAGTCGGAAGTTTCACATTCGTGCTGTGACCAACTATATATATTAAAAAACAGGAAGACAGATGACTGCACAGCAAGGAAAAGTAAGCCCTGCCTTACTGGGCCCAGACCAAGCAGGATTGGGGCTTCTCAGGGCTGCCGTGCTTCCAGAGGCAGACTTCCTATCGGCGCCGGCTTTCCTACAGTCAGCCCAGTGCCTGAGCTCCCAGGTCAGTGGCTCCACCCCTCCCCCCATGACTGCTGCAATTAACAGTGGACAAGGGGACTTTGGGAGATAAGGCAAAAGCTAAGACCAAACATCAGCATTTATCCAGCACAGACAAGGACATTGCAGGTAAGGCAGCCAAGTGCCCCTATAATAAAATTCTTAGTGGCAGCTTAGAAGGACCTGTTTATATCCCATGTCAACCCCATCTACTAACCAACTAGAGCTGGGAGAACCCCCCCCCCCCCCCCCGGAGGGCCCAGAGACAGGAAGCTGAACAGCCTATCCCAATGTCAGCAGGGCCTGCAAGCCCTAACTCTTCCCTCCTTTCGTTGTTACAGAAGTTCGTCCAAGACAGCATTGCCATTTTCAGTGCTGTTCCAGCCAGTGCAGAGGCCCCGGCACACAGAACACTAGCAAACATTACCACCAGACATCTCGAACACCCACATCCAACCCCAATAGTGGAGTGGGGAGCCACAACAACTCTGGAGGATGACTATACTCTCGCATGATCGTGGCCACCACAGGATAGAGGACAATTCCCTGGGTACTCTGCCTAAGCCAGACGATCTCTCCTATCCAAAGTTCCTAGAGAAAATCTCCCAGGCTCTGGTTCTAATTGACTCTCAGACCCTCCCCCCCTCCCCCAACAAACAGGACTTCCAGTCAATACTCAAAGCCTGCAGTGCACCCAGACTAGTCTTAGCCCTGCTGGTTCATCAGATCCTCCAAGATCTGCAGACATCTATCTGGAAAAGTCCTACATCTGTGCATGCTAACTCACGATGACTTGACCTTAAAAACGAAGTACTTCCAGTACCAGGATTTGATCACCAACAATTACCTTGTCAATCAGAGGTATCTGAAGTCATCCTGAAAAATTCAAAAACCTCTAGATTTGCCTTCCAGACACCTCCTGGCAAGGAACAATGATCTCTAGGTGCTATTGGCCATAAATGTTATCAGAGTAGCCTTCTCGCCATGTGTTCTAGCACATTGACTCCAGATACTGCATTATCATCATGATCTCATCTTATTGCTTGATGACATGCAGACCCTGACTAAAGAGGAATAGGCCCAGCTTCTCACTAATTTGCATGAGTATATCATATCATTTGTACCATCTATGACACCTTTGATTCAATAGCCCGCTCCGCTGCCAAAACTATTTCTGCCAGGCGCACAGCCTGGTTAAAGGTGTCTGGACTTCTAGAAGATCTTTATGACTGGTTCACAGATATGCCTTGTCAAGGTGATAATCTTTATGAATCCAAAGTGCAGCAAGCGGTTTCAGAAGTGAAGGACCATTCTTCCACTGTTAGGGAATTCTCGGTCCACTTTACAGAACAGAAAACACAACCCAGGTGATCTCAGTTGCCTCAGTATCAGAGGGCATATATTTCCAGCAATTTTATCCAAGTCACAAATACCAACCGTATCCTTGACAACCCTCTCAGTGTCCCACCACCCAAACATACCCTCAAAGCTCCAGGCAACAAGAACAGAAACAACCCCCAACCCAACCTCTGCCCCCAAATCTAACCCTAGTTTTTGACTACCTACTGGTAGCGGACAGAATTCAGCACTTCAGAGAGGCCTAGTAATCCATAACCTTGGATTGCTGGGTTTTCAACATTGTAAAGAAGGGCTACAAAATCAACTTCACGATGCTTCCACCTCTTCATCCTACCCTCCCTCCCGGCATGTCCATGCCTTTGGCTCAGTACTTGCACATTCTAGAACAGGAAGTTATTGTACTCTTCTCAATCAAGTCATCGAGTTAGCTCCACAAGACCAGGTTTCTACTCTCATTTCTTCCCGATTCCAAAAAAGACTGCAGGATTACATCCCATCCTGGACCTCAGAGACCTCAACTGTTACATCAGACAGGAAAAGTTCAAAATGAACTCCCTCAGTACCATCCTGTCATTGCTGAGCCAGCATGATTGACTGGCCTCTCTGGACCTGAAAGATGCCTACATACACATACTCATTCCTGTCTTGCACTGGAAGTACCTCCTTTCAAGTTCAAGGATCAGCATTACCAGTACAAAGCCCTTCCCTTTGGCCTCTACACTGCACCTTGTGTATTCACAAAGGGGTAGATTCTGTGCCATGTTTAGTGGTGATATACATCCCGGCTTGGACATATATACCTAGCTAAACGCCCAGGGCCGATTCCAGCACTTACATTGGAGATGTGTGGGGAGCTCTGGATGGGGGCAGGAGGTGGAGCATGCCAAAGGAGGAGACAGGGCAGAGCAGAGGTGGAACCCTAACCCCAGACGTACAGGGCCTATTCCGATGATGGCCCTGTATGTCCGGGCTTGGGGATTTAGACAGGGGACTTATTCCACCTCAGAGGAAGTGCCATCGTAACTTTAATTCCATGTGGGCGATCGGGGCTCCTGCATGCATCCCAGTGCTATGCTGATGGGATGCCATGGCACTGCGGCTCCATGCAGGAGCCCATGCTGGGCTAGCTGGGGAAGCTGATGCACATATAGTGGAACGGAATCGGGGCACATCTGGGAAGTCCATGCCCTATGCCCCAATTCTGCTCCAGCAGGCTGTCTAGCTCCCACAGGAGCAGAATTGGGCACATATCCAGGCCGTCTCCGGAATTGGCCTCTACATGTCTGGCAGTAGTCACCAGTCATCTGAGAATTCAAGGTCACGGCATCTATCCTTACCTCAACGATCCTTGACAATTGGCTCATATTGGCCCCCTCCGCAGCACGGCAGCATACCGCACACTTCAAGCAACCATATCCCTTCTCCAAGCTATGAGCCGTATTCATTCCTGGCACTATAACATGTCAGTAATATTACTAGGATTTGTTTTGCCTGTCTCCAAGTTTATCTCACTGTTCTAATGGTATATTATACTGCCGTTTGATCATTATGCTATTGTTATGCTGTTTCTACCATGTAAGTTGTCTGTGCCAAACTATAGCTATTGTACACCACTTCGGGTGTATCTTTTAAGTCACAAATTTTGGTGAATCAAGTTCACAATGCATCACATTTTTTGGCATGCTGCTTTCCATGTGAGGGAGCTGTGGCACATTTTTTATCCTAATATGAAAAAAATCTCATTGCTGAGTGTTCTCTTTAATTACACAGTCTTAATTGTACAGTGAAGTGGAGCATGTCCCAAAATTGTCTTTCTATTTGGCAAACAGATGCAGGGTTTTACTTTGTGGTCTGAGAAGGCTACTCTGTATTTATGTAGGGTGTTCACACGCTGATACATATCTAGCACACTGTCCAAGGAAGTATAATGATCTTTCACAGGCAAAATGGGAAAAATAAAAAACTTTTGCCTGCTGAAGAGTGACTATTAATTAACTGAACTGTTCATTGAAAAACATACCTTTGCATGTTCTTATCCATTTCTGCACTGAAAGGCTATAGACTTAAGAACATAAGAAATGCCATACTGGGTCAGACCAAGGTCCATCAAGCCCAGTATCCTATTTCCAACAGTGGCCAATCCAGGTAACAAGTACCTGGCAGGTTTCCAAAAAGGCACACAGGTTCCATAATGCTCATCCCAGGGTGGACAGTGGATTCCCTGGGTCCTCTTAATGGTTTATGGAGCTTTTCTCCAGGAACTTGTCCAAACCTTTTCTAAACCCAACTACACAAACAGCTTTTATTATATCCTCCGGTAACAAATTCCAGAGTTTGATTACGCATTGAGTATAAAAATATTTTCTCTTATTAGTCTTAAATGGGTTACACTGTAGTTTCATTGCATGTCCCTAGTCTTTTTACTTTTTGATGGCATATCCTGGACTTGGGTCATCAGTAGTGAAGAAACTACAATAGGTACAAAATATTGCCATTTGTCTTCTGTCAAATGCTGCTAAGTTTGACCAAGTCACCCCCTTATTTCATCAGAATCATTGGTTATATCTCATTCACCACTTTCACTTCCAGGATCTCATGCTGATGCACTGGGCTTTACTATACAGGTTTTCCACTGTACTTATCTGCTCTTCTTATTCCCTACTGTCCAAATCAGGTCCTTCATTCACAAACATTGAATCTTATGGTGTTTTCATCAGTTTTCCGTGTGCATTTGGAAAGCATATGGCATTTTACTTTTTGGCACCCTGCCTCTGGAACACCCTACCAGACTATTTCTGACTGGAATCTAATTTTCAAAAATTTAAAAGAGCCCTAAAAACATAGGGCCCGATTTTCGAAAGGCATCTACACAGTTTACAGACCAGTAAACCGTGTAGATGCCTTAGTTGGGGATATTCAATGGCACTTATATGGTTAGTTATTCTAACCTACTGCCAAAGGGTAAACTAAAACACGAAATATATATAAATACCCTTAGAACCACCAATTTCCAATAGTACATATATCTCTAATTAATCTATCAAGTAACTATCACACAGTTACATAGGGTATATATGACCTCAGAATAGCCTTTCCCCTACATGTGGCGAAGTAAATCACCATAGGATCGAATGGCAGACTTCACATCACAGGTTATAACCTTTCCATATTTTAATTCAAATTTTCAAAAAGTTAATCCAAGTCTGATTAAATAACCTACACCCGAAAAAGTACTTTTAGGGATTCTCAAAATTTAAAAAGTTTTTAATATTTTGTTATCTACATTTTAGTGTGAAACTGCAGCTCACCAACAGCTCAGTTACTTCCTAAAAAAAGAGAAAGAATACTCTTCAACAAAATATAGTATACTCCATTCAAGTAGCGTTGTAGAAACTCCAGTCTACACCAACAATTCAACGTCAATTCTCCACTCGGCTATATGCCACCAAAGAAGTAGCGAATGTTCTCTGTTCTCACAAAGGTTTTCTTTTTTTTTTTTAATTTAATATTTATTGAAATTTTAACAATACAGTCAAGAAAAAGTTTTGTACTGAAAAGAGATTCTCCCAAATATAACAAATATCATACAGATTATAAAGAAACAATTTTTACAGAGAACTCTCTTATAGCCCACACATTTAGGGGGCCGTGATTATAATACAACTACTGTAAGGTACGAGAAATAACCCAAATGATAGTTATGAAATACTCACATTAACAAAAGCAATATGAGAGTGAGTAGTCTAAGGTATTTACAGCACATGATGCGATTATATCGCATCCTGTGAAGAAACACCATGAACAACCTGTGTTACCACCAGTAACCTGGTGCTAAGGAAGGCAACCACGTCATTGGGCTGAGAAAAGACATATCTAACAGATTGATACAACAACAAATATTTACAAAGAAATCCCAGGTGGAGAGAACCCCCCAGCTGCAACATCCCAGATTTCTTAAGCAAAAAGTACTTCCTTCTTTTCTGGGTCTCCTTTGCGATATCTGGTCATATAACACACGTAAAAGAAAACGTACCTTCAACTATACAATGGGTAACTACCCAACATTGTCTCTAGACATCAATGTGCTCCCCCCCCCCCCTCCCCCTTGTTAACCACCATGCCTTCCTCCCCCCTCCGATCCCCCCCTCCTACCTTTCAGTATACACCAAACCCCCTCCCTTATCCCCATTCTTTAATAACAGTGCTACAGGTAACCCACAATAACAACTTGTTACCTCCCCCCCCCCCCACCGCCCTGAACCAATCACCCTACACCAGTGATGGCTAACCTTTTTGAGCCCGAGTGCCCAAACTGCCGCACAAAACCAAAGAATTTCCTCAAAGTGCCAGCACGTCAATTTGCATAAATATTTGCATAATGCTAACATACACTAACTTTTAGTAAACATGTCTCTTAATGAGTGTATGGATAAAGACAGACTAAAAGATTTCTACATTACTATAATCCAGTGCCAACCGCCAGGCACATTAGGAACTGTTACAAACACTGCCCATTTAGAACCAATAGCAACCCGCCGTATCCTAACAGCACTACCAGGACTCACAAAGCACCACACCATACCTATCAAAAGGCAACACTGCAAATATTAAACCAATACATTTCAGACAATAACAATACATGACCTACTGGGGAAAGAGAACAAGTGGCAATGTCAAAAAGGAATTACATAAACAGAATACCTCAGCTCAGTTACACAGTTGCAATTGCTCCAGCCACTTTCTTCTGGTTTCTTCATGTTTTCTGCTAACTCTCCATCATCTGCTGTCCATTTGTCCTTTCTTCTCTCTTCTAGTTTTTTTTCCATTCTCTCTCTCTACATCTGCTTTAACATACTAATCTTTCTCCTTTTGCTCTTTCCTCATTCCTATTTCATCCACTCAAATTTTACCCCTCCATCCTCAATCCCCACTTACTCTCCCAATACCCGGCCAATTGTAGATTTTTTATCCCTCCCACACAAAATATTTTTCCCCTCTCCATTTTACTCTCCCAGCCCCATCCCATTCTAATCCTCCCCCAACATCAGCTCCCTTCTAGTTCCAGCCTCACCCAGCATCCATTCCCTTCTAGTCCCTGCATCAGCCCATTTCCAGTCCTAGCAACCCCCCAACCCAATACCAGTCCTAGCCCCCCCCATCAACTCACTTCCAGCCCTAAACCCCCATCACCCCATTTCCAGACAGCCCCCATCAGCCCACAGCCCATTAGCAGTCCTACCCCCCCAGCCCATTAGCAGTCCTACCCCGCGCCCGCCCGCCCACCCATTAGCAGTCCTTACACCCCCCCCTCCTGCCCATTAGCAGTCCTAACCCCCCCTCCTCCTGCCCATTAGCAGTCCTAACCCCCCCTGCCCATTAGCAGTCCTAACACCCCCCACTCCTGCCCATTAGCAGTCCTAACCCCCCCCCTCCTCCTGCCCATTAGCAGTCCTAACCCCCCCTCCTCCTGCCCATTAGCAGTCCTAACCCCCCCTGCCCATTAGCTTTCCTAACCCCCCCTCCTGCCCATTAGCAGTCCTATCCCCCCCCTGCCCATTAGCAGTCCTAACCCCCCCTCCTGCCCATTAGCAGTCCTAACCCCCCCCCTCCTGCCCATTAGCAGTCCTAACCCCCCCCTCCTCCTCCTGCCCATTAGCAGTCCTAACCCCCCCCCCTCCTGCCCATTAGCAGTCCTAACCCCCCCCTCCTGCCCATTAGCAGTCCTAACCCCTCCCCCCCTCCTGCCCATTAGCAGTCCTAACCCCCCCCTCCTGCCCATTAGCAGTCCTAACCCCCCCCCCCGCAAATTTTTTTTAAAAAAAAGCAGGCTCTGGCTGCTGCCGCGGCAGATTGCAATGTCCCGCGGGGCCCCCTCCGCCCGCTAAGCCCCTCTGCAAGGGCTTTCAGATTCGCAAGGGAGAGCGTCTCCCTCGCGTCTCTGTTAAGCCCGCAGGGGCTAATGGGAAATTTCCCATCAGTCCCTCGCGTCTAAAGGGGCTGATGGGAAATTTCCCATTAGCCCCTTCGGGCTTAACAGAGACGCGAGGGAGACGCTCTCCCTCGCGAATCTGAAAGCTCTTGCAGAGGGGCTTAGCGGGCGGAGGGGGCCCCGCGGGACGCTGCATTCTGCCCTTGCCGCGTCCGCAGTCAGAGACAGCTTTTTCTTTTTTTTGCGGACCTATGGCCCGCGTGCCAGCTGCAAGGCCTTCGCGTGCCACAGCTGGCACGCGTGCCATAGGTTCGCCATCGCTGCCCTACACCCTCTAGCCATTGAGTGTTACAGTGTATCCCCCTTTTTTCACCCCCTCCCCCCCACTCCCCCTCCCTAGCCCTCCCCCAGAGCTCGACACAGCTGACCCCACACCTCCTCAAACTTCCCTCCCCTCTGCTGCCTTGCTGCCGTAAGCCTCTCCATCATAACCATATCCCTAAGCCTGTTCTCATATTGCTCTACCGAGGGCATCTCTTTTTGCTTCCACGCTTTTGCCACCTCACACCGTGCTGCACTGAGACACACCAGCACCATCCTACCCCCCCCCCCCCGTTGAACCTGCCCCTCCCCCCACCAAGATAATAAGCAAATATTGGGTTCAAAATCCACCACCACACCTAACTTCCCCTCCATCCATTCCAGTATCCGCCTCCAATACCCCTGCGCTTTTTGACAACTCCACCAAATATGCCAAAATGTCCCCACCTCTCCACACTCCCTCCAACATATGGGAGAAACCCCCGGAAACATCCGACTTATTCTCTCTGGCATATAATACCAGTGCATCATCACCTTATAGCAGTTTTCTCTAATTCTACTTGTCCTAGGCCCCCGTTTTATCTGATCCCAAACCCTTTTCCAGTCTTTCCCTGTCCAAGACACCCCCAAATCCTGTTCCCACTCCACCATATACCAAAATTTCCCTTTCCCCTCCCCTTGTACCCCCTTATATAAGCCCGAGATCATCCCCCTCGATTCTCTCTTCCCATACCAGATAGCCTCCATATGTGAGGCCTCCCCTTCCATGCCCACCCTCCCCAACACCTTTTGTAAAAAGGAGCGCACCTGCACATATGCATACCTGTCCCCCTCCTCCAACTGGAACTCCTCCTTTACCGCCTCAAAGCTTTTAATCGCCCCCTCTTCCAGCAACTGCAAACTACATCTCAACCCCTTCCCCCTCCAGACATCAAACCTACCCCCCTCCCACCCTGCTTTAAATGCCTTCCACCCTCTCCAGGGAGTCATTACTGAAAAGCCAGTCCCCCACCCAGCAATCTCAGGTTCTCTCACCTTATCCCACATCTTCACGACCTGTCTCATCGCCGGCGGTCCCCCCCCCCCACCCCCCGTTTCCGCCCTCTCCACCTTCGGGGCCCAGACCCAAGCATCCAAATGCCCCCCCATGGGTTAGTTTCTCCAGACTAACCCATGGTTTCTCCTCCCCACCCTCCCTCCAGCCTAACACATGTGTTAACTGTGCTGCCCGATAATAGTCCCTCAGATTAGGCACCCCTAACCCCCCCTCTTCCTTGGGCGCATACATCACCTCCCTTGCTATTCTTGGTGGCTTCCTTTTCCATATATAGCCAAACACCCGCCTTTGCAACAACCTCATCACTCCCTCTGGCACTTCTACCGGTAGAGCCTGAAACAGATACAACAGCCGTGGTAAGACATTCATCTTGAGCGCCGCAATCCGTCCCACCCAAGAAATCTCCAATCGCAGCCATCCCTCAATGTCCTTGCTTATCTGTCCTAAAAGCTTAGGATAATTCTCTCGATACAGGTCCTCATATCTAACCGTGAGCCTCACCCCCAAATACCCTAAGGACTTGCTGACCCACCGTAATGGATATAATCCCTTCAACTCCTCTTCTAGCTCCCTGTTCATCTGGACCTTCATCACCTCCGTTTTATCTATATTCATTTTAAACTCCGATACTTCTCCGTATCGACCCACCTCCTCCATTACCTCTGGCAGAGACTCCTGTGGCCTGCTTAAATATAATAGGATGTCGTCCGCGTATAACGAAATCTTATGGTTCAACCCCCCCCCCCCTTACTAGACCCACTATCTTGTCATTCCCCCTAATACTTTCCGCTAACGGCTCTACCGCCAGTGCAAATAGCAGTGGGGATAAGGGGCACCCCTGCCTAGTCCCCCTCCCCAATCCAAAGTCCCTAGAATATCTCCTGTTTATTTTAACCCGTGCCCTAGGTCCATTGTACAATCCCTTCACCCAATTTACAAAGTTCGGCCCACATCCCACTTTTTCCAAAACCCTCATCAGGAACCTCCAGTGGACCCTATCAAAAGCTTTCTCTGCATCGATTGACATCAGTAGGAAATCCTCCTGCTCTTGCCTAGCCTCCCAAATCACCGCAATTGCCCGCTTAATATTATCCCCAGCCTGTCTGCCCTCTATAAACCCCGCTTGATCGACATTAATTACTCCCGGTAGCTACCTCCCCAGCCTCCCTGCCAAGATCTTAGCCATTATTTTGACATCCACATTGAGAAGGGATATAGGCCTATATGAGCTACAGCTAACTGGATCCTTTCCGGGTTTTAACAGGACCGTGATCCCCGCCGTCAACATCTCCGGGGACAGCCCTCCCCTTGGTGTACCACCCCGTTAAACACCCTTGCCAAGATTTCCCCTAGCTCTTTTATAAAGATCTTATAAAAACTCCCGGGCAGCCCATCTAACCCCGGGGCCTCCCGCCCTTCAACCCCTTCACTGCCCTCCTAATTTCGTCCCCCGATATCTCTTCCTCCAACTCCTTTCTAGCTTCCTCCGGGAGGCCAGTTAACACCACCCCATCCAGGTACCTCTCATATCCCATTCCCCCACCCCCTCCATTCCCTCATACAACTCTATAATAAGCCCTAAACTGCTCCTTTATCTCATCCTCCATTCTACACATTCTACCATCCCTCCCCCTCACCTGAAAGATCTTAGCCGCCCCTTGCTGTTGTTTCAGTCTACGTGCCAACAATCTGCCCGCTGTCAGACGGCTGCCTAGGGTGAGAACTTACACAATCTTGACGATGCATATATTCATATGATTCTTGCAAGGTATTGTGGGTAATGTAGTTCATTCACTCTCAAACACAGCTGAAGACAATAATTGAGTTGTGTAACCAGTGGTAAGGCCAATAAAATACTTCTTTTATTGATGGGGTTTAATTCACCCAGCACATGTATGCTTGATAGCACTATAAATGAGGTTACTTGCTTGCAGTGTTTAAATGGATAACAAAAAGTCACAAAGTAAACCAGAAAACAACCTTCAGCTTGTCAGGCAATTAGCTAATGTTTTCTTAGCAAATAATTACCAAATACAAAGGCACAAAGAAATAAATAAACTTTGCTTGTTAGGTTAACTTCTGCTTATTTTTCACGCAGATCCCAGCAGTGATTCTCCCTTGCTCACACACACAATCAGGTGCAGCTTTAATTACTATCAATTGACCAGCTGGAAGCCTTTAGCTGGCTGGCTGCTACTGTGTGAACCCAAATCCTGCTTTTAAGAGCTGTTTGCAGTGGAAATAAAGAACAAAGTTAGGTTTCTTTGTGATGGCTGATGTGTTTTCTCACAGAAAGCTAGCAATAGCATTTAGATAGAGAACAGTCCATGTAAACTGTACTTTTATCTGCTGTATCTCCCCCTTCATCAATCAGCATAGGGTCACTATCATACATTGGCACAGACGAGTCTTTCATTAAGGCACTATCATGAGAATGCTTATTCCCTTGCTGCCATTCTCTATTATAGATAGGGTCTGGATCAGTGTTCATACCTGAGCCTCTCCTGCCATCATAATTCCTCTCTGTAAAGCCTGGCCAGTATGTAATCCAATTCTGATGTCCAGCCTTCCAATCTTGATCCCTGGACACTGGATCTCCTCTCACATACCTTCTGGCCTTGGTCTGAAAGTCCCTTCCACGTGCAGTCTTCTCTCTTCCAGGTAGCCACTGGTGATTCCTATCTCTGCCATTCCATTCCTCTGGCTGAATCCAGTCCAATGGACTCTGCTGGCACTTGGAATACCTCCCAGTATGGGTACTGCCTTGGACTCTCCCAGACCATCCAATGGGCTTTCTTCTCTTCCTTCCAGAGAGTTTCCTTCTTTCTCTATCCGCTTGGCTTGGCTTCTCTTCCTCCAGGTGATACTGGTGCTTGAGCTTGTAGCCGTTGCTGTCTCTGTCTCTGAAGCTCTTTCTGTAGCTTTTGCTGAAACTCTCCTTCAAGCTGTTATCTGAAGAATAATCTCTATTCTTATTCTTTCCTAATGTGTGCTCCTCCCTAACACAGCGCAGCTGTCTTGAATCAGGCCCTGCCCTTTGAGATGAGTGCTTAGGGATTACCTCATAGCTCTCTTGATTGCACACACATTTTCTCACTTCAGCCCCTCTCATGGCTGCTGGAAACCTGGTGCATTCTGGGACTGGTAGTCTTTTATGTGAAAACTCTGTTTTCTTACTTCTACCAAAACTGACAGGTTGCTTGTTCAGAGTCACATC
Source organism: Ichthyophis bannanicus (assembly GCA_033557465.1). NCBI lineage: Eukaryota > Metazoa > Chordata > Amphibia > Gymnophiona > Ichthyophiidae > Ichthyophis > Ichthyophis bannanicus. The sequence continues at coordinate 662,658,996 of CM066032.1, forward strand.
ATCTTTTCTATAGCTCCTACCTGAGCTATGATAAGCTTCCTTATCACACCACCTTATCCCCAAATTCATAATGGGTTTGTTTAACTTTCTGCAAAGTTCTCAAAACTGACAGTAAATCTACCTTGCCAGAGAGAATTTTCAAAACTCACACAACAAGGACCTTACCTAGGAAAAGAAGTACTGTAAATATTGTAATGAGCCCTAAAACATAAGCAGACCTTATAGAAAAACTGAACAAACCAGAATAACTACACAGTCTTACATATAAACTCCATGCTAACAGAATATCCAGCCTCGATTGCATACACACAACACTGGTAGGCACTCACCAAATTTTATTCTATTTTTATTTTTATTTAACAATCCTTATATACCGCGATCTTCCAAAGATCATTTGCGGTTTACAATGAACAAGTTAAGAAACAGTGTAACAATACTGTTTTTTACATGAAACTTCTGTGAACTATTTACAATAGTCTGTTAATTACATATTAACGTTGGGTAATATTAGGTAACATTATAAAACTATATACAAAGGTATGGTTCATATAGGCAAATCCCTTAACGTAAGTTGGAGTAGCGATTGAAACGAGGTAGTTGAGACTGAATGATGAAAGAAAAGAAGGAAAGATATTTGTGAGTGTGTAGAGTAAGTTGTGTTACTATTAGATTGAACAGTAGATAAGAGCTATTCATTTGGGCTAGGATCAATGTGGCCAGCTTAGTGGAAATATTGTCACCAAATAAAAATTGTGACCACAAACTGAAATAGAAATATGCAGACAAAAATTAAACTGAAACCCCAAGAAGCCAACTGCTCCATGCGGAGCAACACCAGAGAAATCAGAGATGCATTCCTCTATATTGTGTAAAATATAAAGACGGCAGATGTCGGAGCCTGCATTAGGGGTGGTGCAACCAAGCCCTTGCTTTGGGCACCCAGGACAGAGAGGACACCAAGATTGCCCACCCTCCAGTTCTCAGTTTCCCTCTTTTTCTCTTTTACCTCCTTTCATTTCTTTCCCAGCCCATGCCCTCACTCTTACCCTCTCTCTAGCTCTCCCATTCCACCTCTCACTCCTTCCCCAGCATCTTTTTCCTTTTTTCTTAAATCCACTCCACTTCTTCCTTTTGTATTTCCTCCCTTCCCAGCCATCATCTACTTTCTGTCTCTTACACCTTCACCAGCCCCAGCTCTTTCCCTGCCCTTCATTCTCTCTAGCCCAGTAGCTGCCACTGACCTCTTCCTCGACTCCTGGTTACAAACTATATCGCAGTGATAGGGTAGAACAAGTTGGTGGAGGGGATGCACTCTATGTTAGAGAGGGCATTAGTCATATAGGACTAGTTTTGCAGGAGAAAAATGAAATTGTAGAATCCCTATGGCTAGAAATTCCATGTAAAAAGAGGAAGGCGATGGCAGTGGGGGTATTCTACCGACTGCCTGGTCAGAATGAACAGATGGATGATGAAATGCTGAAAGAAATCAGAGAAGCTAACAAAAGTTACAACACAGTAATAAAGAGTGATTTAAATTATGCTGGTATCAAGTGGGTCAATGTCAAAGAAGGACATGTTAGAGAGATAAAGTTTCTAGATGAAATAAATGACTGCTTCTTAGAGCAGCTGGTTCATGAACTGACAAGAGGGGAAACTCTTTTGGATCTAGTCCTTAGTGGAACACAGGATCTGCTGCAAGAGTTAAAGGTGTTAGGGCCACTTGGCAATAGTGATCATAGCATGATCGCATTTGAATTAATAAATGGAAGAAGGATGGCAAGGAAATTCACAGTACTACCTTTTAGCTTTCAAAAGGGAAACTATGATAACATGAGGAAAATAGCTAAGAAAAAAACTAAAAGGAGCAGCTGCAAAGGTTAAAGATTTACATCAAGCATGGGCGTTATTTAAAAGTACTATCTTGGAAGCCCAGACCAGATGTATTCCATGCTTTAAGAAAAGTGGAAGGAAGGCCAAAAAAACTGCCAGCATGGTTTAAAGGCGAGGTCAGAGAGGCTGTTGCCAAAAAAGCATCTTTCAGGAAATTATGAACACAGGAAACAACATAAGCATTGGCAAGTTAGATGCAAAGCACTGATAAGGCAGGCAAAGAAAGAATTTGAAAAAAAGCTTGCTGTGGAAGCTGTGGACCACTGGATGATAGAGGGGTAAAAAGGGCGCTAAGTGAGAACAAGGCCATAGCAGAGAGACTGAATGAATTTTTTGTTTTGGTCTTTATTGAAGATGAAGATAAAGGTGATGTAGCAGAAGAATTGAAAGAAATATCAATAAACTGGAAAGATGTATTACAACTATTTGATAAACTGAAGAGTAGCAATCACCTGGACCAGATGGTATACATCCGAGGGTGTTGAAAGAACTGAGATTGCAGACCTACTATTAGTAATCTGTAAACTATGATTGAAATCATCTGTAGTAGTGGAAGATTAGAGAATGGCCAATGTAATACCAATTTTTAAAAAAAGCTCCAGGGGTGATCCAGGAAACTCTAGACCGGTGAGCCTGATGTCAGTACCAGGCAAAATGGCAGAAACCATTATAAACAATAAAATTACTGAACATATAGATAGTCATGGTTTAATGGGAGAAAGCCAACATGGATTAAGCCAAGGAAAAAGTCTTGCCCTACTAACCTGTTATATATTTTTTTGAAGGTGTGAATAAACAGGTAGACAAATGTGAGCCAGTTGATATAGTGCATCTGTATTTTCAGAAAGCCTTTGACAAGGTCCCTCATGACAGATTCTTGGCAAAATTAAAGAGTCACGTGATTGGAGGCAGTGTAGTACTGTGGCTCAGGAACTGGTTAATAGACTGAAAGCAGAGAAAAGATGAATAGTGGAGTACCCCAGGGATCTGTGCTGGGCCCACTGCTTTTTAACATATTCATAAATGACCTGGAATTAAGAATAATGAGTGAGGTGATGAAATTTGCAGGGGACACAAACTTTTTCAAAGCTGTTAAAAACACAAAAGATTGTGAAAAATTGTAAGAGGATGTTGATAAATTGGAAGACTGGACATCCAAATGGTAGTTGAAACTTAATGTGGGAAAGTGCAAAGTTATGTACCTAGGAAAGAACAACCCAAACTATGGTTACACAATGGAAGGTACCACCTTAGAAACCACCACCCAGGAAAAAGATTTAGGCATCATCATGGATAATATGTTGAAACCCTCCACCCAGTCTGCAATGGCGGCCAAGAAAACAAATAGAATGCTAGGAATCATAAGGAAAGGAATGGAAAATAAAACCAAGGATATTATAATTTATTTATTTATTTAACATTTCTTTTATACCGCGCTCTTTATCATCAGTGCGGTTTACAGTTAACAGAACGACTCGAGGACCACAGGGCACTCCCGAGTTTACATCAAACAGGGAAGACAACTTGGAAAGAAAACAGGGAGAACTATGTACAATTTACATACTGCTGTGTCAATAATGTTACAAGGGTGGAACTGGGAGTGAGATCCAGTGTGGACCGTATTCCATTTATGGACCACTTCCACTTATAATGCCTCTGTATCATTCCATGGTGTGATCATACCTTGAATATTGTGTGCAATTCTGGTTGCTCTATCTTAAAAGGATATAGAAGAATTAGAAAAGGAAAAAAGAAGAACAATAAAAATGGTAAAAGGGATGGAAGGATTCCCATATAAGTAGGGGCTTAAAAGGTTGGAGCTCTTCAACTTGGAAAAGAGATGCCATTGAAAAGTAGAAAGACTAGAGGATATGCAATGAAGCTACAATGTAACCCATTTAAGACTAATAAGTGAAAATATTTTTTCTCAACGTGTAATCAAACTCTGGAATTCATTACCGGAGGATGTAGTAAAAACTGTTAGTGTAGCTGGGTTTAAAAAAGGTTTGGACAAGTTCCTGGAATAAAGGTCCATAAACCATTATTAAAGATGACCCAGGAAATCTACTGCTTACCCTGGGACAAGCATTTTGGAACCTGTGTGCCTTTTTGGGAACCTGCCAGGTACTTGTGACTTGGATTGGCCACTGTTCGAAACAGGATATGGCACTTGATAGACCTTGGTCTGCTCCAGTATGGCATTTCTTATGTTCTTCCAGTCCAGCCCACTACTGTAACCTTCTCCTTTCTCCTGCTCCAGCCCAGCCCAGCCCAGTCCAGTATCTGTCACCTTTCCTTTTCTCCTCCTTTCAGTCTAGCCCAGCCCAATATCTGCCAACTTTCCCCTTCCCACCAGTACAACACATTATCTGTCACACTTTCCTCTTCAGCCCTCCAAGTCTGGTAGCAACTCCTTTCCCTCTCTCCCCTCTCCCCCATGTCTCCCTTACTTAAACAAATTTGAGTTCTATCTCTCCATATGAAAACCAGCCAGGCCGGCTGAAAAATGGCCAATTGGCAACCCTAGGTTAGTCTAAGCCTTGTTTTAGAGGGGATAACTTGTGTTGTGAATAATAGGGGACCAGAATGGAACCAAGAGAAACAGGAAGTCTTGTATAATATGCCTGATGAGTTATTTTTAAAATTTTAAACGGAATCCTATTAGCCCCTGGGAGCCAGTGCTGCTCTTTAAGCAGAGGTATTATATGGTCATAGTTTTTTGTGCCTTAAATCAGCCTTACGGCAACATTTTGAATATGCTGGAGTCTCTTCAGCTGGCATTGTGGGACTTCAGTAAACAGCAAATTGCAAGGATCACCAATGCAAGGGCAAGGATCACCAATGCATGAAGGAGTTTCTTTAGTACCTGAGAATCCAAATAAGGTTTAGAGATCTAATTCTTCTAAGGGCTACATAGGATCATTTGATTGCTATAAAAACTGAAGTGGACAAGGCCATGGGACCGGATGGCATACATCCCAGGATACTGAAAGAGCTCAGAGAGGTTTTTGCAGGGCCGTTAAAGGATGCTTTTAATAAATCCTTGGAGATAGGAGAAGTTCCACAGGACTGGAGAAGGGCTGATGCAGTACCTCTTTGCAAAAGTGGTAATAGGGAAGAAGTGACAAACTACAGGACAGTAAGCCTTACCTCGGTGGTGGGAAAAGTAATGGAGGTGCTCCTGAAAGAGCGAATAGTGGACTTTCTCATAACCAACAGGTTGCATGATCCGAGGCAACATGGTTTTACCAAAGGACAATCTTGCCAAACAAATCTGATTGAGTTCTTTGATTGGGTGACCAGAGAACTAGATCAAGGGCATGCGATGGATGTGATCCTCCTAGATTTCAGCAAAGTCTTTGATACTGTTCCTCATAGGAGGCTTATCAATAAACTCAAGGGCTTGGGGAAGGGTCCCAAGGTGGTGAACTGGATCAGAAATTGGTTGACTGACAGACGACAGAAGGTGATGGTAAATGGAGCTCACTTGGATGAAAGGAAGGTGATTAGCGTTGTGCCCCAGGGTTTAGTCCTGAGACCGGTACTGTTCAATGTATTTGTGAGCAATATTGCTGAAGGACTGAATGGAAAAGTCTATCTTTTTGCAGATGACATGAAAATTTGCAACAGAGTGGACTCCCCTGAGGGAGTGGATATCATGAGGAAAGATCTACAAAAACTGGAAGAATGGTCTAATGCTTGGCAATTAAGATTTAATATGAAGAAGTGCAGTGTCATGCACTTGGGAAGCAGAAACCCAAGAGGATTGTATGTGATAGGGGACGAGAGGTTGGTGTGCATGGACCAGGAGATGGACATCGGAGTGATTGTTTCAGAGGATCTCAAGGTGGCAAAACAGTGTGACAAGGCTGTGGCAAAAGCCAGAAGGATGCTGGGTTGCATACAGAGAGGAATTACCAGCAGAAAGGAAGAGGTACTAATACCACTGTACGAGTCGCTGGTGAGGCCTCACTTGGAATATTGTGTTCAGTTTTGGAGACCGTATCTCGCAAAGGATATAAAAAGACTGGAAATGGTTCAGAGGAAGGCGACCAAAATGATTTGGAGCCTGCGTCAGAAGACATATGAGAAGAGACTTGAAGACTTAAATATGTACACTCTGGAGGAGAAGAGGGAGAGGGGAGATATGATTCAGACCTTTAAATACTTAAAGAGTTTTAACGAACAAACAAACCTTTTCCAAAGAGGGGGAAGCTATAAAACTAGAGGGCATAACATGAAGCTGCAAGGTGGTAAACTGAAAGGCAACTTCAGGAAATACTTTTTCACTGAAAGTGTAGAGGATGCTTGGAATGCCCTCCCGATGGAAGTGGTAGGGCAAATACAGTGACGGAATTCAAATTGGCTTGGGACAGACACAGTGGATCCCTTTATAGCAACAGGATAAAATCAAAATAAACATAACTCTCTTATATCTCAACCAATAGGGGTGATCTACACGGAGCGGTGGGTACACCCCTAAACAAAGGCATGGTGAAGGGTGACCTGCACGGAGCAGCAGGGGCACCTACTCTTACTGCCTGGCTGGGCAGACTAGATGTACCATACTAGTCTTTATCTGCTATCATAAACTATGTTACTATGTTACTATATAAAGAGCTCTGATGTCTAGATTTAGTCATTGGGGCTATATCAAACAATAATAAATAATAAATAAATTTAAAAAAATAGTTTATCATTTAGGGGCTAAATATTGCTGCTAAATGTAGAAGTGTCATGGTCATCTCCATCCTGCCTCAAATCCACCCCCTTTTTTACGCATAAAATCTGGCCATATAAATGAGTTAAATGGTCCTATTTTATACATACAAATACTGACAATTTGAAGAATAGACCAGCTGTGAATTTTCCACCTATTCGCAAATGCATAACTTGCTTTAACTATCCAACCCATTGTTTATGTTACAGAAGTTATAGGCAGACTAGGCATCCACCTAGAGTGGAAGACCTTGGGATGGGGGCAGCACGGCGCCGGCACAGCCTGCACCAAAAGTAAATGCAGTGCGATGGCAGGCCTTTGAGCACCTCTGCGCATGCACACTTATGAACTGTCGTCCCTGCCGCCTCCAAAAGGGAGTTTGCATTAGAGGAGGCAGGCCCGGCCGGCCATGAGCACATGCATGGTATCTGAAGGCCCGCTGCCACACTGCTTTTACTTTCTGTGCAAGCTTGGCTGGAGCCGAGGATGGAGGTATGCCTGCAGCACTGGAAAAAAGGGTGATGCTGGACACCTCGTGGGGGGGAAAGGCGCAAGCCTGTAAATAGGTAATTAGGTAAACTTGCTATATTGTTCATGCTAATGTTATGTTCAATGTATATATTTTTCAGTTCAGAGAAGCACAAAAAGAACGAGCACGCTAGCAAAAAACCAACCAAGGCACAACAAAACAAAATGTGTGGTGTGGTCACAGGTGCTTTATTGAAAAAGAGCCCCTGTGCATTTCGGAAAGCACCTTCCTCAGGGGGTACAAACCTCAAAATAAAACAGAAGAATAAAAGAGAAAAATAAAACATATTTCATATTACAATAATAAATATCTAAAACAGAAATAATCAAATATATAAATAGGTAAAATTCAGTAAATAAAGCCATATGACAGAAATTTGTAAAAGACATAAGGTGGAGAAAAACATTCAAAAACGCCCTGATCGTGCTAGAAAGGTCAAATATACAAATACTTATCCAACGGTGTGAATCAGAGAGATGAAGAGGAACAAGATGCATTTAAAATCCTAATTAAAAGAGAATGTCTTCTTACCAAACCACACTGTGTATACTGTTTGATGGATGGAGATATATCTGTGAGAAACATATAGAAACTGGATAGTAAATACCAAGCCAAATATGCAAAGGGGGGGGGGGCTATAATAATGATATTAATTTTGTTCTAATACATCCCACCAACCCCTTCTGAGGGAACCTATTGTTTTATCCCAAAGTGCTAAGAGATAGGTGGGGGAGGGGGGGGGGGGTCATCATAATAAAGACCTAATAATATAAAAAGGAGAGCAAAAGCATGTAAGCCAAACTTTTAAGATTTCAAAGCAGAGAAGTAGTTGATATAAAATCAAAACAGTGTAAGACAACTGTAAAAAGATATTCTACCAACTCACCTAAAGCAAAGAGATTAAGGGGTATGTTTACTAAACCGCGCAAATGTGCGGGGCGCACTTGAGCGTGCGCTAAGGTACCTTAGCGCACGCTAATAGTGCATTTTTGGTGCCCCGCATGCGTGCGCACTGCCCGCACAAGTGCGCTCCGCCTGCACAAGAGCGGGGCGCGCTGATGTGAAATAGAGGCGTGGAAAGGCATTTCGAGGGCGGAGGAAGGCTCCCGAGGGGTGGGGGGATGGGATCAATGGGTGGAGAGTGGGAGGGGAGAGGCTCCCCGCACAGGAGCGGGGCTGAATTTCGGCAAAAAAAATACCGCGAGTGAAACCCTCGCGTTAGAGCCGATTTAAAGGGAAGAGAAACCATTTCCGTCAGCAATGTACAGCAAAACCGGGGAAACCTGCAAAACGTGAGCAGTGTGATACATGTGCACAGAACAAAATAGCAAATATAAATTGAAAATGACCACAACAAATTCAAAATAAATTATAATCCAGCTGGGCAACAGTGATATTAATGGGAAACCATAAAAAACACTCCCAGGAAAGCTCCAAAAAAAAGAAATGATTTTTGGAAGGGTCTACGCTCCGTAGACTCTTTCAAAAATCACTGCATTTTATTGGAGCTTTCCTGGGAGTGTTTTTTATGTTGCCCATTGATATCACTGTTGCCCAGCTTGGTTTTGTTTTTTTTCCCCTTTTTTGGAGGTCATTTTTGAGGTTTATTTGCACCTTTGTCCCCATACAAGGTAAACGAGCCCACAGTAAAATTGTGCAGAGTGTGTCTGACTCGTGCGGCCAGGTTTCCTATCTCCAGAGACTGCACTGTCTCTATGGCCACAGTGTGATGCAGCGGACACAGCCAGTGCCTGTAGGACCAGAGGGTCACAGGTTCAAATCCCAGCTGGGGCTCCTGCCAACCCAGTCTCCATAGTTTTACCAACCACTAAACAGTGATAGTAAAGACACTCCTTTATTGCTGAGAACATACGCATGGTTAATACGCCTATATTTTACCACACCAAACACAGACACCATAAACAGCCGCATTACCTAGAGCAGAGTCTCCCAAATGCAGTCCTGGAGGGCCCCACACCATTCAGGTTCCATGCTGCCTCTAATAAAGATGCCTGTGCTGCATATCTATGCACCACCCCCATGGTATGCAGATGTAGCTCATGCATATTTATGAGGGACAGCATGAAAACCCGACCAGTGTTTGGAACACCAGGACTGCAGTTGGGAAACTCTGCCGTAAAGCAGCAGCCAACAGGGCCAAACACACCCACACACACACCCACAGGCCCCATTGGCCAATGCCTCCTGGAGAGGCAGGACTTTGGGTCCTGCCTGTATCTCCCAATACTAGCACTTGCATACCTTAGCAATGCCACCCTACACCTGGGTATATGGTACAGAGCTATCAAATGTTTCCCATGATAACTGGCAGATATCAATTCCTACGTTAAGCACATTTTGCTCCTTGGGCTCCACCATAACAATCATTCTGATGTCTGCGGTGTGTGCTACAGGTCTGGTCTCTGACAGTGTTTACCGGCCTGGGGAGTGACCCCCAACAGTATTGCGTACCATATCCATGCCTGTACTGTGCCCAGGACTGGTGTGGTGGGTATGGCTGCTGAACATCTCTATAGTAGCACAATGCTGGCATAGGTGTGGGGGTGGCTGTCTGTCTATCCAGTATGTGGTGGCTGCAAACACCTTCCACAGCCCACACTGCCAGCAATGTTGCCAGTATTGGGCTGCCAATGTGCATAATGAGGAGCAAGGTACCATGGGTATAGGCCGGACAGGGTGGCCGGGCCAGGGTGCATCTGCACAGGGCATAGGGCACTGACTGGGATATTTTAGTGCCCTGCCACCACCTACACGGACAGGGTGACCTCAGTATGTCCTGCTGAGAGATCACTCTCACCCTGACTGTGCAGTGACCACAGCATGGCTAGGCACCCCCATAGTGCTATATAGTATTTCTCTCATGTGATAGATATGGGTTTCCTTTTGGGGCCCAGTTACTGATTTATCTGCTTGCTGTGTATGCTGACATCCCAGTTCTGGGTGCATGCATCTCCACTGGGAACATGTGCTGTGGACTAACTAGCACACTGTTTGTAGCTGGTATGTGTCTTGATGGAGCAGGGTGCAGTGGATGGTGATTTGCTGCAGGAGAATATCAGATAGTGGTGGGGTGCAACTCACCATATCCAGGCCTGATGTCTGTCTGCTATTGTGTTCTGGATGTGTATAGAGCTGCATTGACTGCCCTGTGGGGTGTCTGTTCCTCAGCAGGACTGTAGTTGATGGACCCCTTCTACTGCCATCTTTGCAGGGAGGTAGAATGTGGATCTATTGATGGGAGGCCCTGTGCCTTGGATGACAGTGCACTTTAAAATGTGTCTTATAGTGCGCCTTATGTTAACACGCTTTGAGAGTGCGTTTGCTAGTAGTGATAATTAAAATATGCATAAAATGCCACCTAAAGCAATCTTCCCCATAATATGCTATGCCTCAGCCAGCCTTTTCCATTGGGCACTTTGGGGGAATTGAACCCCTGAACCCTGCACCATTGGTCAGTGTCTTAACCATTGTGCTGTGGTTCTGTTCCTGTGGTTGCACATCAGCGCGCCACTTATGCTGCGCCATATTAAACACCCTCCTAAAACATTAGCACGCCGCCTTATGCCCATCAGGGCGCAGCCTTATGCAGCCCATCATTTAAATGCCTCCTAAAATAATGCCTCAGCCAGCCATCTTCAATGAGCATTGTGGGGGATTGAACCCCTGATCCCTGCACCATTGGTCAGTGTCTTAACCATTGTGCTGTGGCTCTGCTCTTTTTCCTGCACATCAGCACGCCACTTATACCTCCCAGTATTATAATGCCTCCATAAACATCAGCGTGCCGCCTTATGCCGCCCAGTATTAATATGCCGCTAAAAACATCAGCACCCCCCCTTATGCCACCCAGTATTTCTGTGCCTCATAAATTATTGTCTCAGCCAGCTGTCTTCATTGGGCACTGTGGGGGATTGAGCCCCTGATCCCTGCACCTTTGGTCAGTGTCTTAACCATTGTGCTGTGGCTCTACTCTTTTTCTTGCACTTCAGCGCGCCACTTATGTCTCCCGCGCAGCTATCTCATGCGCTAAGGTGCGGGGCGCACATGGGCGCCGCGCACCTTAACGCATATGTAAATTCCGGCTTTTCTTTTTCAGGACGGAACGCCCACTCCTTATATGGCACCCGCATACTACCGGGGCCCGCACTTTACCGGGGTTTTAGTAAACATACCCCTAAGAGCGCCTGTGGCATTGCAGCGATTCAGCGAAAAATTAAATAACTGGACGAGAGTGCCAACACTCTTTTCAAGGGCTCTGGATTCGCACCAAAACGGCAAAGGTCAGAAGTGATCCCTATGTGTGTCGTGGATCAATCAAATTGAAGTCTAAAGCTGATGAACAAATGGTGTTAAATTCCCATCCTATACCTACGTGTTTCTTCTGTATTAAAATAAACGGGATACATTTGCATGTAAAACAACAGTATAAATGGTGAACTTGACAAACAAATTGTATGAGTAGAACCAGGCGACAGGAGGCAACGCTTCATGCGCTTGTAGCACTGCCACAGAAATCAAACTAATAACAGCGAACAGCGCAATTGAACCAACAAGTATTATAAAACTGAAGGTAGAAATTAAAAGTAAAAAGCAAAGAGCATCTTATGCTCAAGATTACAAATACTTTACGTAAGGCATCAGAACCCGAGCTTATGTAAAGTGCCAAAAGAAACATAGCTGAACTGTTACGAGCTCTATTCATTTATTGCTAAGAAAAACGGAGCACTGTGAGCACTGGGTGAATAAAAACAATTTGTGTCAAACAAATGAGTTGTGGCAATCTCACAACTGGGAGCTGTGTCTCACTGAGGAACAATATCTGATTTTAAGCAATATGCATAGTTGAAAAAATGTATCATGGCAGCACTATATCTTAAAAAACGCTGTTGTGTATAAAATGTATGCCAGACATCAAATTATAAAAGTCTAATAACTGAGAGCAGTGTCTCATTGAGGAGCAATATCTGATTTTTAAAGAACAAAACATTGTAACAATGTGTATTTAAAAACCACTATAATATGCACAATTTAAAAAGTGCAATCGTGGTAGCACTATACTTTTTTAAACGCTATAGCGTATGTAAAGAAAAAAGTAAAAACTGGATCAAAGGACTCCTTTTTGTATGATTAGGTCTTTATTATGATGACACCCCCTATCTCTTAGCACTTTGGGATAAAACAATAGATTCTCGCAGAAGGGTTGGTGGGATGTATTTGAACAAAATGAATATCATTATTATAGCCCTCCCCTTTGCATATTTGGCTTGGTACTTACTATCCAGTTTCTGTATGTTTCTGACAGATACATCTCCATCCATTAAAAAGTATACAAAGTGAGGGTCATTCTGTCCCTCTGCTGGCCCCGTCAATATCCTCTTACATACAGCAGGTTTGTATGGGGAGGCCTAGATGGGGGTGGAGGGGGCATTCCGGAGGTGGAGCAAGGGTGAGGCATTGGCGGCCTGTGATCCTGGACGTACAAGGATGATTCAGATGTTGGTCCTGCATGTCCGGGCCTCAAAGGTGGAATAAGTCGCCCTGGATGGAGGGGGATCGCGGCGTGGGACCCAGGAATATAGGTGAGGGGCGCAAGGGGTTACCTGCAGTCTGACCCAGGCCTTGGAAGTCCAGATTGGGGGTCGGGCTGTGGGGAACAGGCATCTGGGTTTGGCGGGCCAGGATCATGACTCATGAATGGAGCCGTGGTGCCATGGCGATGGGACGCTATGGCACTGCAACTCCATTCATGGGACTGGCTGAGTTAGCTGGGTAGTTGCTGGAACGTATGGCTGGCAGAATTGAGTCCAGGCCTGCTTGTTCAGGCGCTAGACCTGATTCTGATCCACGGGGGCTGTGGGATCAGAATTGGATCTAACTTTGTACACTTGATTCTGCTCGGCCGTAAAGGGGCTGGATGCGCATGAATGGAATTGACCTCAGTGTGACTTTGTAAGTAGACATTCTCTTTTAATTAGGATTTTAAATGCATCTTGTTTGTCCTCATCTCTCTGGTTCACTCTTTAGATTCACAGTGTTGGATAAATACTTGTATGTTTGACCTTTCTAGCACAATCAGGGCATTTTTGAATGTTTTTTTCCTCCACCTTTCGTCTTTTATATACTTCTGTCATATGGCTTTATGTTATTTATTGAATTTAATTTATTTATGTATTTGATTACTTATGGGTTAGATATTTATTATTGTAATATGAAATATGTTTTATTTTTCTGTTTTAATCTTCTGTTTTATTTTGAGGTTTGTACTCCCTGAGGAAGATGTGTGCCGAAACGCGTAGGGGCTCTTTTTCAATAAAGCACCTGTGACCACACCACACATCTCACTTTGTGTGCCTTTTTTGTTCATTTCAGTCACACCCATGTTCCATGTATGAGCATTACAAGTTCCCTGTAATTGCTAGTTCTCTGTAAACCGCGTAGACACCTGGGGGGGGGGGGGGTGGAGGGAAGGAAAGATGCTGGACACTTTGGGGCAAGGGAAGGAGAGATGCTGGATACCTCTGGGGGAGGAAGGGAAGAAAAAATCCTGGACACCTTGGGGGGGGGGGAGAAGGAAAGGGGAGGGGAGATGCTGGATAGCTCTGCGGGGAGGGAGGCAAGGAAAGATACTGGACACCTTGGGGGGGAGGGAAGATGCTGAATACCTCTAGAAGGGGTAGGAAAAGGAAGATGTGGGGCACCTTGGGGAGGACAAGGGAAGGGAAGATGCTGGAAACCTCGGGGGCTGAATACGGAAGGGAAGGGTGATGCTGGATATCTTTAGTTCTTATAAGATTCTGAGCAAGGGCTTTGCTGTAAGACTGGATTGTTGGAACTTTTTTCTTTTCCTCTGCCAGTTTCTTTTTCTGCTGGAGCACAACTCTCTGTGCCAGCAGTTAATTCACAGGAAAACAGAGGCAAAGGCAGGCTGTGTGTGTGCGAGAAAAGGCCAAGGCCTTTGCTGATATAAGGCTGCAGATCCTTTTTCACTATTGAATTGGTTCCTGCATATTTTATTTTCTCTGCCAGTATGACATTGTTTCAGTGCGCTGTGCCACTAAATGCTGTACATACTGTAAATATGATCACTTTTCTGTCTGCTGTCCTAAAATGTTATTGGTTTTAACAAAATATATGCAGCCAGAAACACAGGTCGGGAAAATACTTTTCCAGTGAATGCGTGTGATTTTAAAGGGTGTATGAGTCATTTAGGTGCTGAGATCATGGTGACTCACAGAAAATGATCTCTTCTGAGCTTCTTTCACTGAAGTTTTAAAACACAGTTCCAAGAACTGGACTGACAGCAGTGTTTACAGAAGTGAAGTTCATCAGCAGAGACCATGGCATTACTCAAGACATCACTACAGACATTCTCTGGGGGCTGATGTGGTCTTGGGAACACAAGTGCTGCAGTGGCTTTGGATAATTCTCATGGTGGTGCAATGAATGATATTCCCACCCACCAACAACTGCATAGGGATTTTAGATTTATTACTTGCCTTTCCCAGATCCAAGCTCAAGGTGAGTTGAAAGCAGCTGCAGCCAAGAAAGCAAATAAAATGCTAAGGATCATAAGGAAAGGAATAGAAAATAAAACCAAGGATATTATAATGCGACCACACCTTGAATATTGTGTGCAATTCTGGTCACCGTATCTTAAAAAGGATATAGCAGAACTGGGTCTCACACTCAATCCAAACCCTCAGAATGGCCCTCCAGGTCGCTGTCATTCTTAGCTTCTACTTCTTCACCCACTGGCTTGGAACCTCCCAGGCTCTTTACACACCACAAGGCAGGATCCCAATCCTGAATAACCATGGAAAAAGATGGAATTGCCCCCCTTACTCCAACCCAGGAAGTGACGCCTACACGCGCCACTCCCACCTGATTCATGTAGCACTCCAGCTATCCAAGTCAACCAGACAGGAAAAACCTTTGAGATGCCGACCCCTAAAATGTGCCATCATCAACGCGCGTTCCATTCGCAATAAATGGCCTGTTGTCCTTGACACAATCTCCTTTTATGACCTGGAGATACTAATGATCACAGAAACATGACTATCGTCAGAAGACAACGTCATCCTCCACCAACTACTACCCCCCAATTTCGCAATACATACGCGACATCGGGAAAACAAAAAAGGAGGAGGTGTACTCATAATCTCCAAATCTGAGCTCAACTTCCACATTCTAGACTCTTCTAGCACAAACAGCCTGGACATCCTCTCCATTGCTAACCAACAATGTTCCCTCAACCTGTTATATAGATCACCATCCACTTCTCCAGAAGACCTTCCAACCATTATTGACCTTGCAGCTAACACCCTCTCTCCCAATAAACCAAATTGGATAATGGGTGATTTCAATCTCCCATCCTTACCCCAAAGCCATGCAAATGCGTTCCTGGATGCAATGGAAGACCTAGGTCTCAAACAAATCATCAATGAACCCACACACACAAAGGGGAACATTCTCGACATGGTATTTGTCCCACACCCAGTCATGGACCAAAACCACTATCCTCCAATATCAGTCATGGATGTACCCTGGTCCGACCACAAATTGATCATCATCCAGATACCCATCAACAATGACCAACCGGACAGAAGCCGACCTTCGAGCATATCCTCTCGAACTGCCACTAGATGCTTTCGCCCCTTCAATAGGGAACACATCCTGTCGGAAACCCCATCACTCATCAGCAAAACCACACCAGACCTTGATGAACTAATCGCTTACTGGAACTCTAGCCTGCTTGCCATCTCACAATACTCGAACCCAAAGAATACAGCTAGGTCAAAAAGAAGCTCCGCCCCATGGTTCTCCCCTGAGCTGCGATCGTCCCTTATGCAACTACGTAAACTTGAACGCCGATGGCGCAGATCGCATTCAACTGAAGATCAGACCGCTTACCGAACCCACCTTGCAATACACCGAGAATCAATCACTACCAAAATGAGACAATATCACACCGACACCCTAAAGAGGTCTCTGAACAAGCCATGCGACCTCTTCAATCTGGTCAAATCCCTCTCAAAAGAACCTTCCCCTGAACAACATAGCGAAATTCACCCGCAGGAATTCGCTGATTACCTGCAATCCAAGATCGTGCAAACCAACAAGGTGTTAGCGGCCCCTTATCAAGAACCAATGGGCCTATCTCCACTTAACATATTTTCCACACCATCCACTAAATGTATCGAGGACACCATAGCCTCTCTCAACACCTCCACCGCACAGACTGACCCATGTCCAGCTTTTTGGATCAAGGAGCTACGTGATGTGTTCAGCCCTGTCATCGCAAAAATAATGAAACTCTCCTTCACAACAGCATATTTCCCCACTTCACTCAAGCAGACTTCCATTAGACCACTATTGAAGAACCCCAAACTTGATCCACAAAGAGCTGACTCCTACCGACCAATAGCCAGCATTCCCCTCTTAGCCAAAATAATTGAGAAAGAGGCACAACGGCAAATTCAAGATCACATCGATGCCGCTGCTCCCTTAGACAGCTGCCAACATGGATTCAGAGAATATCATGGGGTCGAGACACTACTCACTGGTCTATTCAACGACATCATCACTGGAATTGATAATATCCGTCAAGGTTTTGTGCTCATCTTTCTAGACATCGCCGCGGCGTTCGACTCCGTGAGTCACGAAATTCTCCTTGGAAGACTGAAAGAGAAGGGCGTCTGCAACAATGCACTAGGATGGTGCAAATCTTATCTTGACGGCAGATGGCAATATGTGAAATCTGGATCAGAAGAGTCAACACATTTCCATCAAAAGCAAGGGGTACCCCAAGGCTCATCGTTATTCTCCTTACTTTTCAATATCTACATGCAGCCCATCTGCAATATCATAAGATCATTCAATGTGAAATGTTTGATATATGCAGACGATATTCTCTTATACATGCCCTTCTCCACAACTCACATGGACCTGACCCCACTCACAGACTGCTTCAATGCAGTTTCAACTTGGCTCCAGACACAGAACCTACGCATTCAACATAAAAAAACAGAGGTGCTATTCATCACCAGAGACGCCAACTTTACTCCCCCATCCCACGTCAGTGTCAACGAAGCTGATTTGCAAACCAAAGATGCAATAAAATATCTGGGAGTTACCTTGGATCAACATCTTGACATGAAACGCCACATAAGCAACATAGTCAAAGCCATCTATTTCAAAATCCGTTCACTCAAACACCTACGCTCCCTGTTGGACCCAGATGACTTCCGAACCATATATCAAGCGTTGATCCTGCCGCACTTTGACTTTGCAAATGCCATCTTACAAGGTCTCCCCCAATCCACACTAACCCCCTTACAGTTGGCCATGAATGCCGCAGCTAGGGTCCTTTACGGAGCATCCAGAAACGACCACGTGACCCCCATTCTCAAACAGCTGCACTGGCTACCGATCCATGGGAGGATCACCTTCAAAACCCTTCTATTAGCTTTCAAGGCAATCAAAGGTATTTCAGCCTCCTCACTCACACATCTTATCCACATTGTCCCTCCCAACAGATCCAGAAGAACAATAGCTGTCAACTTGCTTGCAATACCAAAGGCTTCGACAAAGTACAACAACACAACCACAAACAGGGCTTTCAGTTTTTATGTACCCAAATGCTGGAATGCTCTACCCCCTGACATTAGGGCCATAGCCAACCTATATCAGTTCAGGAAGGCTCTCAAAACCCACCTGTTCCTCCAACACTTACCAGACAGCAATTGATCCTAGATATACCTCTCAGGAAATGACCCAATTTAGAAAGAAAGGCCCTTACATGCATTATCTGACTTTGACCTATCCTTCCAGTGTAAATAGCTTATGTATATAGTTAACCCTGTTATCCAAGTTTGTACTCCTGTTCGATGTAAAACCTGACAGCTTATGCTAAATAGCGCGGTATATAAGAAATTGTAATAAATAAATAAATAAATAAATAATAAAAGAGTAACCAAAATGGTAAAGGGGATGGAAGGATACCCCTACGAGGAAAGGTTTAAAGGTTTAGGGCTCTTCAACTTAGAAAAGAGACGGCTGAGGCGAAATATGATAGAGATCTATAAATTAATGAATAGGGTTAAATGGATATTTATTTATTTATTTTATTTAACTTTTCTTATATACCGCGCTATTACAATATCAGTGCGGTTTACAGTAAAACAACATATTACTATGTGGTCGGGCCACATAGAATTTACATTGAACAAGGGTTAGAAACCTGGATTCAACAGGGAATAAACATATCTACAATGTTATTTACAGCAATATATACAGTACCACTTATGTATTGGGTTGAGGCCCCATGTTATTCAGTATGTTAGATTCCGGGTAGTGTTTCACGAATAGATAATGCTTGAGTGCCTTCCGGAATTTGGATTGGATGGAAATGGTACGCATGTCGGCTGGGAGGGCATTCCAGGCCAAGGGGGCACAGATTGAGAAAGCTCTGTTAGAGGCTGTCTTTGTGCAAGTGGCCATTTGTTTGGGAATTAGCAATGTGCTGGCCATTACAGATCGTTTGGTTCTATATAGATGTGAATAATGGATCAATTCTTTGATGGCTGGGGAAGATTGAACGTTCAGGGCTTTGAAAGTAGTGATTAGAATCTTGTATAGGAGTCTTGCGTGAATGGGCAGCCAGTGCAGATTCATCAGAATTGGGGTGATATGGTTCATTTGAGGTGTCCCGGTCAGTATTCTTGCTGCGGAGTTCATTGCCATTTGGAGTGGGTGAAGAGTTGCCTTTGGGAGCCCGTATAGGATACTGTTAGCGTAGTCGAAATGTGGGAGAACCAAAGCTTGGTAAATTGTTCGGAAGTCACTAGGGTCTAAAAGTGGTCGAAGATGACGGAGAGTTCGTATTTTGTGATATATTGTTTTTACCGTGTTTTTTATATGAGCTTTCATGTCCAGTCTCTGGTCTAAGGTGATCCCGAGGTAGCACATTGAAGATTTGGTTGTCAGTTCTGCATTCTTGACTTTTAATAATGTTGGGGGGATGAAAGCTTGATTTTTTGTAACGAAGAGGATGTCTGTCTTGGTGTGATTGATCCTGAGATTTTGCGTGTATAACCAGTCTGCTATTGCATCAAAGCACTTTGTTATTGGGGAGAAGTCTGGTTGCTAAATTGTAAATGGCATAAATAGCAGGATATCATCTGCATATGCTAAGCACTGGACGTTGAACGAGCATATTAGGGAGCAGATGGGTTGCATGTAGATGTTAAACATCAGTGCAGAGAGGGATGATCCTTGGGGTACCCCTTGTTTCTGCATGAATGGTTCAGAGGTTGTGGTGCAGGTTCTTACATATTGCCATCTGTTAGATAGGAAAGATTTGCACCATTTTAGAGCAGATCCTTCAATTCCTTTCTCCTTAAGATGCTCAACAAGTATTTGATGGCTTATGGAATTGAATGCAGCTGCAATATCCATAAATATGAGGATAAAGCCTTGTCGAACATTATCGATTCCTGATATTAGTGTGTTGAAAAGGGTGATAAGGAGGGTTTCCACACCATGAGCTTCCCTAAATCCATGTTGGGCTTGGTCTAGGGGTGCTTCCGTGTCAATGTGTTGCTGTATTTGTTGTTGTGCTACCTTTTCAATTACTGTATTTTGGCAAGCATAGGGATGCTTGATATTGGCCTATAGGATTCTACTTTTGAGGGGTCCATCTTGTTATTCTTCAGTTATGGTCTGATGGATGTTTTTTTTAATTTTTGTGGAAATTCACCAGATGAGAGTGACTGGTTAATAATTTTACCTATGAACTGGCTTAGCTCATGGCACATCTCTCTTATCCAGTGTGCCGGACACGGGTCACTAGGTGCTGTGGATGTGTTGATGGAGGCAATGATGTCTATCTCCTTGTTTGATATGATTCTGAATTCGGATAGGGTGGCTGTGGGGGTTGATTGGTGCTGAGGGATGCTGGCTGTGCAGTGTGTGCTTTTGTTAGTTAGAATCATCTTTGATTGAAGATAACCTGAGTATGCCTGTGGGTGAAGCAAGTCAGACTGGTCAAGAGTTGGTTCTTTCACTAGTGTCCTTACGATATTGAAATAAGTCATGTGGTTTATTCATTGATCGTTTCAGTAGGTTCGTATGGAATTGTTTCCTTCTCTCATCTATTGTAGATCGGTGTTTTGTTAGGTGAGCTTTATATTCATTGAGAGATTCGGAGTATCGTGATTTTCGCCAGCGTCTTTCCAGTTTACGTAGGTGGATTAGAGAAGATCGGAGTTCTTTGGAGTACCAGACTGCCTGTTCCCGTTTCCTTGGTTTTTCGCATGTGGTCGGGCGAATAGAAGTGGCAGTGAGGCTGTTATTCCAGTTGTCGACCATTTCATCTAGGTCATTGGCGGTGCTGTCAAGCAGTGGAAGTACTTGATCGAGTATTTCTTCTTTGACAAATGTTCTAAATCTCCTTAGAGGCATTTTTTGGGAGGTTAAGGCTCTGTTAGCATTCTGACTGTGTGGCTTGCTGGGCATCTGGAATCTGAGTAGACTATGATCAGACCAGGGTACTGGAGTTATGGATAAAGCTATGTCAGGAGTTGAATCTGATGCGATATGCGGGGCGAATATCAGGTCTAGTTTGTTTCCTTTTATGTGTGTAGGTTCATTTACTAATTGTTTGTATCCCAACTCTTCTAGTGCTTCGAGGAAGCGGTTGCATGAGATTCCTGTAGGTTAGGTAGATTGAAATCACCCAAGAGCCAGTTTTGGGATCTTGATTTGTTTGCACAGCAAGCTATGTTAATTATTGCCGAAAGATCGTCTTCTGAGGGTATTGGTGCTCTATAAAATAAATTGATTGTGTATCGGTTATTCTCTATTGTGATTGAGTCAAGGTGGGTTGTGCTGGTGGCGTTATTCAGACGGAATTGTAATTCAGACCTTGCGATGATGAGGGCTCCACCTCCTTTCTTATTGGTTCTGTGGCATTTGTAGATAGAAAAACCGGGGGGTAGCATTTGATTGAGCAGGACATTATCCTATTCAGATAGCCAGGTTTCTGTAATCATCAATATATCTAGGTCAGTGATGGCTAACCTTTTTGAGCCCGAGTGCCCAAACAGCCGCACAAAACCAAAGAATTTCCTCAAAGTGCCAGCACGTCAATTAAAGCCCCATTTGCATAAGGTGCTTCATTTGCATAAATATTTGCATAATGTTACCATACACTAACTTTTAGTAAACATGCCTCTTAATGAGTATATGGATAAAGAAAGACTAAAAGGTTTCTACATTACTATAATCCAGTACCAACCGCCAGGCACATTAGGAACTACTACAAACGCTGCCCATTTAGAACCCATAGCAAACCCGCCGTATCCTAACAGCACTACCAGGACTCACAAAGCACCATACTCTACCTATCAAAAGGCAACACTGCAAATATTAAACCAATACATCTCAGAGAACAACAATACATGACCTACTGGGGAAAGAACAAGTGGCAATGTCAAATAGGAATTATATAAACAGAATACCTCAGCTCAGTTACACATGCAGAACAGACCATCACCAAACAAGGAATCACAATTTAGAAACAGGAAGACAATAATTAAACTGGGAACCCCAAAAGCCAAACTTGGAATATACAACAACACTGTAGAAATAAAACTATATATTAATTTCCTCTTGTACTAAACAAAGCGCAAAAATTAATGATGCACATTTCCCAGAGCTGACATATTCCAGTTAATAAATTCAAAATAAAGAGATATTTTTCTACCTTTTGTGCATTTTTTTTCAGTTGCAATTGTTCCAGCCACTTTCTTCTGGTTTCTTCGTGTCTTCTGCTAACTCTCCATCTGCTGTCCATTTGTCCTTTCTTCTGTCATTCTCTCTCTACATCTGCTTTAACATACTAATCTTTCTCCTTTGGCTCTTTCCTCATTCCTATTTCATCTACTCAAAATTTACCCCTCCATCCTCAATCCCCACTTACTCTCCCAATACCCGGCCAATTGTAGATTTTTTATCCCTCCCACACAAAATATTTTTCCCCTCTCCATTTTACTCTCCCAGCCCCATCCCATTCTAATCCTCCCCCAACACCAGCTCCCTTCTAGTTCCAGCCTCACCCAGCATCCATTCCCTTCTAGTCCCTGCATCAGCCCATTTCCAGTCCTAGCAGCCCCCCAACCCAATACCAGTCCTATCCCCCCCTCATCAACCCACTTCCAGTCCTAACCCCCATCACCCCATTTTCAGTTTAAGCCCCCCCTATAACCCATTACCAGTCCTAACCCCCCACTTCCAGTCAGCCCCCCATAGCCCATTGCCAGTCCTAACCCCCCCATCAGCCCACAGTCCATTACCAGTCCTAACCCCATCAGCCCACCTCAAGTCCTAACCCCTCCCCATCAGCCCATTTCTTGTCCCAGCCCCCCCATAGCCCATTATCAGTCCTAAACCCCCCCATAGCCCATTACCAGTCCTAACCCCATCAGACCACCTCCAGTGTTAACCCCCCATCAGCCCATTTCCAGTCCTAACCCCACCCAACAGCCCACCTCAAGTCCTAACCCCTCCCCATCAGCCCATTAGCAGTCCTAACCCCCCCCCCCCAGCCCATTAGCAGTCCTAACCCCCCCTCTCTAGCCCATTAGCAGTCCTAACCCCCATCACCCCATTTCCAGACAGCCCCCATCACCCCACAGCCCACTATCAGTCCTAACCCCCCCTAGCCCATTAGCAGTCCAAACCCCCCCCTAGCCCATTAGCAGTCCTAACCCCCCCTCCTAGCCCATTAGCAGTCCTAACCCCCCCAGCCCATTAGCAGTCCTAACCCCCCCTAGCACATTAGCAGTCCTAACCCCCCCACCTAGCCCATTAGCTTTCCTAACCCCCCCCTCCTAGCCCATTAGCAGTCCTAACCCCCCCCCAGCCCATTAGCAGTCCTAACCCCCCCTCTCTAGCCCATTTGCAGTCCTAACCCCCCCCATAGCCCATTACCAGTCCTAACCCCCCATCACCCCATTTCCAGACAGCCCCCATCAGCCCACAGCCCATTAGCAGTCCTAACCCCCCCTAGCCCATTAGCAGTCCTAACCCCCACCTCCTATCCCATTATCAGTCCTACCCCCCCCAGCCCATTAGCATTCCAACCCCCCCCAGCCCATTAGCAGTCCTAACCCCCCATCACCCCATTTCCAGACAGCCCCCATCAGCCCACAGCCCATTAGCAGTCCTAACCCCCCCCCCTCCTAGCCCATTAGCAGTCCAAACCCCCCCCCAGCCCATTAGCAGTCCTAACCCCCCCCCTCCTAGCCCATTAGCAGTCCTAACCCCCCCCCCCCTCCTAGCCAATTAGCAGTCCTAACCCCCCCCAGCCCATTAGCAGTCCAAACCCCCCCCCAGCCCATTTGCAGTCCTACCCCCCCCCCCCCTAGCCCATCCGCAGTCCTACCACCCCCCCCCCCCCGGCAAATTTAAAAACAGAAAAAGCGGGCTCTGGCTGCTGCCGCAGACGCGGCAGCATGCAGTGTCCCGCGGGGCCCCCTCCGCCCGCTAAGCCCCTCTGCAAGGGCTTTCAGATTCGCGAGGGAGACAGCGTCTCCCTCGCGTCTCTTGTTAAGCCCGCAGGGGCTAATGGGAAATTTCCCATCAGTCCCTCGCGTCTAAAGGGGCTGATGGGAAATTTCCCATTAACCCCTACGGGCTTAACAGAGACGCGAGGGAGACGCTGTCTCCCTCGCGAATCTGAAAGCCCTTGCAGAGGGGCTTAGCGGGCGGAGGGGGCCCCGCGGGACACTGCATGCTGCCGCGTCCGCGGCAGCAGCCAGAGCCCGCTTTTTCTTTTTTTGCGGACCTTCACGCGTGCCAGCTGTAAGGCCTTCGCGTGCCACAGCTGGCACGCGTGCCATAGGTTCGCCATCGCTGATCTAGGTCATGGATGGATATTAGATCGATGACTGCGGGCCACTTTGAGCATATCGATCTAGCATTGATGAGAGCGCATTTAAGTGGCGGTTGTTGTTTGGCTGGTTGATGTTTTTTGCGTTGTTGTAAGGAGATGTGGAGCAGGTGTGAGTGAGGCGTGCGAATAGTGTCCGTTGAGGAGTGGTATGGGTTGTCTGACCATCTCTTTCCATTGCTCCGAAGTATGGGAATGGCATTGCAGCCTGTTTTATAGGCATTCGACCCCGTGGGGAGTCCTATAAGAAAATAGATACTAACTAAGGTTAGAAATAGGTGCATTTTTAGTTGCTTTGAGGATCTTTGTTTGTAATGGAGTGATTTTTGCTTGTTTGAACAGGAATGGATTATGCTTATGGGAAAGGGAAGGGATGTTCAGCAACTAAGATATTGAATGTATAGGACAAGTTATCAAACGACAAAAATTTTCACCACATATATTTAAAACAAATACCAGCTTGAAAAGGTATTTATTTCCTAGGCTGTGGGAAAGATGCTTGCCTGGAACGGCGGATTATCTAGCCTTTGTATAATTACTGATTCTGAGCAGATAACTTATCAGGTAGATCGAGTAGTCTAGAAACAGTACGTTTAGATAGTTAAACTGGCTTTATAGTTATTACTAGTGACTTGCAAGTTAGTAACCTTTAAAGGTCCCGTTAGTGTGAGCTGGCAGTACTTGCGTTTCAGTGTAGTGGTAAGAAAACTTCGGGTTCAGGTTTCTCCTCGATTGTTTCTGGTGGTGTGGACCTCTGCCTAAGGGCCACGCCAAAGGGCCCTCTGGCGTGGCCCTCAGGCGCGGGTGCGCCCGATGGCGCTTCCTTTTCAATGGTGAGGCGACTGCCCCGATTGGGCAAGTCGCCCGAAGATGGCTGCTGCTCCCTCTGCTGTCCGGCTCAATCCCCCGATGGGGAGAGCCGCTGATGGTGGCTGGCGGGAGTGTCTCTCTGCGCCCGATGGCGCTTCCTTTTCAATAGTGAGGCGACTGCCCCGATTGGGCAAGTCGCCCAAAGATGGCCGCTGCTCCCTCTGCTGTCTGGCTCGATCCCCCGATGGGGAGAGCCGCTGATGGTGGCTGGCGGGAGTGTCTCTCTGCGCCCGATGGTGCTTCCTTTTCAATGGTGAGGCGACTGCCCCGATTGGGCAAGTCGCCCGAAGATGGCCGCTGCTCCCTCTGCTGTCCGGCTCGATCCCCCGATGGGGAGAGCCGCTGATGGTGGCTGGCGGGAGTGTGGGATAAATGTAGATCGATTGTTTACACCATCAAAAAGTAGAAAGACCAGGGGACATGCAATGAAACTACAATGTGGCACATTTAAGACTAATCGGAGAGAATATTTTTTTCACTCAGTGTGTAATCAAACTCTGGAATTCATTACCAGAGAATATAGTAAAAGCTGTAACCGTAGCTGGGTTCAAAACAGGTTTGGACGAGTTCCCGGAGGAAAAGTCCATAAACTATTATTAAAGAGGACTGGGGAAATCCACTGCTTATCCCTGGGACAAGCATCATGGAATCTGTATACCTTTGGGAATCCAACTGGTTCTTGAGACCTGGAATGACCACTGTTGGAAACAAGATACTGAGACTGATGGAACCTTGGTCTGACCCAGTATGGCATATCTCACGTTCTTATTTCCCTGCCTGTGGATTTACAATTAAAGTTGTACCCAAAACAATGGAGAGTGAAGTGACTTCTCCAAGGTCCTATTAGGAGGCCTCATTTTGCATAGGACAATTAGGTAGGAATTGGGACATCCAAGCTGGGGCGTTCCTAATTCTCTGAATGTTTTATTAAAGGCTCTGGTGAACATGGAGTGTTTTGTAAAATACAGATAAGGTCTCCAGCAAATACACTGTATTTACGCCAAGCAAGGAAGTGTTTGACTTATATACGTATTTCTCATTGTAAAATAGGAAATACATATATATTGTTTTGGCCACCCAAACCACGCCCCCTTTGAATCTGCACCTCCTGTGGCAATTAAAATAGCTCACGGGGGATATCCAGATAAAGGCAGAGAGAGAGAGAGAGAGAGAGAGCTATTCAGCAACACAGAGCTACGGCAATGAAGTTACTATGAGAAACGCCGACCTTATCTGGATGCTTTAGGCCTGCTTCTGCTGTAGGACAGCCTATCTGTATGGTGGCTGAAAATCCTCGTTATCTGGATAAGGTTGGCACTTATCTGGATATTGTCTGCACCATCCAGATGTTCATCGGCAGCCACTGTCCTAATACTGTCGCTAAATATTCAAATACTGCGGTCAGCGCCGCGATCTCCACACAGCTACTTTGACTATTGGGCTGTTTGAAAATGGGCCCCAAAACTTACATGTGTATGCAATTTACATACAACAGTGCCGGCATTTACACCTAGAATTGCCAAGCAAGATTTCTAACACGACCTCCAAAAGGAAAAGGAAAAGAGAAGAAGGACGTGGAAGATGGAAATCCTCAG
This sequence comes from Ichthyophis bannanicus, assembly GCA_033557465.1. Classification (NCBI taxonomy): domain Eukaryota; kingdom Metazoa; phylum Chordata; class Amphibia; order Gymnophiona; family Ichthyophiidae; genus Ichthyophis; species Ichthyophis bannanicus. The sequence continues at coordinate 662,685,572 of CM066032.1, forward strand.
CTTAGGGGGAAATGCCAATGTTAAGAGGTATAGAGGAGTTTCCATATTTCTGGTAGAGGAAAAGAACAAAGTAAAATGTACGGTGTTTTTTTTCTCTGCAGTTAATCTAATTATTGTTTTGACCACTTGAAGACTTTCAGTAAACTTTCTAGGTTCAGAACAAAACCCTATAATCCCATGAGTAGTAGACCTCAGTGAGGCAGCACTATTACACATGAAGAGTATACCCTAGGTCTTCAAAAGAGAGAAGTCAGCGCTCCTTGAGGACCCACAGGCCTAGGGGTTACACTAGCATGGTTATTGCCCAAACAGCAAGCCTCCTAGACCTTTGCAGACAGTACCGTTTCACCAACAACCTGATGCACCAACCTGGTTGGTGCATAACTTCCTCCTGCCCCAAAGGTTTCAGGGTTTTTTGAAGATATAAATACCTAGTCATTGTATATGATCCTCTGCTATGCCAAAACTTCATAAAGCTGAAAAATGTACTGATAAAGTGACTGGGAAAAAAATTGGATTTATTTTTTGTAAATGGCAAGTTTAACTTGCAACAAGAACTACTTTGATACAGTCGGGTAAAGGGCTTCGTGATGGTGGTTTTATCTTTACACTGTCATTTTTATCCCGCAGACCACATGGTAAAATAACAATATAATAGGTTTTCAATGCAAGCTCAAAATGAATTACAATATAATATATGAGCGTACCATAATTACTTGCTGTCCAAAGAACATATGCTTAAAATGTGTCATTATTCTTCTTGTCCATCTGGAATGGACAAGGCATAATCATGTTAATATCATGTCTGAGACACTATGTAATGATCATAGTTCACAATGCAGATACAGTGGTCTGACTCATTTGAAAATCTCTGTCAGGAAAGTGTCAGTGTTGGTAGAACTATGGAAAGACGCCCAGTGGCACTTCACTAATAATTGCGCAAGTGGATATTTTTTGGCCTGGTATTTTCCTCCTCCTCCTTTGTGCATTCAGCTAAATTGGGAATGGCCTCTGTTGGACTATTGTGCCATATGTCTTTAACCAGAAATAGCTGGGGGAGGGGGGTTCACTTTATTTGATATGCCTCCTCCACAACTTAGCCTAGCCATCACAGTGACAGACCTCAGCCAGGGCTATACAGTGTAGAGCTTGGCTAAAGTAGACCCTAAGGGCATGTTTATTAAAGTGTGTTAATGGTTAATATGAGCTTTAGTGTGCACTAAGCAGGCAGCAGAAGACCGTGGTAATGGCTAATGTGTGCTAAAAACAGCCAGTGCAGTAAAAACTACATGGAGTGATGGAAAGTGTCAGTGTTGGTGGATAGTTAGGGATAATGGGTATTGACTGCACATTTTTTATTATGTTTATTTATAGATTTAATATACTGCCAATTATAGATATAGCTCCGTGATTCACAGTATCTAAAATTAATAAATTAGTGAGAAAGAAAAAGAAAGAAAAATGGAAAAAAATCAAGAAAAGAAAGGAAAAAATAGTTGGATTCAATGAGACCCTGTCCTGCCCTGCCCAGGCCGTTAGAAAGCTTTGGAAAAGAAAAGGGCCATAAGACTAGACTTTATTTTCACCAGATTAGATTCTAGCCTTAAATACTTTGGTCGCACATTCCAAACAAGAGGAGCAAGAATATAAAAAGCAGAGATATGAGTTGATTCTTGAGCACAAGCAGATAGAGGAATAAAACAAAATTTATCACATCACATTATGAATGGAGTTCACATGAAGAAGTACGAGGGTTGCTCAGAAAGTAATGCCCCACATGTTTTTTCTCAATCCAGAATGAAGTTAGAGGTGTGAAATTGAAAGGGTAGTAACTTGGAACTTCAAAGGACACACGTGTGTAATTTACAGTCGTCTGACAAATAGCGAGGCGGTAGTGATCCTTCAAATGGTGTCTGTGAGTGACACACGGTACAAACAACGAGCTGTAATTGAATTCTTGGTGGAGGAGAAAGAAAGTGTGAGAAACATTCACAAATGGTTGTGTGCTGTGTATGGAAGTTCTGTGGTAGATAGGAGCACCATTGGACGATGGGTGAAGAGAGTAAAGGCTTCAGGAAGTGGTAAAATGGAACTGGAAGATCGGCTGCGGTCTGGGCGTCCTGCCTCAGCCACCAGTCCAGACAAGTTGCAGTGCGCTGATGACATTATTTGTGCGGATCAGCGCATCACGAGTCGGGAATTGTCCATACAGCTTTCTTTTTTTTTAAACCATATTTTATTAAGCTTTGTGAAAGACAGGGAAACCGTTTACATTCACATCAAGGACATTTCCAATAACCCCTAAATCCCCAGAGCTATGGCTACCACAAATTATTTCCCCCTTAAGCTACTTTCTTTATTCCTCTCCGTTTATACCATGCCCTTTAGCCCCTCCCTCTTGTCCCCTTCCATTGCTCTTCTTTATTCCCTTCCAATCCCCTCCCCTCCGTCCCATCTACCCGTTATCCAACAGGTCTTATCAATTTCCAACCCACACTGTACAGCTTACAACTTATAACTTACAACTTATAACTCACAACTTTCAACTTTGTGCCAGTACATCCTCCGACCCAGCAGCATGCCCTCATCTCTTGCAATCCCCTCCCCCCTGTCCTTTCAAATACGGGTCCCAGATTTTATGAAATATCCATTCCTTTCCCCTCAACCTATACGTTAGCCGATCAAACATGACCGTCTCCTCAATTTTCCGATACCAGTCCTCCTCTGTAGGCCCCCCTGACTTTCACTTCCAGGCAATCTCCATTCTCGCTGCCAATTTAAGATTCTCTTCTAGCACCTTTTCCCACTTTTTCACTCCTTCCTGTTCCCCACCCCCCAGTAAAAAGTCCCTTGGGCCACCGAGGTGGCGAGCCTGCCCCTTGCCCCCTCTGTTCTCCTTTTACGCCCTCCTGCACCACCCTCCAATACCGCTGAAGTACCTGACACCCCCACCACATGTGGAAAACGTTCCCTACTCCTCCACATCCTCTCCAGCACCCTGCTGATTGTTGCCACCCTGCAAGAGACAACTGGCCTGGGGTAACATATGCCCCATGGACAATTTGTAGATGCGTCTATCTCCAGTAGGTCACCGCTGTGACCTTATATATAGCTTTGTGGATCTTCCCCCACCTATTATCGTCCAGCTCCTCTCCCAGACACTTACAGTGGTGTGCAAAAGTCTGGAATCACTTGTAAATTTGACGTTTTTTCAACTTCGTGACCTTATATCTTAATTTCTTTTTCCTCTCAGTGGCTTTTTCTGTGTATCTCATGATAAGTGATAGATTTGGCTATTAGGGCCAACTTTTAGTATTGGTTTTGTTCCCCATAGTTGTCCTGTTGATAGATTTGCTGTGAAAATCGCGTAATGTACATCGTTGGCCAATGATATATTATTGTAAGTATGCTTTAAAATATTATGGATGCACGCCAGGTTTCCTTCAAATTAATGTATGTGGCCTTGAAAAAGGCCATTTTTATGTGTCAGTGATGGCTAAGTATTTGATGTGCCACCCTTTGTTCTTGATCACCTGACTGCACCTTGTCGGCACTGAATGAACCAGTCTGACAAGGTGATCATTTGTGACAACGCGGTTCCAAGCTGCAATGAGTGACTCAATCAGCTCACGCTTTGATGTCGAATGCCACCTTGTGCCACAGGTTCTTGATTGGATTCAGATCTGGAGACTGGGCAGGCCAGTCCATTGACTTGATGTTGTTCCGCTGCTTCCAGCTAACCACCTGTCTGGAGAGATTTCAGGGTGAATTGTCATCTTGGAACAGGAACTGGCCAGGAAACAGCTGGTGTGCTGATGGCATCATGCACTTTTGCAGTATGGTGATGTACTTGGCCCCGTTGACCATTCCATCGACGATGTGAAGACATCCAACGCCACTGGCAGCCATGCAGCCCCAGACCATGACCTTCAAAGGATGCTTCACAGTGAGGTTGAGACACTCAGGCTTGAATTCCTCTCCAGGAAATCTCCTCACATAGGTGTGGGCCTAGTTACCAAACAGGTAGAAGATTTCATCGCTGAATAGCACCTTTTCCCACATTTCAGTCGACCAGGTTGAGTGCTTTCTCGCCCACACGATCCGGTTGCGCCTTTGTATGTCAGTCATCATTGGCTTATTCCGTGCTTTGCAGCCCCGGAGATCAAACTTCAGGCACTGGCGACGAACTGTTGATGAGCTGACACTGACCTCACTCTTGTCTGACCACTCTCGAAGTAGCTGACGAGAGGTCAACTTGCAATTAGTCAGTGAAATGCATCATAGAACACGGTCCTGGCGTGATGTTGATGCACGTGGATGACCTGAACGAGGCTTTCCACCACTGGATCCATTTCTTTCTTCTTCTGTACAATCTTAACAACAGCGCTCTGACTGCAGCCAACTTTTCTGGCTATCTGACGGCTTGAAAATCCTTCCTCGCTCATAAAGGACACACGAACACGCTCCTCCAACGTCAGGGTCCAAGTCATCTTCATGGTCGATCTAGAAAGCGTATGAAATTCAAAAATTCTGCATGTTTTTATAGCTGCACTGTTGGCTAGATATCTGCATTGTGATTGGTTAGTGAAACCAGCCTCCTGATTGGTCAGAAATAACGTGTGCATATTGGATAATCTTGATCCAGTTTTGACGCAGGATCCACAAAAATCGCAGTAGCTATCTCCCAGTATCTGTAAAGTATTTAAATTGGAAGCAAGGAATGCAAAAAAAGTCAACTCTAATAGCCAAATGTATCCCTTTTAACGTGGTAGAAAGATGAATATGCTGGGCTAACGCAAAATTAAAAAAAAATGTTAGAAAGTACAAAAACCGCAAAACTCACAAGTGATTTCAGACATTTGCACACCACTGTATGCCACTTATCCCTGTGGGCCTGCTTATCTCTATCTTCCCCTTCGCTCAGCATAACCTTATTCACCTTTGATATAATACCCCTTTCCTTATTGCCTTGGTATAATGCTAATTCCATTGGAGTACTGGGCCGGTTTATTAACCTTCTATTCACCCCCGTTTTAATAAAATGCCTACTTTGGAAATATTGATAAAAAGGGATTTTCCCCTGGACTCTTCTCTCCAGTTCACTATGTGCACAGACCACCCCTTTGTCTACAAAGTCCACAAACATTTCTAGTCACCCTTCTCCCAGTCGCCTGCCCCTCTGGAGCTAATCCATGCTTTCAAAAGGAAAGTAGTCCCTCACTCTGGACCATGACGACAGTGGGCTTGGAAATCATCCCTTTACTTTCCCCTGTTTGCTAATCCCCAACATAGCCGCAATTAAGCGGTGCTTCTTCCTCTGCATCCCTGTCCTCTTGTTTCCCCCTTCCCCCAACCAGTGAGATAGGGACGGGGACCCCATTATTGTTCTTTCCAGTTCCACCCATGCTGCTTCTTTCCCTCTGCGGTAATGATCTCTCCATGCTCTTATGACACATGCCTGATAGTACCACCTCAAGGAGGGGAACCAAACCCCTCCCTGGGCTTTAGACAACAAGAGCTTGCTCAATTTGATCTTTGCCCTTTTCCCACCCCACACAAATCTCCACAGTTTTGCCTCCCATTTTCTAATCGTGCTCCCTGGGATCCTAATGGGCAGCTGTGAGAACAAAAACAAAAATTTCGGGACCACGCTCATCTTAATTACCTCTGTCTGGCCCATCCAGCTCAGTTGCAATGACTTCCAACCCTCCAGCTGTACACTAACTTGGCCCACTAATGGTTTGTAGTTGAGCTCATATAGTCTCCCAGGGTCTTCCGAGATTTGGACCCCCAAGCAATGTTCCCTCTAATTTTCTGTAGGCTGTGTGCGCATAAAATAACAGCTGTGCAGCTTCTGAAGGAAGGTTAAATTTTTGTGCGCCACATAACGACACTCAGTTATATACTTTAAAATTTGACTACACGTCAGAATACAGTATGTACACCACATTGATTGCACTAGAAAATAGTGTAGAACTTGTGAAAACCATAAATACACAACAATTTTTAAATTTTAAGACGTCTGTGTTGTTTTCTATCAGAATCAGAACCGTAATGTTTGTGCGCTCTGTTGTAAAGTATGTGTGCTCGCTCGGCGAGGTGTGTGCGCGCGCACACGCGCACAGCTTAGAGGGAACAGTGCCCCCAAGTACTTGATACTCCCTGAGGCCCACTTGAAAGGGAAGTTCTCAATCTCCTCCTTCTTTAACCCCCCCCCATGCCATGGCTACCGTTTTCGTCATATTCACCTTGAATCCTGACACTGCTGAGATCTTTTCCAACTCTTCTACTAACACCGGAAGTGAATCCTCCGGCTTAGTCATAAATATCAGTGTGTCATCAGCATACAACAGTATCTTATGCTCACTATGCCCTATATCAGTGATGGCTAACCTTTTTGAGCCCGAGTGCCCAAACTGCCGCACAAAACCAAAGAATTTCCTCAAAGTGCCAGCACGTCAATTTGCATAAATATTTGCATAATGCTAACATACACTAACTTTTAGTAAACATGTCTCTTAATGAGTGTATGGATAAAGACAGACTAAAAGATTTCTACATTACTATAATCCAGTGCCAACCGCCAGGCACATTAGGAACTACTACAAACACTGCCCATTTAGAACCAATAGCAAACCCGCCGTATCCTAACAGCACTACCAGGACTCACAAAGCACCACACCATACCTATCAAAAGGCAACACTGCAAATATTAAACCAATACATTTCAGACAATAACAATACATGACCTACTGGGGAAAGAGAACAAGTGGCAATGTCAAAAAGGAATTACATAAACAGAATACCTCAGCTCAGTTGCAATTGCTCCAGCCACTTTCTTCTGGTTTCTTCGGGTTTCTTCATGTTTTCTGCTAACTCTCCATCATCTGCTGTCCATTTGTCCTTTCTTCTCTCTTCTAGTTTTTTTTTCCATTCTCTCTCTCTACATCCGCTTTAACATACTAATCTTTCTCCTTTTGCTCTTTCCTCATTCCTATTTCATCCACTCAAATTTTACCCCTCCATCCTCAATCCCCACTTACTCTCCCAATACCCGGCCAATTGTAGATTTTTTATCCCTCCCACACAAAATATTTTTCCCCTCTCCATTTTACTCTCCCAGCCCCATCCCATTCTAATCCTCCCCCAACATCAGCTCCCTTCTAGTTCCAGCCTCACCCAGCATCCATTCCCTTCTAGTCCCTGCATCAGCCCATTTCCAGTCCTAGCAAACCCCAAACCAATACCAGTCCTAGCCCCCCCCATCAACTCACTTCCAGCCCTAAACCCCCATCACCCCATTTCCAGACAGCCCCCATCAGCCCACAGCCCATTAGCAGTCCTACCCCCCCAGCCCATTAGCAGTCCTACCCCCCCCGCCCGCCCGCCCATTAGCAGTCCTAACCCCCCCGCCCATTAGCAGTCCTAACACCCCCCCTCCTGCCCATTAGCAGTCCTAACACCCCCTCCTGCCCATTAGCAGTCCTAACCCCCCGCCCGCCCGCCCCGCCGCCCGCCCATTAGCAGTCCTAACCCCCCCAGCCCATTAGCAGTCCTAACACCCCCCCCTCCTCCTGCCCATTAGCAGTCCTAACCCCCCCTCCTCCTGCCCATTAGCAGTCCTAACCCCCCCTCCTGCCCATTAGCAGTCCTAACCCCCCCCCCTCCTGCCCATTAGCAGTCCTAACCCTCCCCCCCCTGCCCATTAGCAGTCCTATCCCCCCTCCTGCCCATTAGCAGTCCTAACCCCCCCCCTCCTGCCCATTAGCAGTCCTAACCCCCCCCTGCCCATTAGCAGTCCTAACACCCCCCCTCCTGCCCATTAGCAGTCCTAACCCCCCCTCCTCCTGCCCATTTGCAGTCCTAACCCCCCCCCCCGGCAAATTTTTAAAAAAAAAAAGCAGGCTCTGGCTGCTGCCGCGGCAGATTACCATGTCCCGCGGGGCCCCCTCCGCCCGCTAAGCCCCTCTGCAAGGGCTTTCAGATTCGCGAGGGAGATAAGCCCGCAGGGGCTAATGGGAAATTTCCCATCAGTCCCTCGCGTCTAAAGGGGCTGATGGGAAATTTCCCATTAGCCCCTGCGGGCTTAACAGAGACGCGAGGGAGACGCTCTCCCTCGCGAATCTGAAAGCTCTTGCAGAGGGGCTTAGCGGGCGGAGGGGGCCCCGCGGGACGCTGCATTCTGCCCTTGCCGCGTCCGCGGCAGCAGTCAGAGACAGCTTTTTTCTTTTTTTTGCGGACCTATTGCCCGCGTGCCAGCTGCAAGGCCTTCGCGTGCCACAGCTGGCACGCGTGCCATAGGTTCGCCATCGCTGCCCTATATTAACCGATCTAATTTTCTGTTGTGCCCTTATTCGTATTGCTAACGCCTCAATCACTGTCGCAAATAGCAGAGGCGACAGGGGACATCCCTGTCTCGTTCCCCTTTGTAGATCAAACCACTCTGAACACTGGCCATCCACCAGTATCCGTGCCACCGGATGTCTATATAGAGCCCTCACCCCCTGTAGATATCCTTCTCCTAATCCATTCTATCCATCACTGCAAACAAAAATTCCCACTCCACCCTATCAAAAGCCTTTTCGGCGTCGAGTGCTACACATACCGTGTTCCGCTCTGACATAATGGAGAAGCCCCACCGCCCTCCTTACATTATCTGTTATTACCCTTCCCTTAATGAATCCTGTTTGGTCAGGGTAAATTAAATCTGGCAGAATCCCCTCCAGCCTGCTCGCCAAGATTTTTGCATATAGTTTTGCGTCGCAATTAATCAACGTTATCGGCCTATAGTTTTCACACCTATCCGGGGGTCTTCCTTCCTTAGGGAGTACTACAATATTGGCCTGCACCAATGAATTCGGCATTTTTCCCCCCTGCATGAAACCAGTAAAAAGCCTGGCCAGGAACGGAGCAACCTCCTCTCGTATCATGTGGTAGTACTCTGCTTGGAATCCATCCTCCCCTGCTGCTTTACCCTTCGGGAGCCTCTTAATTTCCATCAATATCTCCTCTGCCTCAATAGGCCGCACTAGCCACCGTGCCGTTTCCTCCCCTACCCTCGGGATTTTGATCCCATCTAAGTAGTCCCCTATCTTCTCCCGGCTAATCCCTTCTTGTCCTGTATACAGCAACTCGTAAAATTGCCGAAATTCCTTACATATGCCTTGGTTTTCAACCACTTTCTCTCCCCCCCCTTTGTATTTCCGTCACAATCCTACTTTCTCTCCTTTTTTTTATCTGCCACGCCAGCAGCTTTCCCGCCTTATTCCCTCCTTCCATAAAATTCCTCTTAGATACCCTCATCAACTTCTCCAGCTCCTCCATATCTAAGGCATTGATTTTTGCTCTAATATGGGTTACCAATTGTTGAGAGGTCTTAGTACCCGTACGACTATGTTCTCCCTGCACCTCTTCCAGTTCTTTCATCAGCTTCCGCCTCATTTCCTCTCTCTCCTTTTTCTTTTGGCTCCCTAGTTGTATCATTATCCCTCTCATATACGCCTTCCCACTATCCCATACCATGGCATCCGATACCTCCCCATTATCATTCCAAGCCAGGTATTCCTTCCATGCCTTCCTAATCTTAACCTTCCCCTCCTCCGACTGGATCAAGGTTATATTTCCCCGGCACGCCCCCCTTCTTCCTCCCTCCTCTCTCCCTTTCGGGCATCATTCTTCTGTGATAATCCCATGGTCTGACAACAGAATAGGATGAAGTTTTATATTTACCAGCACTCCCGATTGTCCTTTCTTCTCTAAAAACATATCTATCCTAGAGTAGGTCCCCTGTCTGGGCACGTAACACGTGTACCCCTGCCCTCCAGGGTTCTCCCATCTCCAAATATCAACCAGATCAAAGGTCTCCATACATTTTCGTAGTTCTTTCCCCTCCCGCCAATGCTTTTCCCTCTGGTAATTGGACCTATCCTTAGGTCCCACCACACAGTTCATATCTCCCCCTATGATCCACTCCCCCTTTGCCTTCTCCTCAAAGTCCTGCAGGGCCCTCCCAAAAAAGGCTCCCTTTTGCCCATTAGGAGCGTATACGTTCAGCAGCGACACCTCTCTCTGGTCCACCCTCCCCATCACCCACACAACTCTCCCCATTGCATCCCCTCCCGTAGGGCACAAACGTCACCCTCTTATGCACGAGGATCACCACCCCCCTCTTTTTGGAATTGTATGTTGCTCCGAACACCTGCTCAAAACCCTGGGCTTTTAATTTCTCCTTTTCCTCCTTAATCAAATGTGTCTCTTGCAGCAAAGCAACATCCACCTTATTCTTATTCAGCTGTGAGAGAATCCTCTTCCACTTAATCGGGCTATTAATCCCCCTTACATTAAAGGATGCAATCTTATATCCCCCCGTTATAGACATTGCTCTTTTTTCTTCCATTTCTCTCTCCCTTCCCCCACCCGCTGGATCTTTGGCAGCACAAGCACAGATAAATCATTTTCAAACCTTAACAAACATTTCCAAATAACTTGCTCCTTCTTTTCCCTCTCTTCACAATTTTGTTGATTTCTGACTTCCATTAGCCCTTCACCACCCCTTTTCTTCGCCCTCCACCTGCACACCTCCCCCCATTTGTACTTCCCCCCTCCCCTCTCCTCCCTCTTATCCCACACACAGCCCTGCACCACCCTACACAGCCCCCCTTCTCCCGTCCGTTCCGTACCCGGATCCCATCCCTCACATGGAGATGCACAGGCACTTCCCCCACTATATAGATCCCTCCACTTCAGGTCTCTTCATTGAGCCTATTACCTATCTTCTCTATTACCTCCCCTCCCCCCCATTACATCTCCCCAAATGCTGGCTCCCCTCCTCCCCCTTATACTCCCATAGGGCTCCTCTTCCCCTGGCACTCCCATCCCTCACCCTCCAATAGTTACTTGTTAGTCCAATTAATGTCCATTCACTCTCCGGGAGCCTGCAGTGTGCCTTCAATCCCTTCCTCCGGAACTCGGCTGGTAACTCCATTGGAGATCTCTCTTCTCTCCATTGCCATCCCCTTCTGTGAATTTCTCCAGCATCTCTCTTGAGTTGAAGAACTTTCTCGCTCCATTCACCATCATTGTAATCCTAGCTGGATGCCAAATCGCGATCTGTATCCCCTTTTTCGCCAGATAGTCCTTCAGTTTCAGCAGGTCCTTCCTTCTCTTCACTGTTTCTGAAGCCAAGTCTGGGAATATATACACTCCAGTCTCTGTACTGCACATATTATGACCTCCTGGCTGCTTTAATCATGTGTTCTCTGTCCTGGAACCGAAGAAGTTTCACTATGAGAGCACGTGGATTCGCTGACTTCTTGGGCTTGGGCCTCAGCTCTCTGTGAGCCATTTCTATCTCAAACTGTGGTGTCGACAGGGGATTCGTGAAGCAGGCCGCCAGCATTTCTTTAACAAAGCTGATAGTGTCTTCTCCTTCTGCCCCCTCAGGTACCCCGAAAATTCTGAGGTTGGACCGCCGGTCCCTATTCTCCATGTCCTCAGTTTTAGCATGCAGCCAACTAATTTGTTCTTGCAGAGAGCTCACCACGCGCTGGGTAGAAGCCTGGGGGTCCTCCGTCTGGCTCACTCTGCTCTCCACAGCCTCTGGTCCCTGCCCCATAGCAGCAAATTTTTCCTCCAGGTGATTGCATACTCTCTCTACAATCTCCTCCTTAGATTCCCGAATCTCCTTCAGTATTGCTGCCAGGTCTGCCTGAGTCTCGTCCTCTCCCTCTTCCTCTCGTGACTCCTCTGAGCTGCTCAGAGACACCGGGGCTGGCTGAGCATGCACACTTCCTGCCGTTTTTTTCTCTCCTCCCGCCTTCGCCGCGTATAACTCCTTTATAGTTGAGCCTGGTTTAATCTTCACCACCTTGGGCATTATACTTCCTTCATGTTGACCGGGAGGAACTGATCTATTCTTGTTGTTTGTCCGTGCGGGCCGGAGAGCTCTCTTACACACGTCTCACCTCCGCCATGGCTAAACCAGAAGTCCCACAGTTTTCTGTCAGTAGAGGTAGTGCAATGGCAGTTATTGACTCTTTGGGATATTCAAAGGTGTGTGCAAGGCACACCGCAACAGCTTACAGTATTTTAATGCCTGCTGGCAGCTATCGCAGGGTGCTGCAACTTGTCTGGACTGGTGGCTGAGGCAGGACGCCCAGACCGTGGCCGATCTTCCAGTTCCATTTTACCACTTCCTGAAGCCTTTACTCTCTTCACCCATTGTCCAACAGTGCTCCTATCTAATGCAGAACTTCCATACATAGCACGCAACCATTTGTGAATGTTTCTCACACTTTCTTTCTCCTCCACCAAGAATTCAATTACGGCTCGTTGTTTGTACCGTGTGTCACTCACAGACGCCATTTGAAGGATCAATACTGCCTCGCTATTTGTCGGATGACTGTAAAATTACACACGTGTCCTTTGAAGTTCCAAGTTACTACCCTTTCAATTTCACACCTCTATCTTCATTCTGGACTGAGAAAAAACATGTGTGACATTATTTTCTGAGCAACCCTCATACAAGGAATTAAAATGTTTAAAAAAAGACTGTAAACCAATGGTTATTCTCTAAGTGATAGTGTTTTATGATCCCTGTAACCAATTTGGAACAAACTCCCTCAGTCTGTACGTGAGGCACCTCCTCCGACCCTTTTCAAATCCAGGCTGAAAACTCACCTCTTTACTGCTATACTCGGATCTTGACTCACCTGATCTACCGTACTTTGTTTTTCCTTACCATTCCCCCTAGCTGTATCCCGTGTCTACAGCTACTTTGCTGTCGGTCTTGACTAGATTGTAAACTCTGATGCCTGTGCAGTGCTGCGTATGTCTTGTAGCGCTATACAAATGTTCAGCAGTAGTAGTAGTACATTCTGTATACATTGTAATCTTAAAATTAGTGCCTGATGAATACAATTATATAAGGTATTACAGTAGTTTAGATAACTAAAAATGAGAAAAAGATTAAAAATACTGAGAGCATGCTTATCCACAAATGGTTTAATAGCCATAAGAACATACCGGAAGGTCGGGGTTTCAAATCCCACTAGAGGACAGCAACCTTGGGCCGGAAGGACTGGAGTTTCTAGTCCCATAGGTGCTCCTTGTGGCCTTGGGCAAGCCACTTAACCCTCCATTGCCCATGTTCCCTGTAAAATAGTTATCTCCAAGTTATAATGCCCTGTTCAATGTAATTTCAGTTTGTTCAATGTAAACCGCACTGATGCAGAATAGCGCGGTATATAAGAGAATGTAAATAAATAAAATAAATAAATAAGAAATGCCATACTGGGTCAGACCAAGGTCCATCAAGCCCAGTATCCTGTTTCCAACAGTGGCCAATCCAGGTTACGAGTAGATACCCAAAAAGACACACTAGTAGATACCCAAAAAGACACACAGGTTCCACAATGCTTGTTCTAGGGCAAGCAGTGGATTTCCTAGGCCCTCTTTAATAAGGGTCTAACACATGCCACAGCACCCTCACAATGTTCCCTTTCATCTGCACCGGGTCCTCCGCCGGCATTCCCGCTGGTGGGGGGAGGGGCAGAGCGATCGATCGCATTGCACCCTCCCCCCCAAGCCGGTAGGAATGTTGGCAGCAAACCCAGCGCAGCTTAGAGGGAATATTGCCCAACACCCTTATCTCTTGCACCAGATCTTGTATTCCACTAAGGACTAGGTCCCAAATGGCTTCCCCTCTGATTGTTTCATGAACCAGCTGCTCCAAGAAGCATTCATTTATTTCATCTAGAAACTTTATCTCCCTAACCTGTCCTACCATGATACTGACCCAGTCAATACCGGGGTAATTGAAATCACCCATTATTATTATTGTGCTGTAACTTTTGTTAGCTTCCCTGATTTCATTTGAGCATTTCATCGTCCATTTGTTCATTCTGGCCAGGCGGTCGATAGTACACCCCCACCGCTTTCCCCGTCCCATATGGAATTTCAATCCATAGAGATTCTATACTGAATTTTGTTTCCCACAAAACTTTAATCCTTTGTGACTCAATGCCATCTCTAACATAGAGTGCAACCCCTCCAACCAATTTGATCTGCTCTGTCATTACAATATAGTTTATACCTTGGTATAAGTGTCCCACTGGTTGTCCTCCTTCCACCATGTCTCTGAGATATTAATCACATCTAACCTCTCATTTAGTGCTATATATTCTAACTCTCCCATCTTTTGCATACAAGCATTTTAGAGGCTGAATTTATTCATATTAATCTGGTTATCGGTAAGCAGGAGTAATTTGGAATCTTTACACTCTGTACTTAAGGGCATTTTGGTTACTTTTGTCTTCATTGGATCCTCTCTGTCAATATGCCCTAACTTCAGTCCTTTGCTAGTATCCTTAAAGGATATATTGTTCCACATCCTGCGCTCTTGGACCACTGTCAGCTTTCTCCTATTATCTAATGTAAAAGCTGCTCTATCTCCTTTTTAAATGTTAATGCTGGTAGCCTGGTTTCATCCCGGTTAAGGTGGAGTCTATCCCTTTTCCCAGAATGTTCCCCAGATCCTAACAAATCCAAAACCCTCATCCTTGCACCAATCTCATCCATGCATTGAAACTCCAGATCTCTGCCTGCCTTTTGAGTCCTGCATGTGGAACGGGAAGCATTTAAGAGAATGCTACCCTGGAAGTTCTGGATTTTGACTTCCTACCTAAAAGCCTAAATTTGGCATCCCAAATTTCCCTACCACGTTTTCCTATGTCATTTGTACCAACATGTACCAAGCCAGCAGACTCCTCCCCAGCACTATCTAAGACCTTGTCTAGGTGGCGCATGAGGTCTGCTACTTTCGCACCAAGCAAGCATGTTACCAGGTGATCCTCACATCCACCAGCCACTCAGCTATCTACATGCCTAATAAGCAAATGACCAAGTATAACAGCTGTCCTAACCCTTCCTTCATGGGCAGGGGTGGCCCAAGGGGGGTGCGGGGGCCATGTGCGGAGACTCAGTGCGGGGCCTCATTTGCATAAGGTGCCTCATTTGCATAAATATTTGCATAATGTTACCATACACTAACTTTTAGTAAACATGCCTCTTAATGAGTGTATGGATAAAGAAAGACTAAAAGATTTCTACATTACTATAATCCAGTGCCAACCGCCAGGCACAATAGGAACTATTACTAACACTGCCCATTTAGAACCCATAGCAAACCCGCCATATCCTAACAGCACTACCAGGACTCACAAAGCACCATACCCTAACTATCAAAAGGCAACACTGCAAATATTAAACTAATACATTTCAGAGAATAACTATACATGACCTACTGGGGAAAGAGAACAAGTGGCAATGTCAAATAGGAATTACATAAACAGAATACCTCAGCTCAGTTACACATGCAGAACACAGACCATCAAACAAGGAATCACAATTTAGAAACAGGAAGACAATAATTAAACTGGGAACCCCAAAAGCCAAACTTGGAATGTACAACACTGTAGAAATAAAACTATAAATTAATTTCCTCTTGTACTAAACAAAGCACAGACGTTAATAATGCACATTTCCTAGAGCTGACATATTACAGTTAATAAATTCAAAATAAAGATATATTTTTCTACCTTTTGTGCATTTTTTTTCAGTTGCAATTGCTCCAGCTTCTTTCTTCTGGTTCCTTCGTGTCTTCTGCTATTTCTCCATCGTCTGCTGTCCATTTGTCCTTTCTTCTCTCTTCTAGTTTTTTTCCATCCTCTCTCTACATCTGCTTTAACATACTAATCTTTCTCCTTTTGCTCTTTCCTCATTCCTATTTCATCCACTCAAATTTTACCCCTCCATTCTCAATCCCCACTTACTCTCCCAATATCCGGCCAATTGTAAGTTTGTCTTCCCTCCCACACAAAATATTTTTCCCTCTCCATTTTACTCTCCCAGCTCCATCCCATTCTAATCCTCCCCCAACATCAGCTCCCTTCTAGTTCCAGCCCCACCCAGCATCTGCTCCCT
Organism: Ichthyophis bannanicus; assembly: GCA_033557465.1. Classification (NCBI taxonomy): domain Eukaryota; kingdom Metazoa; phylum Chordata; class Amphibia; order Gymnophiona; family Ichthyophiidae; genus Ichthyophis; species Ichthyophis bannanicus. The sequence continues at coordinate 662,701,553 of CM066032.1, forward strand.
TCTAGTCCCTGCATCAGCCCATTACCAGTCCTAGCCCATCAGCCCATTTCCAATCCTATCCTAGCCCCACCATCAGCCCATTTCCAGTCTTAGCTCCCCCATCCATTACCAGTCCTATCCGAGTCCCTCCATCAGCTCATTTCCAATCCCAGTCCCCCATCAGCCCATTTCTAGTCCTTTCCTAGCCCCACCATCAGCCCATGTCAAATCCTAGCTCCCCTCCACTCAGCCCATTTCCAATCCAAGCCCCCCATGAGCCTACTTCCAGTTCTAGCCCCTCCATGTGTCCATTTCAATTCAAGCCCCCACTACAGCCCATTTCCAATCTTAGCACCTCCCAACAGCCCATTTCCAAACCTATCCTAGCCCCTCCATCAGCCCATTTCCTGTCCTAGCTCCCTCCCCTCACAGTCCATTTCCATTCCAAGCCCCCTCCCCATCAGCTATTTGCAGTTTAAGCCCCCTTCCACTCAGCCCATTTCCATTCCAAGCCCCCGTCCCCATCAGCTATTTGCAGTTCAAGCCCCCTTCCACTCAGCCAATTTCCAGTCCTAGCCCCCCATAGCCCATTACCAGTCCTAAGCCCCCCTCACAACCCATTACCAGTCCTAACCCCCCATCACCCCATTTTCAGTCTTACCCCCCCCACACAGCCCATTACCAGTCCTACCCCCCCATCAGCCCACTTCTAGTCCTAACCCCCCCATTAGCCCATTTCCAGTCTTAGCCCCCCCATAGCCCATTACCAGTCCTAAACCCCCATCAGCCCATTTCCAGTCCTAGCCCCCCCACATAGCCTAGTATAAGTCCAAATCCCCCCATCAGCCCACTTCCAGTCCTACCCCCCCCATCAGCCCATTTCCAGTCTTAGACCCCTGCCCCCATAGCCCATTACCAGTCCTAACCCCCCCATCAGCCCACATCCAGTCCTAACCCCCCCATAGCCCATTACCTGTCCTAGCTCCCCCATAGCCCACTTCCAGTCTTAGCCCCCCCATAGCCCATTACCTGTCCTAACCCCCTATAGCCTATTACCAGTCCTAACCCCCCCATCAGCCCACTTACATTCTTAGCCCCCCCATAGCCCATTACCAGTCCTAACCCCCCTCCCCCCCCAACAGCCCAGCTAGATTTAAAAAAAAACACAAACCGGCTGCTGCTGCCGCTGCTGCCATGGCAGCGGCAGAATCAAGCACCCCGCGGGCCCCCCTCCTGCCCTGCAGAATCCTCCTTTCAGCATCAGCTCCCAATGCACGGGCTTTTCAGAGCCGCGAAGAGAGAGCTTCTCCTCTCGCGGCTCTGTTAATCCCGCCCTGGGGCTGATGGGATTTCCCATCAGCCCCGTGGCGGGATTAACAGAGCTGCGAGAGGAGAAGCTCTCCCTTCGTGGCTCTGGCAGCCGACGCTGAGGGAGTTGATGCTGAGAGGAGGATTCTGCAGGGCAGGCGGGGCCCCGCGGGGTGCTCGATTCTGCCGCTGCCATAGTGGCAGCGGCAGCAGCAGCCGGTTTGTGTTTTTTTTTAAATCTAGCTGGGCTGATCGCTGATGCAAGATGTTTTTTGCGCGGGGCCCCCTGAAACATGGGGCCCTGTGCAAAAAACATTCTTGCTCAATGGACGAGCCGGCCCTGTTCATGGGCACATGACCCTGGAGAAACCTCCTCAGTGCAAGAGGTTTTTACATCACCTGGAGGACATGTCTTGTAACAGGATCACTTCCTCCCACACGACCTCTCTCCTCCATGGCAACAGGAATGCTGCCACTGGAGGTGGGACTTCAGTTGTACATCCCTTTAGGTCTTATCTATGTACCTCTCTGTCTTCCTTATGTCCTCCAAGTCTGCTACTCTAGCCTCCAGGGATCAAACTCATTCCCTGAGAGCAAAGAGCTCTTTGCACCTAATGCACACATAAGACCCCTCACCAACTGGGACATATATGTGACACTCAATGCAAAAGACTGGAAAGCCCCCATCTTGCTGCTGGACTGCTATCTGCATCTTAGTTTTAAGATTGTGTGTTTAGATATTTAAGTTGTTTACTTACTTAGGTTTGTTGGGGATCTTTATACTAATATAACTATACCTAATACGTTTAACGGACTTTATTCATCTCAAGATTAATTAATCTCAGATCCTTAATGTATGCCTGATGAGGATAAACAGCTGCACCTGAGAGTGAATATGATACCTCCTTCCCTTTAAGAGGTTTATAAAACTATGATTATCCCAGGGGTGGGTGGGAGTCGGGTTGGGAGGGAGGGAAAGAAGACTTATTAAAAGCTGGCTGCTACACAATACCCCGTCCTGTGCCTCTAAGGTAAACTGTGACCAATTTCCTGAGTGATTCACACAGCCCTTGCTTTGATACAGGGAGTCTTTCAAAATGCCCCTTTGATCTGTCACTTGGCTTTAACACCTATTTAAAACAATTTCACAGGTATCTTGCCCCTTTTTGTAAAAGTCTCTAGAAATAATTTATTGCTCAAAGAATACTGACACTATTTTTTCCTTTTATGCTAAGTTGATTTGATTTAAATTAAAGCTCTTTGCTGATACTAGGCCCTGACTGAGTATTAAATTTAAACTAGCAGCTCTCTGCTGGGTTTTAAATTTAACCAGAAAGCTCTCTGCTGATACTAGGCCCTGACTGAGTATCAAATTTAGACTAGGAGCTCTCTGCTGGGTTTTAAATTTAAACTGAAAGTTCTCTGCTGGGTTCTAAATTTAAACTGAAAGCTCTCTGCTGGGTTTTAAACTTAAATTGAAAGTATCCGCTGAGTTTTTAATTTAACTAAAAGCTCTTTGCTGATACTAGGCCTTGACTGATTTAGCAAATACATTGGATTATAATTTACACAAATTAATCAGCTTAAATCTAAAGAATTCCTTTTTCCCCAAGATTTAGAAAAATTCATGAACTTACAATTGCAGATCTCTCTCCAGAAGTAGCAGTCCCTTTTTGTAGTCCTTCAAGACTTCAAGGTGTTGGGGATTTTGCCACCAAGTCAGGGATTCTGCCAGCTGGTGGGTCACTGAGACTCTGTCTTGGAGACGGCCATGGCCTGTGCCCACTGGTTCCAAAGGCACCACTGAGAGGCTCTCATATGCTGGCAAGCATCCGGGGTGATATGGCCTGTCGAGGCTATGTGCCCGAGTAGGCACAGTAAGAGCCAAGCTGACACTGAGGGATGGTGTTGCACCTCTCTGGCCAGTGCCCTGACATGGTCTGCCTGATCCAGGGGAAGGAAGACCTTTGCTTGAAGAGTGTCCAGCCTTGCTCCTATGATCTCCAGACATTGCATCGGGAGGAGGTGGGATTTTGGGGTAGTCTATCACAAACCCCAGATGTTGTAGGATCTCGATGGTGCATGCTATGGCCTGCTGCATCTCTGTGGCTGTGCCTCATTTTATGAGGCAGTCGTCAAGGTAGGGGAAGACAAATACCCCCTGGAGACGGAGAAAGGTGGCTACCACTGCCAGGCATTTGGTGAAGACCCTGGGGGTGAGGCCAGGCTGAAGGGCAGCACCCTGTACTGGTAGTGAGCACCCCCCCACCCCGCCACAAAGCGAAGGTAGTGCCTGTGGCTGGGGTGTATGAAGATGTGGGTTTAGCCATCCTTCGGATCCAAGGAGCATAGTCAGTCTTCCTGCTGGAAGTAAGGCAGCAATGTTCCGAGGGAGAGCATCTTGAACTTTTTCCTTACCAGGAACTTGTTCAGGTTGCACAGGTCCAGGATGGGCCTTAAGCCTCCTGTTCTTTTTGGCACAAGGAATTACTTGGAGTAGAACCCCTTGCCCCTGAGATGATGGGGTACTGGTTCTACTGCTTTGTCCTTGAGAAGGGCCTGTGAGTTCTTTCAATAGGATGTCCTGGTGAAGGGGAGACCTGTGGGGCTCTTCCGGGAAGAAAGGAGGAGGTGTCTGAGACAGGTGGAGGAGATAGCCCTTTCTAACCAACTGAAGGGCCCAGGAATTGGTGGTGATGGTTGGCCACCTGTGGGCATACAAGGTTAGGCCTCCTTCCGTGGGTTGCTGTCCTCCTTGGGGTAGAGAGGCTATGCACAAAGAGTCAAAAGCTCCTCTCTGGCTGGGCCAGAGCTGGGGCTTGTGGCTTGGGAGCCTTCTGCTTACAAGAGCCTTGCCCATGTCTCAGCCTACTGACTCTGCTGGGGAGCTGGGGAGGCCTGAAAATGTGGATAGCTTTTGTAAGCAGCCCCTCTCCTCGGGTACATGGGCTTTTTACCCAAGCCCTTCCATTGGGAAAGGGCAGCGGTCTTCTTGGAGAGCCTGGTCCTCATCAACTTGGACTTCAACTCGGTGGCCTTCTCTGTCATGGATTTGCCAAAAAGGGTCTCCCCTTGATATGGGGCATCGACCAATTTGTCCTGAACCCATTACTCGAGGTCTGCAGACTATAGCCAGGCCTGTAGTCGGGTGCTGATGCCCGCCGCGCCTACTCTAGCCACCGACTCAAAGTCATCATAGGCTGCACAAATCATGAATTTGGAGTACTTATGGATGGCCTTGGACAGGTTCCTGAACTGCTGCAGAGGTTCCTTGGAGAGCCTATATGAGAACCCAGCGAATTCCTTCCCCAGGTCTCTCAGGTACATTCCCATGTACAGCTGGTAGGCCTGGATCTGACCAATGAGCACTGAGCCCTGGTAGCACTTTCTGCCGAAGGTGTCCAAGGTTCGGGTCTCCCTACCCAGGGGCACCGAGGAATATGTCTTCTGGCTCTTGAACTGACACATGGCTGACTCCACCACCATGGAGTGGTGTGGCAGCTGTGACTTCTGGAAGCCCAGACTCCGGTGGACCCGATATATTGAGTTGAGCCACTTGCTCACCACCGGCACTGATGCCGGTGTCTCACACATACGGAGCATTAGCTGTTCCAGGATAGCTGGGATAGGTAATGTGAGTGATTCCCTTGGTGGGGCCCCATACTGGAGGATTTCTAATTCTTCGGTCCAAGGATCCTCCTCCAATTCCGTCAGGAATGTGAGGGCTTTTGACATATCCTGCATGAAGTCAAGGAATGCCATGTCCTTGGGCGAGGACCGATGCTGGGGTTCTGAGGGTGGTGAGTCCAAGGGGACATTGGGTGTCCAGGGACTCCTCGACCTCCCACTCCAAATAGTCGGAGGAAGATTCGAGGGAAAGGTGGCTCGCGGGGCCAAGGCCGGACCCCTGCCTGCATCCCACAGAGCCCCGCGGTTGATGCCATGAGTGCTAGCCAGGGAAGACCTCGGTCCCCTCAAGCGGGACCCGGAGCGAGACTTAGGCTGAGGATTGACTCAGGGCTATATGGTCTTGAGGATCGGCTCAGCCTCAAGGGAAGTCCTCGACGTCGAGGGCCTATTGATCTGGGTGGAGGAAGCGGTAGTACCGGACAACAACGCCCGCTGCTGGTCCATGAAGGCAGTCAGATTGCATTCCAGGACTGTCATCCTAAATTTGAGTCCAGAAGGCTCCGCAGAAGTTGGTGCGGGCACCAAAAAACCTGGGTCCGGCGCCGGTTACCCCAAAGTGGAGTCCTCAATGAGGATAGGCACTGGCGACTGAGACTGATCTGTGGTCAACTCCTTTTGCGTGATCTTGGTAGGCCACTCCCGTTCCGATTCCTCCGAAGCCATCGAGGACTGTGGGACCTGGTCCGGGGCTAACCAGACCTATCCAGAGACGCTGCCTTCGAGGGTTTCTTCTTGTGTTCCCTTGAGGGAGACCCCCTTTCTGAGAAGCCATGGCATCGACCAGGGTCTGCAGAGACATCAGGGATTCAGCGGCTTCAGAGGGCTGCTGATGGCTCTGGAGGGCTTTGGTGGACATCTTTTTACACATATTGCAAGCCGTGGGGTCGTGGTCCGGCCCTAACCAGCATAGACAACAATCATGCGTGTCAGTGATATTATCTTGGCACACCGATCGCATTTCTTAAAACCACTGGTAACCATAGAGAAATAAAGTATCCCAGTGAGGTCAAAGAACCGCGGTGCTGCCAGTTGGGGAAAAAGGATGTGAAAGCGCCAAAAGGAAAGAAGAGAAAAACGAAGGAACCGGAGACACGATGTCGGGGCAGCAGGTTCGAGTGGCAGGAAGAGTACTGGTGCACAACCAGAGAGAGTTTAAAACTCAGGTTGAGAAAAAAACAACTCTTTCCAGGGGAAAACAGAAAAACATCTGAAGGCCTCCACGGAAAAAGGGAGACTGAGCAAGATGACACCCTTAGGCGGGAAAGGTTCCATGCATGTGTGGTGGCATCTCCCAAAGACTTTCTTTGAAAGCTGGGGAGATGCTTACACAAGGGTTTTGTTGGCACCATCACCCATATGTGAGGAATCACTTCCTGCTTGTTCCTGGAGAATCAGTTGTTTACTCCGTCAAAAAGTAGAAAGACTAGGGGACACTCAATGAAGCTACAATGTATCCCTTTTAGGACTAATAAGAAAAAATATTTTTTCACTCAATGAGTAATCAAACTCTGCAATTCGTTACTGGAGGATGTAGTAAAAGCTGTTAGTGCAGCTGGGTTTAAAAAAGGTTTGGACAAGTTTCTGGAGGAAAAGCCAGTATACCATTATTAAAAAGGGCCAGGTAAATCCACTGCTTGCTCTGGGATAAGCATTGTGAAATCTGTATACCTTTTTGGGAACCTGACAGGTACTTGTGACTTGGATTGGCCACTGTTGGAAACAGGATACTGGGCTTGATGGACTTTGGTCTGACCCAGTATGGCATTTGTTATGTTCTGTCGTACCCCCTTGCCTAGGCCAGAGGCTTAGGGCAAAAAGGGCTGCCTTATTTGTCCTTAAACAAAGAGTCACTGATTTTCTCCACCAGGGAATTCTGGGAGTTGTAGTTCTTGCTTAAAGACAAAGTAGTATGACCACTCGGGTTTGTTCAGGCAAAACAAGAAAATTTATTTTGGGTTCCCCTTTCACATCAAATTCAAACACAAGGCAAAATAGGATTATTCTCCAAAGATAACAGGAACAGAAATTGCATCGGGAACCTCAGAACTGAAAACACCTTCTCACATCACAGCTGTTCCCATCTAATTCTTCAGCTTGTTAATTCACAGCTACCTCTTGTCATTCAAACCAGGTAAATTCATTCCATTTATATCCAATGTAGCTTTAGTTAATAAACTCAGAGTTCAGTGAATGTTCTTTAGTTTAACAGAAGGTCTTAGCTTTCTCCTAGCTAAGTACAATATTGCTCTTCAAAGACTTCCTGTCTCAGTCCTTTTCTTAGCAATAATTAAACCTCCCTTCTACATAGAGAACAATCCATCGGTGCTTCATTACACCTAGAATCTTCCTCACAAGGATCAATCTGCATGTCCTCTTGCACCATACATTGCTTATCTTCCCCTGGGTTTTCAACAACACGTTCAAACTTACTGTTTTGTAAAAACTTCTGGAGTTCCTCTAAAAGTTGCTCTCCTGGATAAGAACTGGTTGTACCTTGAGAGTAGGCTTTTCTGTCTTGGAACAGTTTCTTTAATACTTTAATTGTATTCAGGTCTGTCTCTCCACTCGAGGCTTGGTTCTGGTTATCTCTGTCTATAACTGCTTGCACCCACCTTCTCTCAGCTTGGGTTCCTGGAACTGGGTTTTGCACATTCTGCTCTGCAGTCTGGTTCAGCTCATTAGCAACGTCCCCAGCTATCCATCTGCTGGACTCTGAAGCAGGCGTACCTTTCACCTTAGAACTGCTTCTTTGGTTGCTAAAACCTTTTTCCCACGTGGAGTAAAGCTTTCCACGTCTGCCTTCTCTTGGCTTCCTTGAACCAGGCTTCAGTGCTCCTGAACCCTCTGGCTTCACAGCTGCTGGACTCTAAGCTGCTCTTTCTCCTTCTCCTCCCCCTGCTCTCACTGAGGCCGGCTTAAAAAGCTGCTTTCCTGCCACCACTCCCTGCTCCCTGCACATGTGCCTGTGATTAGAGCTCAAACCTGCACCTACGTTAGGGCTTGAGCATGGCTCAGCCTCAGCTAGTATGTGTTTCTTTAGTTTATCTGAAGCTTGAACCCTGTGGAAACCTTGCCTGTCTCTTGTCTTAAAGGCGTATTCCTTATTTTCCTCTGTTTCCATCTGTTCAACACCACTCTCATCGTCACAGTTCTTATGTTAAGTTTGTTTTCAACAACTGATTTGCAGGATTTTATATATTTACCAGATGTGTTCATTATTTCTGTCAGTTGCTAGAATTCTTTTCTTGCGTTTCATATGAGAGCACAGGGGATTGAAGGTGGACATTGCACCTTTGTATGTGAACAGCCTGATTTTAAAGCAGTCACTCTTCTTGTTTTTAAGGCATGAGTAGATATTACTGACTCTGAGAGGTAGTTGCCAATATGCATTAAGGGAATAACACACTTTTACCAGTATCATATATTTATTGGCAAAAGCATACATTATCTGCCCATAACAAGCGCTTCAGCAGCAGTGTGGTCAAAATAATGATGAGACACAATGTATGTAAATATATGCAAAAGGTTCATGATTATGCAAAATGAATAATGCAGCTGGTGTTTGACCTTACAAGCTTTAGTATTCATGGAAAGATAATGCCAGCTTTAAATTGGCATTATACCGTATTTTCTACCTGGGAGCACTGGGCTGCCGACATGCAGCCCGATGTTCCTGTGGGTGACTCTTTTTTTTTCCACTATTTTCAAATTTTTTACATTGACATTACCAATAATAATAAGAAAAAGAAAACAGGTTTCCACATTTGCCAATTATTCCACTGGCCTGCAGAGTGTCCAGATGAGCTCCTATGAACTCCAGATCCTGTGTTGGAGTCCTACAGACTTCAGTCTTCTTTCTCCGGAAAAAAAGTTGATTTTCTTGCGCATTAAAGTGCATTTCCTTTTCCGGTTGGTACCAGTCCCTTTCCCACCTCCAAGCCCCGTTGCCTCGGCTTAGAGTCTCTGAACCATTTTTAGTGTGTGTGTGTGGGGTGGGGGGGGGGGGGGTTTCTCCAGCATAGTTTCACGCCCTTTTTTAACCACTGGCAGTGTGAGGTTGAGTGTCTTCAACCTCACAGGGGTCCTTTTTGCCCCAATGGCCAAAAAGTGTGATTGGTGCTGAAAAAACATGTCCCTGACCAGTACACATGACTGCTACCTCCAGTGTCTAGGTGCCGACTATGACCCAGAGGTTTGTGCCCTGTGCAAAAAGATGTCCGCTAAGGCCATTCAAAGTCATCGGCAGAAGCAGGACGGCATTTTCCACAAGTCATATTCTGCCCCAGTGTCCCCAGTAACCTTGCGCTCTAAGGCCCCGCATAGATCTTCGGAGTGGCGTAAAGTCCCCACGGCACCCAACTGGGTCTGCAGACACTCAAACAAGAGTTCTTCGGAGCCGGGGTGCAAAAAGAAGATGAAATCCACAGTCCCCAGAGGGTATCCAAGGAGTCTGAGCGGCAGCAGCCAGCGAGGTACCCAGAACAGATGCCGAGGCCTCCAGCGACGGATCACAGACCACCCGAGGCAACGGGGCTTGGAGGTGGGAAAGGGACTGGTGCTAACCGGAAAAGGAAATGCACTTTAATGCGCAAGAAAATCAACTTTTTTCCGGAGAAAGAAGACTGAAGTCTGTAGGGCTCCATGGAAAAAGGGAGACTGAGTAAGATGGCACCCTTGGGTGGGAAGGGAACCACACATGTGTGGTGGCATCTCCCAAAGGCTTTCTTTGAAAGCTGGGGTGCTGCTTCCGTGGGGGCTCCGTCAGTGCCAACTTCACCCATACGTGAGGACTGACTTCCTGCTTGTTCGTGGAGAATGCCTCTAGCAGCTACCTGGTTTACCTTTGCAGTTAATTAACTGTAAAACCATACTGTGGTTTAATAAGTAAGGGCCTTATCTTTGCAAGATAGAAACTGCAAGGAACTAGCAGCAGCTTACCTTACTTGTTTTTTTCCATCTGTTTTTATTTATTGGTGATGCAATTTTGTTCTAGTTTCTTTGTAGAAGGAAGTGGGCTGCTAAATAACAGTTATTCCACTCAAACATTTTCATCTTAAATTACAGAAAAGTAAAAAAACAACTCTCTGTATATACTTCCTAGCACTGCACAACTAATAATAATAATAGAATAAATATCGGTTGAAGTAATATTATGGAAGAAGACTGTCTCAAGGAGTGACAATATGATTATAAGCTCTAGCTATGAAAACGAAGTACATTATTATCAAGGGCAGTCCAAGGGGGGAGCGGGGACATGTGCGGAGATTCATTGCGGAGCCTCATTTGCATAAAGAGCTTCATCTGCATAAATATTTGCATAATGTTAACATGCACTTTTAGTAAACATGTCTCTTAATGCGTATCTGGATAAAGAAATCTGCTTTAACATACTGATTTTTCCCCTTTTGCTCTTTCCCCCATTTCTTTCTTTATTCCTTTATCATCCACTCAAATTTCATCCTTACATCCTCAATCCCCACTTACTCTCCAAATACCCGACCAATCATAGATTTTTCTTCCCTCCCACACAAAATATCTTTTCCCCTCTCCATCCTCATTCCCCATCCCCATCTCCTTCTAGTCCTCCCCCAAAATCAGCACCCTTCTAGTTCTAGACCCACCCAGCATCTTCTCACTTCTAGTCCCATTCTCCCATGCCCCCCATATGCTCTTTTCCAGTCCTAGCCCACATATGCTCCTTTCCAGTCCTATTCCAGCCCCCCATCAGCCCATTTCCAGTCCAAACTCCCCCATCAGTCAATTTCCAATCCTAGCCCCTTCATTAGCCCATTTCCACTCGTAATCCAGCCTCCATCAGCCCATTTCCAGTCCAAGCTCCCCCTCGATCAGTCCATTTCCAGTCCTAGACCCCATCAGCCATTTCTAGTCCTATTCCAGCCCATCAGCCCATTTCCAGTCCTAACCCCCCATCAGCCCATTTCCAGTCCAAGCTCCCCCATCAGCCAATTTTCAATCCTAGCTCCCCCATCAGCCCATTTCCAGTCCAAGCTCCCCATCAGCCATTTCCAGTCCTATTCCAGCTCTCCATCAGCCCATTTGCAGTCCAAGCTCCCCCCCCCCCCCATCAGCCAATTTCCAGTCTTGGCCCTCCTTATCAGCTCATTTCCAGTCCTATTCCAGCCCCCCATCTGCCCATTTCCAGTCCGAGTTCACTTCCATCATCCAATTTCCAATCCTAGCCCCCCCCCCCTATCAGCCCATTTCCAGTCCTAGACCCCCATCAGCCATTTCCAGTCCCAGCTTACCATCCCATCAGCTCATTTTCAGTCCTTGCACCCCCCCATGCTAGACCCTTGCCTGCCGAAGAGCCCTGCAGCCATCTAAGGGGCTTCAGAGGGAGCTGGGAAAGCCCGCGTGAGGCCCCGGCTCCCTCATGCTCCCTCATGCTCCCTCTGCACAGCCACCAGCATGAAGAGTATTTTCCCTCACGCTGGCAGCTGTTACTGTGAAGCTTGTTGAATGCCTGGAAAGGTTAAAGGGCATTTTTATTTAGAAACATGATGGCAGAAAGAGATCACATGATCTATCCAGTCTGCCCTTCTATACAAACTACTATAATCCATTTTTTTTCCTTTAGAGATCTTCTGTGTTGGTCCCATGCTTTCTTGAATTCAGATACTGTCCTGGTCTCTACAACTCTACTGGGAGACTATTCCATGCATTCTACCACTCTTTCCATAAAGAAATATTTCCACATATTATTCCTGAGTCTATCCACTTATTACTCCTGAGTCTATCCCCTTTCACCTTCATTCTATGCCCCCTCATTGCAGAGCTTTCTTTCAATTGAAAGAAGCCCCCCATTTGCATTATGCCATGGAGGTATTTAAACATCTCTAACACATCTCGCTCCCGCCTTTCCTTCAAAGTATACATATTGAGATCTTTTAGTCTGTCCCATATGCCTTATGATGAAGTCCACTGGCCATCTTGGTAGCCACCATCTGCACTGACTCCATTCTGTTTATATCCTTTTGAATGTGTGGTCTCCAGAATTGCACATAATTCTTCAGATGAGGCTTAAATACCAAAATCTCCAATAGAGTAGAAGGAGGTATCATCTGCAAAGAAGAAAACTTTACCCAACAGTCCTTCTGCAATATCACTAACAAAAATGTTAAAAAAGAATCGGACCAAGGACAGATCCCTGTGGCACACTACTGGTAATATTCTTCGCCTCAGAGTAAGCTCTGTTTACCTGTACCCTTTGTCACCTCCCACTCAACCAATTTCTAACCCAGTCATTTTAGGGTCTATTCCTAGGATGCACAATTTATTTATAAGATGTCTGTGTGAAGCAGTGTCAAAGGCTTTACTGAAATCTAAGTATACCATCTCTAAGGCTCTTCCTTGATCCAACTTTCTGGTCACCCAGTCAAAGAAATTAATTAGATTTGTCTGACAAGATCTGCCCCTAGTAAAACCATGCTGCCTCAGATCCTGCAATCCACTGGACTGCAGAAACCTCAGTATCCTCCTGTTTTAGCAGCATTTCCATTAATTTATCTACCACAGAGGTCAGACTAACTGGCTTGTAGTTGTCAACCTCATCCTTACTTCCACTTTTGTGTAAAGGGACCACATGCACCTTTCTCCAGTCCTCTGGGACCACTCCCTACTCTAAAGAAGCATTGAAAAGGTCAAACAATGGAGCCAAGTTCCTTCAGTACTCCAGGTATCCCATCTGGTCCTATCACTTTGTCTACTTTTAGTTAAGCTATTTCCTCATGAACACAGTCTTCTGAAAATCATTCAAGATCCCCTTCACTACTGTTCCTATTTGTGGATATTTGCTGAGGTCCTGCACTTGGCCCTTCATCTGTGAACACAGAACAAAAATTTTTGTTATGAAATTCTGCTTTATCTTCATCAGTTTCTATATCTCCCTCCCCTTCACACTTGAGTCTGACAATACCGCTTTTGCATTTCCTCCTCTCACTAAATATCTGAAAAATGTCTTGTTCCCTCATTTTACTGCATTGGCTATTTTTCCTTCTATTTGTATCTTTGCTTTCCTGACTACTTTTCTAGCTTCTCTAAGTTTTTCCAAATATTGATGCTTTTTTTACATGTTTTCTTTGTATTATGGCACCCAATGATGCTTCTATTTGCCATTCTTTAAAAGCTGGGTTTTATTTTGGTGACATTTTTTAAGGTGTGAATATTTTATTGCATATGGCAGAGGGAAGGATTACCTGAATGAGCAATCTAGTAAATGTTTTTGCATAAATAATCCTCCAGAACGTTATCTGTACTTACCACTCTGTAAGCATTGCTCCTCTCCTTCCCTTCAATATGTACCTTGCTCTCATCTTGTTCTAAGTGAGGAAGCATGCACCAGAGTTCAGATTTCTATGGTCCTGGAACTGGCCATTTCAGTTCTCATGGGCCACCTGTGTTAGGATTTGAAGGGGTGGCCCAGAGGTGAAAGGATATGGAACACTGTGACCTTCCCTCTAGGAAGTACAGAAAGCGTTTTGCTTTGCTGAGTAATTTAAGCTGTTCTGTATTTAGAAATAAGGGCTAGTACTACACTAGTTTTATATAGTTACACAGGATATTAGCTATCTATTTACATTGAACATGTGGTTATTTTAACCTTTTGAAAGATGAAGTTTATTTTTAGAATTTCAAAGAAAGAAAATGTGATACCAGTGCATCGGACAGCTTCTTAATACAAATAGTTCTAGTGTCCATAAATCATAAGGGCATCTTGAGATGGGAATCCCAATATTATTGTTTTAAAACCTATACTACTTTTATTAATGAAAATATTATGAGATTGATCATCACAATCTTGATGGTAGAAGTCTTAAGGCTGTCCTGGTATCGATCTACTATCGCCTCGGCCTTCATACATGCAAGGTTATATATTCTAAACTCAGCTGCACTGCAGATAGCGAAAATATGGTTAATGTTAGGTCCAGTAAATACATTCAATAACTAGGGATCATTTCAAATAGTGTAAAGTAAGGTACAGAGGTTCTGTTCTGTCAGAAATTTTACCATATGCCCAAAATGAGAGGAAAGAAAATCTTATCAGAGTTGTTTATGAAGTTTTTGGTAATACTTCAGTTATAGTTGTTAACTGTCAGTTCTTTTTATTGTTAGGTATATCTGGGTTTGTATTTTCCTTCCATTGTATTTCTTTGAATTGGGATATTTTATTTGTTCTTAATGAACTGTAAAGTTAATAATAATAATAAAAAAAGATATTGCCTACATGAAAGCAGGTGCGAGTACACATGTACTTATATGCAGTACCAAGACCCATTATTGCAGCTCTCCTTAGAGATGTTCACAGTGCTCAGAATAGAGGTAATGTTGCTCTTGTGGTTTACTTGGATCTCTCCTCCACATTTGATTTGTTAAACCATAATCTTCTCTCCCTCCTCCCTCAGACACATATCCGTCATTCAGTCTTTTCATGGTTTCAGTCTTTCTTAGCTAACCGATCACTTCAAGTTGCCATCGGTCGAGATTCATCCTCAACCTCAGCTTACCCCCTTCCCTGTGGGGTTCCAAAGGGCTTTGTTTTAGCCCCTCTGTTATTTAACATTTTCATTAGCCCCTTGCCCAATATAATTCAAGACAGTGGAGTCACTCCTTATCTTCACAGTGTTGATTTGCTGGGAGAATGAGAGGAATTAACAACAGAATGTGTTAAATGCATTATGAACTGTAAATAGTTCCAAACCACTGCTGGTGTGCCACATGTATATAGTTATCCTAGTTACAACTACAAGTTATTTATCCTGTTATAATGTAAGCATACGACTGTTTGGTTGGTTGCAAAAACGTTTGTTATTTGTAAACCGCACTGATACCGAAAAGCGCGGTATAGAAGAGCTTGTAAATAAATAAATAAAAAATAAAAATAAATCTTTACGCCAATGACATTTAGCTGGTTTTCTATACCAGTCCACATCAACCCAACCTCTCGCCAATGTCTTTCCACAGTTACCAAGCTGGCTTCATGATAATTGTCTTCAACTCAACCCTTCTAAAACCACAGCAACCTGGCTCAGCAGATCACCAGTTTTTCCCACAGTCCCATTCTGAACGGCTCCCCCATTGCACTTACCTCCTCACTCAGATACCTAGAAGTCACTTTGGACACACACCTCTCATTCTCCCAGTAAATCAGCACTGTGATCCAATCCTCTTTTACCACTTCTTGAAGCTTCTGTGCAATCTGTCTCTTTCTCGACCTTCTCACCCAAAAGACTCTTGAGGCTCACTATCTCTCGTCTCGATTACTGTAATACTATCTATTTTGGACTTTCCTTATATGAGTTGAAAAGACTTCAAATGATTCAAAACACTGCCATCTGCCTACTCTGTAATGCCTGCAAACATTACCCCACTGTTGATGGAAGTCGGTGGTGTTCAAATTCAGGCCCACATCTAGTTTAAAATTGTATCCCTCATTTCAAAGCTATACATATATAGTAATATAGTAAATGACGGCAGATATGAGGCCTCCGATTATCTTTCTTCCCTTATCTCTCTGTATGCTTCGATATGGGTGCTCAGGTCACTTCACGATAATCGTCTTTATTCCTCCTCCTTCAAAGGAATGTCTTGAGTTCACCAGACATTCTGCCTTCTTTTTTCTGAAACTTTCTTTATGGAACAGTTTGCCATTCTATCTACGGCTTTCTTACACCTCCAAATCTGACCTCAAAACTTCTTTTTGAATGCTCTTTTGGATCTTCTTCTGGGTAGGGCGAGTCGGGAGCTGTGGTTGCCTGAAGCTTACCTTTTGTCCTAATTCAACCTTTTTTCCATTTTAAATGACATTCTCCCTACTTTCCTTCTGTGTCCTCCCTGCAGTAATGTATGTCCTGTGCTATCCTTTTCTCCTTTACATTATCTATGTGTGCCCCAATTTTATTTTTTGTAAAGCACTCTGCTTGATATTAAGAGCAATATATCAAGTATGAATAAACCATAAACACTGCTGTGCAATTTAAAAAAAAATTGTGACATAACCCACTTATAAACTACTGTCCTATAATCACTGCTTTTCGATGCTTGCATGAGTTCTCACTGCATATTTCTCCTGTTAAAACTGCTATTTGCTATATTGTTTTTTAACATTTTTGATCCATTCCGCAGGATAAAAAGATCTTTCTTGCTACATTGTTAATATCTCTGATGTTCCATTCTGTAAGGCCTGAAACAACATTCTCGCTATACTGTATTATATCTTTATGGTTACATTGAATTTACTTCATTATTGCTATATAGATTTACATCATTGCTGAGCCCCACACATGGTCAATAGCTATTCCTTGCTACTTTGTAAATGTTGTTGTTGTTGTTGTTAAATGCTGTTGAGTCAGTGTCAACTCATGGTGACCCTCTGGATAGTTGTCCTAAATTGTGTTCGGTCTTCAGTCAGGAGGCTCATTGTTGACAGACTGGTACCCGTAGCTGTAGCTGCTGTTATTGTATCAATCAATCTCATTGCTGGCCTTCCTCTTTTGCGTTGACCTTCTATTGTGCCAAGCATGATGTCTTTCTCTAATGATCTCTCTCTTTGCATAATGTGTCCAAAGTATGAAAGTCGAAGTCTTGTCATCTGAGCTTCTAAAGAAAGCTTAGGTTTGATCTCCTCTAGTACTGACTGGTTTGTTCTTTGGGCAGTTCATGGTATACGCAGTATTCGCCGCCAGCACCATAATTCAAAGGCATCAATTTTCTTCCTGTCTATCTTTTTCACTGTCCAGCTTTCGCATCCATATGATGTTATTGAAAATATCATGGCTTGAACGAGTCGAATCTTTGTATGGAGAGAGACATCTCTGCTCTTGAGAATCTTGACTAGGTCTTTCATAGCCATTCTGCCAAGAGCAGTGTGTCATCAGATTTCTTGACTGCTTGTTGCTTCTTTATTGATAGTTGATCCAAGTAGGTTAAAGTTGTCCACGATTTCAATTTCTTCTCCTTCAGTGATAAGCTTATTGATTTTGACAGTTGTCATGATCTTTGTCTTCTTTACATTAAGGCGCAAGCCAATTTTAAGACTATGTTCCTTGATTGTGAGAAGCAAATATTTCAGATCTTCACTTTCAGCCATTAATGTGATTGTGAGAAGCAAATATTTCAGATCTTCACTTTCAGCCAGTAATGTGATATCATCAGCATAGCGAAGGTTGTTGATGAGTCTTCCACCAATCTTCACACCTCTGTTGTCTTTATACAGTCCTGCTTCTCTGATGATTTATTTATTTAATTTACATTCTCTTATATACTGCACCAGTGCAGTTTACATTGAACAAACTGAAATTACATTGAACAGGGCATTATAATTTGGAGATAACTATTTTACAGGGAACATGGGCTATGGAGGGTTAAGTGGCTTGCCCAAGACCACAAGGAGCACCTGTGGGACTAGAAACCCCAGTCCTTCCAGCCCAAGGTTGCTGTCCTCTAGTGGGATTTGAACCCCTGACCTTCCAGCCTGAAGTACCTTGCCCCCAACCACTAGGCCACTCCTCCACTCCATATGCATATGAATTGTTCTGCATATGAATTAAACAGGTAGGGGTAAAGTAAGCAGCCTTGTTGTACATCTTTGCTTATTTTAAACTGTGATGATGTCTCTCGTTCTTCACCCTTCCCTGAAGCCTGTTTGCACTACAGGTAGTTCTTGTTCCAGGTATGGTTGTAGTGTCTGTTGAATAATCTTCAGTAGAATCTTGCTGGCATGTGGGATCAAAGCGATTGTGCAATAATTTCCACAGTCAATTGGATCACCTTTCTTTAGTATTGGTATAAACACAGATCTTAAATCAAAAACCTTGTATATATCTCTGCTAAATTCATTCTGAGAATTTAAAAAACACCACTCTTGCTACAGTGTTTTATATTTTTGCTGATCCATTCCACTAGGTTAATATCTGGTTCTTGGTACATTACTTTATATTATTGCTACTCCATTCTGCATTAATATTACTATTCTGTTCTGCACTGCTTTTATCATGGCTTTTGAATCACCATTGCTGTAGCTGCTGAAAATGGCAAAATACAGTAATGCTTATTTTCTCATCCTTCCCCTTCTCCTAGCTCCCTGGACTATTTCCCTTCAACCAACTGTAAGTCAACACTGTCAAATACTTGCTATAAAATACTGCCATAGGCACAACCCTGTGCCCCGTTATCACACTGCACTATACAATAATTATAAACACCACCCTCAGAGATTAATATATATAAACTCTCCACACAATCACTACATATAGCAGCACTCTACACAGCGGCACGCAATTAGAACATATCCCATAAAATGTATTCTACTAAATACTAGGTCAATAAGAAACAAAATACCAGCCATCGTAGACTTAATTAACGATAACAAACCAGATCTAATTTGCTTAACTGAAAAATGGTTAACTGATGTAGACTCAGGTCTAATTAACCAAATAACGCATCCAGAATACAATCTATACCTATGTCCAAGGACAGACAAAGGTGGAGGAGGTGTTTGTAATTCCTTCTTAGCTTGGATTAAAACAAACCTCCAATTAAGTAAAAGCATTCAAGGCATGGATGCCATAACTATTGAAAATAAACACATCTCAATCACATTAATCTACAGACCCCCCTCACTTAACCATGACAATTTATCATATGTACTAGAAGCAGCATGTTCATCAAAACTGCACAAATCCCACATGATCCTGGGTGACTTCAACCTGCCATGCCTACAGTAAGCATGAATCTCACTTTATAAATACCATGGCAGACATAGGCTACCAACAAGTTGTAATAATATCTACACATAAAAAAGGAAATACATTAGACCTAATCTTTCTACCGCATAATACAATACAAGACAATCAATACTCTACACCTAGATCACTCCCTTTACCATGGTCAGATCACTTTCTTTTAGAATTCACTCTTCCAGCAAATCCCTTACCTCCCAAATTCATGGAACCTACTCAATCAAAAAATAAATTCAAAGTATTTAATAAAGAAAATTTCCTTAATAAAACCCTTCCTCATTTAGACCAACCACCAATAACCTAGATGAAGCCTTAATTAACTGGAACACCATTTATTTATTTTATTTTATTTATTTAACTGTATTTATATCCCGCTTTTCACCGGGTCAAAGCGGTGATTATTGCAAAGGCTGCACTAGCCGCACTATCCCACAATAAAATAAAACAGAAAGAGTCCAAAATATGGTATACATCCCAATTAAGAAGCTTAAAACAAAAACTTAGAAAGCTTGAAAAGAAATGGAGATGCACAGGGGGTTATTCTGAGCCACCAATAGCAGGCATGGATGTGCCCCACAGCATCAGAATCGCGATCTCCTCTGTGTGTCCGTTTCAGTTGGTGTTTCTAATAAGACTGCTGACTTAGACTGTCTCTTAAATATACACACTTTAAAACAGGGCATTACAATTCCTGTTGCATCCGTTCATCATCAGAGCGTTCAGAACAGGGATATTCTTTTAGAGTCTTGTCTGGTTCTTCGGTATCACCAGCATAGTGTCCTTATGTTAATAAATCCAGCAGGTCCATTGGGTTAATAGTCCTTACTGGTATAGGATGATCTACTGCATATCCGACTCTCCCAGGTTGTCCAAATACATGCAAAGAAATACCGGATCTTAAATATCTACATTTCGTTGTGGAGGGTGATCCTGAGACGGGCCGGAAAAAACAGGCTGTATCGCGCTTGGTGTCATAGCAATTGCGGGTCTAAAGGCTAGCAGTTGTCATCACCATTCTACTGTTGCTTTGTGGAAATCTGCAAAGAAGGAGATTTTATGGCCCTTGTGTTGTATCAGGGCTTTAATTCTAGCCAACTGTAGAATTTGCTGTGTATGCTGATAATGTAGAACTCATAAAATCAGAGCTCTAGGATTTTTTTTCTGCGATGCTGATTGCGATGGGATACGATGCTCTCTTTCAATTTCTAAGGGCTTTGCCGGGTTAAATTGCAGCAGTTTGGAGAGCAGGTCTTCGAGGAAATGTGCTGGATCTGTCCCCTCAGCTCCCTCGGGGAGCTCAACAATCCTGATATTGTTTCGCCGGGAACGGTTGTTGAGATTCTCCATTAAGTGTTCTAATTGGGTCACGTGTTTGCTGGTTCTCTCAGTATGTTGCAGCTGTTCGAAATGGGTCGCTAGCCAAACTTCGGCGTTGTCCATCTGGATGGTAAGTGCCTTTAATTTGATGTTGAGTTCCACCACATCTGCATGTACTGCTGCCACTGCTTCTCCATTTGCTGCGACCATGTCTTTTACTGCCTGTATTTCCTTTAGCAGTTCCTGCATATCCCCGCTGCCTTCTCGCGTTGGCGCCATTTTGTGCAGAGATGGAGGATCAGGTTTGAGTCTTTTTTGATCCTGTGGCTTGTTGTGTCGGATATTCTAACTGCACTATAAACTATGTTGGTCAACTCACAGAGGGTTTTGACTGCACTTATGATGAGTATACGTCCCACTATATAAATGTAAGCTTCGGTCCGATTTATTGTATTACATTGCTATTATTTGAACATGTTCCAAACAAACTTTTTCTTTTGTTATTCTAACTGGGCAGGTTTAATCGCTGTCATATGGATGACCAGAGCTACTGTTCTATTGGCTTTGGGGGGGCTATCTGGCCATCCGAAGGATCAGGTTATTTCAGGATTGTGGAAAGTGAGTTTCTCAAGCAGCCATCTTGGCTCATAGCTGGCTCCGCCCCCCTCCATGCACTTACTTTGGAAAAAGTCAGGTGTATGTATATAATTTTGCGCACACAAAGTAACAGGTCTAAATGTGTGTGCATAGTTTTCCTAGGCACACACTTTCACTTTGAAAATCCTGTAAAGTCTATGGACTGAAAAATACATTTGTGTTGTACATGAATGTAGGCATATAGTTTTTGTATACCGCTTTATCATTTCAGTCAAAGTGTTTACATTGTAACAAACTTGGTAATGTACATTAAACAGGGACATTGTTAACTCTCCATTATCTCAGAAAAATACAAGTTAAGTGACTTGCCCAAGGCCACAAGGAGTCCTAGTGGGAATTGAACACTGGTCTCTTGGCTCCCAAGCCAGTGCTCTGATCATTAAGCTACTCGTTATAAAAGTACCCTCTAAGGGATTTATACATATGTTCCTTAAACCTGTGCTGTGGGGGCTTCCAGTGACGTCACGGAACGAATGGCCGCAGTATAGCCAAGCTCCGTCGGTGTCCCGCTAAATAGAGGGGAAAAGTGCTGAATGCAGTGCCGGAGGAGATTTGTGAGAAGGAAGGGGGAATGGCCCAAGCAGCGCACAAGAAGTTGGCGGGATTCCAATTACCCTATGTGCGGAAGGGGGAGAAAGAGGAGCATGAGGTTGATGGAGCGGAGGGGCCTGGAGGAGTGGAGAGCTCGGAGGAGGACAAGGAGCGAGAGATGTTCAGGGGGAAGAAGTGCCGATTCGGTCCTGGTTGCTGGACTTTAAAAAAGACTTACACGCGGAGCTGGTGGAGATGAGGCGAGAGATAAAAGAGTCATTGGCGAGTATACACCAGGACCTGAATGGCCTAGGAGATCGTGTGGTGGAGCTGGAGGACCATGTGGAGGAGTGCGCAGGAGAGGTGCAGGCGATGGCAGTGGAGCAGAGCAAATTGAAGAGGCAACAGGAGGAGATGATGGAGAAGATGGAGGAGATTGAGGACCGCGCATGCAGGAACAACTTGAGGGTGAAGGGGATTGGAGAGATGGCGGCGTTTAAAGACAGTGCACAGGTGGTCAGAAAGCTCTGCGCTCATATGCTGGCCCTGGAGGGGGGCGCAGAGGAGGAGGGTGAGAGAGCAATTGGAGTGGAATGGGCGCATCGCAGTCTGGGGCCGCGGAGAGACAAGCAGCCCAGGGACATTATTGCTTGCATGAGCAGCTTTCCTTTGAAGGAAAATATTTTGCAGATTGCACGAAAATACGGGCAGATTGCCTGGGAAGGTAACGAGGTGGACATTTTCAATGATCTGTCAAAGGGGACTCTGGATAGAAGACGGGGCTGAGAGAGGTTACTGCTTATCTCCGTGGGAAAAACCTGAGATACAGGTGGTTGTTTCCCTTCGGCTTACTGGTGACCATCAATGGAGTGTCCCAGAGAGTGAAAGTGGCGGAAGAAGCCTGGGCAGTGCTGAGTGAGCTGGGATGTGAGCAGTTGCCCAAAGGTGTGGGAGAGGAGAGGGCTGAGCAAGCTGGAGGAGCAGTAGAGTAGCAGAAGGAGGGCAGCAAGTGGCAAAGGGTCGCAGAGAGAGGATGACGGCTGCAGAGGAGAGTGGAGGATGGCTGTGCGGGGAAGAGAGTGAACTCAAAGGACTGAGGGCTATCCTGGAAAGATGGAATTTTGCTGAGAGACTCGGGCGGTAGGCCCTATGGACACTGGACTCATAGGGCATGGGGGAAGGGTAGGAGGAGGGGGGTGTATGGGGTGGGAGTGAGCCAGGAGGTACTGGGGGGGTGGATAGGGCAGGGAGAGGGAGGAGCAGGCCAAGGAGGTGGCGGGAGAGGGGAGGCACAGGGGGAGGCGGGAGGGGGAATTGAGGAGGCGGGGCAGGACACACTCGGAAGGATGGCAAGGGGGAGAGAGGGGGTGGAGGGGTGGGGCAGAGAGGGGGTGGGGTAGGGGGGAGGAGGGGAGGGGAGAGGGGGGAAGGATACGGATAGGGGAAGGGGAGAGAGATAAGGGGCTCTGAGAATGACGCTGCAAGTGGGAACGATTAATGTGAGGGGTTTGAATACGCCTACAAAGAGGCGATTGCTGTTTCGTGAGGCGGTGAAGAATGAATGGGATGTGGTTATAGTACAGGAGACGCATTTGCGTCGAAGAGACGTGGGATTGATGAGGAATGCCCGGTATGCTGAGCAATTTTATTCATGTAATCGGGAGGGGAGGAAGAAGGGGGGGCGGTAGCAGTGTTGCTAAAGGGGGGGTGTGGGGTCCAGATAGAGCAAAGCTTTGAGGATGGGGAGGGGCGTGTGGTGGGGGTGGTGGGGAGTTGGGGGGGGGGAGGAGATAGTCCTGGTGTCAATCTATGGGCCAAATGGGGAACAAGTCAGTTTTCGGAGGAAGGTGCGAACATTGCTGGAGAAGCAAGGGGTGGGGGGAAGAGGGTGGTGGGAGGGGATTTTAATGTGGTGCTGGATCCTATGATAGATAGGAAGCCAGGGCGGGGGGAGGGGAGTGGGCGTAATAGGAAGGAGATGAATGCGTTGATGAAACGATTGAACTTGGTAGATGTATGGCGAGTGCTTCATTCCCAGGAAAGGGAATATACACATTATTCAGTGCCTCATAACAGCTGGAGTAGGATAGACATGGTGTTAGTGGAACAGGAGTGGATGTTGGGGGTGCGGGAGGGGGAGATTATCCCGATAGCGTGGTCAGATCATAGGGCGGTGGAGGTGGGGCTGAAGGGGAGGAGAAGAGGGGGGGTGCTGTTTTGGCGGCTTAATGAGGGCTTGTTGAAACATCCCGAGGTGGTGCGAGATATTAGGGAGGGGATTAAAGAATATTTATCACTAAATGATAATGGCGAGGTTAGGGTGGCAATGGTATGGGAGGGGTTGAAGGCGGTCATTAGGGGGAAGTTTATTCAATGGGGGGTGAGAAAAAAAAAGGAGAGGTATGAAAAGGAAAGGGGATTGGGGATAGCATTGAAAGAGGCGGAGGAGGTATACCAGAGATCGGGGAGAAGAGATGTGATGGAGTGGATATGGGGGGAGTTGCAGGGGTTGCAGGTGGAGAAGGTGGCGTTTGAGCTGGCTTGGGTAAAACAGCGGTATTATGAATTTAGTAATAGGACTGGGAGGATGTTGGCGAGGAAGCTACGAAAACGCACCGTGGCCTCTAGGATATATCAAATCAAGGGGAAGGGGGGGGGAGGTATACCACAGTGAGGGGGAGATTCGGGAGAGATTTTGTCAGTTTTACCAGGAACTATATTTACGTGACGAGAGGGTGGAAGTGGGGCAAATAGCTCAGTACCTAGAGAAGATAGAGCTCAATAAATTACCGGAGGAAGCACAGGAGGAGTTGGAGGCACCAATTATGAGGGAGGAAGTGGCTAGGGCGATTAAGGGGATGCCACGGGGGAAGGCCCTGGGGTTAGATGGGCTGCCGAGTTCTTTCTATAGAATATTTAGTGAGGAGGTGGGGGAGTTATTGTGCCGGGTGTATAATGGGATGCTGGTGGAGGGAGGGGACCTGCAAGCGGGGATGTTGACTGCTGGGATTACGGTGTTGCCAAAAGGGGGAAGAGATCCGAGGGAATGTGGCTCTTATAGGCCCATTTCTCTATTGAATATGGATGTTAAGGTCCTGGCCAAGGTATTGGCAGGAAGATTGGGGCCCTGGCTACTGAAGGTGATAAAGAATGATCAGACGGGGTTTATCCCGGGGCGACAAGCGGCAGACAATATCAAGAGGGCAGCGGGGGTGGCATGGGAAGCGCGGTGGGGGCAAGAAGAGTTTATTTTATTGTCTGTTGACGCTGAGAAAGCGTTTGATAGGGTAAATTGTGACTTCCTGATGGAGGTGATGAAGAAAATGGGGGTGGGGGAGAATTTGGAGAAATGGATTAAGGGGTTATATGCCGGACCATATACTGTGTATATTGTGTATACTATGGACTGCCCGAAGAACAAACCAGTTGGTACTAGAGGAGATCAAACCTAAGATTTCTTTAGAAGCTCAGATGACAAGACTTCGACTTTCATACTTTGGACACATCATGCGAAGAGAGAGATCATTAGAGAAAGACATCATGCTTGGCAAGATAGAAGGCCAACGCAAAAGAGGAAGGCCAGCAATGAGATGGATTGATACAATAACAGCAGCTACGGGTACCAGTCTGTCAACAATGAGCCGCCTGACTGAAGACTGAACACAATTTAGGATAGCTATCCAGAGGGTCGCCATGAGTCGACTCCGACTCGACGGCACTTAACAACAACAACAACATGCCGGACCAAGGGCGAGGGTGAAAGTAAATGGGGGCTATTCGTGGGACTTTAGCCTGGGGAGGGGAACGAGGCAGGGGTGCCCTTTATCGCTGCTGTTATTTGCAATGAGCGTGGAGCTCCTAGCGGAGGTGATTCGGACTAATGAGAGGATTAGAGGGCTGGAGAGAGGGGGGATTAGTCATAAAATCTCTCTGTACGCAGATGACATTCTGTTATATCTTAGTCAACCACAGGGTTCTCTCCCGGAGGTAATGGAGGCTGTGGCGAGATTTGGGGAAGTATCGGGGTTTAAAATGAATGTTGATAAGACAGAGGTTTTGAGGGTCAGAGTGATGCCGAGGGTGGAGGGGCAGTTGAGGGGTATGTACCCGCTGAGATGGGTTAATCACTCCTTGAAGTATTTGGGGATTCAACTCACGGCAAAGTACGGGGATCCTGTATCGATATAATTACCCGGGTGTGGTGAGGGATCTGGAGCGGGATCTGGAGGGGTGGATGAAGCAGGAGGTATCGTGGCTCGGTCGAATGGCAGGGGTTAAAATGAATGTGTTACCGAGGTTGCTGTAGCTATTCCAAGCATTATGAGTGCCGGAGGAGGTGTTGCGGAGAGTGCAACGGAAAGTATTTCAGTACATCTGGAATAGGAGACCGCCGGGGATTGCGAGGGAGGTGATGTATGCTCCGAAAGCGGAGGGGGGGTTAGGGGTGCCTAATATTAAGGATTACTACAGGGCAGCGCAAATTCAACATGTAATGGATTGGAGAAAGAGGGGGGAACAGAAGCCATGGGTGAACTTAGAGTGCACATTGGTAAAGGGGGGTAGATTAGAGGCTTGGCTGTGGGCGGGGGGGAAGAACCATAGGGCATTGGGAGAGGGGTCACCGGCAATGCAGCAGGTAGTTGGATGTGGGATGCGATAAGGGCAAGAAGAGATAGAGGGAAGCTAGGTCAATTCTCAGTGATGATGCCATGGAGGGGGTGGAGACCTTTTACACCGGGGTGGGAAAGGGGGAGGTTTGATACTTGGGTGGGGAAGGGGTTGGAGTGTTTTTATCAATTACTGGATGAGGGGGAGATGCGACCCTTCGAGGAGGTTAGAGAAGAGTATGGGTTAGAGGATCAGGATAGGTTCTCGCACATCCAGGTGAGCTCCTTTCTGCAGGGGGGCGGAGGGGCCGGAGGGGGGGGGGAAAGGGGAGGTGTCAGAGATAGAGGCTGTCTGGTATGGGAAATTTGGGTCGAAGGGGATGATATTGAGGTTATATAAAGGAGTGCGGGAGGGGGCAGGGGTAAGGTTTCAATATATGGTTGAGTGGGAGAGGGAGCTGGGGGGGCCATTGACAGACTGGAAACAGATTTGGGATAGGGTAAGGGGACTTCCTTGGGCAAGTAGTATTAGGGAAAATTGGTATAAAATTTTGTTCCGGTGGTATTATACACCGGAGAGGTTGCATAGGATATTTCCAGGGGTGTCGGCGAATTGTTGGAGGGAGTGTGGGGAGGTGGGCTCTTTTTGGCACATTTGGTGGGGATGTAGTAAGGCACAAAGCTATTGGGATACGGTGGTGAGCTGGATCCAACGGCACTTGGGGGTGGAGGTGAGGAAGGACCCAAGGGTCTGTTTATTATCGTGGTGGGGGGGGGGAGGGCATCAGGAGGGGGGGACCAATGGTACGAGCCTGTTTGAGTGCTGCGAGATGTGAGTTGGCAGTGGCGTGGAAGCGGGTTGAGGTACCAACGATAGGGGAGTTCGAGGGGAGGATAAGACATGTTGTTTTAATGGAGAAGTTGACTGCAGCGAGGTGGGAGAGAATGGATAGATTTAGGGGCAAGTGGGGAGATTTGTGGCGTGTTCTGGGGGAAGGGAATGGGGGAGAAGGGGGGGCAGGGGTTGGGGAGGGGGGAGTGGGAGGGGGGTCACTAGTCATATGGGTGAGTAGAGTCGGGGGGGGTTACATGGTTTGTGGGCCCTTAAATATACAGGGGCTGAATAATTTCGAGTGGTTGGGTAGTGTGGAATGTTGGGTTTTGGAGGGGGGAGTTGGGGAATTAGTTATGGCTGGGTCTGGTTTTGTACGGAAGGGCTATGGGGTTAGAGCTGATGTAGTGTGTTGGGTTTAATATGCTGTTCAATATTGTTGTATAAAACCAATTTAAAAATAAAAATACAAAAAAAAAAAAAAAACCTGTGCTGTGGTGTTCCTAGGCATGGGGTTTGGGTAGAGTTTGCACATAGGCATGTATTTTTTTGTTCCAAGTATCTTTATTAGTTAAAACAAACAAACAAAAAGGAATTAACCTTTGCATTGATACAGACCATCACAACCAATGCGCCTATGAAGTTGTGCAGGAATTCTCCCACACACACTTCTGCCAGTAGGGGGAGGTGCCATGATATCACACTTCAAGTTGCAAGGGGCAGGGGCAGGTGGAATATCGCAGCATCTCCCCCTACCAGCAGCTGCGTGGGTGCAGGACATCAGTACAGCTTCGTGGGAATGCTGATGACAAGTACACACAAACATATTAATTGCTTACAGAACATTTTCCTTTGGCTTCCATCACTGTTAATAGCTACACAATTGTTTTTTTCCTTCTGCTATTTGAACATTCAACATTGAACATAAGTGGTGGAATGCAGTGTGCCCTCTCTTTGCTCTTTTAAAGCCTATTGTCAAGAGGCAATCACGTAAAAAGCTTTCTTCTTTAGCTTGTGGTAAACATGCTAATAATTTTCTAATCACTAATTTAAAAGACAGCTCCACTTGTACTGGCACTATAAACATATGCGTATATTTAAAAATAGTATGGTGGTGCATTCTGAGCCACAAATAGCAGAGTTGGACGTACGGTCTGTATGTCCAATTTGCATTCAGCTCCTTACCCTTATTCCACTGCCAGTGCTCCCTGCACGTACACAGCATATATGTGGAGAGCGTTGAATGTGGGTGGGATGGGAGTGGCCAGCTACTGGAACATATAGGGCCTATTCAGGACAGGCCTCTGTACATTCCCCAGCACCAGGCTGCATGTCTGGCTTGTTCCACCCCAACAATGGAATAAATCCTGGGGTCCCCTCCATATGAGTGCCGCACACCCCTGCCCACTATGCTGCTGGCCGTGCTGTGCACTTGTAGCCACGATCCGGGCCATAGGGGTCTCCAGTGCTACCCAGACAGTAGTCTACAGGTGCCGATGTGTTGCATGCAGGGCCGGCCCGTCCATTGAGCGAGAATGTTTTTTGCACAGGGCCCCGCGTTTCAGGGGGCCCCGCACAAAAAACATTCTGATCCTAAAGTAAAATTTAAAAAAAAAAAAAAAAAAAGCTGTCTTCTCCCGCTGCCGGGGCTGCCGCGGCAGAATCGAGTGTGCCGCGGGGCCCCCCCTGCCCAGCAGAGCCTGCCCTCCCCTGTATCCGCTCTCTCGTACAGCTGCCTGCAGTCTCACGCGCCGGCTTTCAGAGCGCGAGGGGAGAGTTTCTCCCTCGCTGCTCTGTTAAGCCCGCGGGGGCTGATGGGAAGTTAGGAGTGCTGGGGGGGTGTTTAGGAGTGCTGGGGGGGGGGGTTGAGGAGTGCTGATGGGCTGGGGGGGGGTTTAGGAGTGGTGATGGGCTATGGGGGGCTGGGGGGGTTAGGAGTGGTGATGTGCTATGGTGTAGCTAAGTCTTTATGGGGCTGATGGGATTAGGACTGGAAGTGGGTTGATGGGGGGTTAGGACTGGTAATGGGCTATGGGGGGCTTAAACTAAAAATTGGGTGATGGGGGATTAGGATTGGACATGGGCTGGTGGGATTAGGACTGGGAGTGGGCTGATGGGGAGGTTAGGACTGGTAATGGGGTATGGGGGGGCTTAAACTGAAAATTGGGTGATGGGGATTAGGACGAAATGGGCTGATGGGGGGGTTAACACTGGAGGTGGGCTGATGGGGTTAGGACTGGTAATGGGCTGTGGGCTGATGGGGGGTTAGGACTGGTAATGGGCTATGCGGGGGGGGGGGGGGTTATGACAGATAATGGGCTATGGGGGGGCTAGGACAGGAAATGGGCTGATGGGGAGGGGTTAGGACTTGCGGTGGGCTGATGGGGTTAGGACTGGTAATGGGCTGTGGGCTGTTGGGGGGTTAGAACTGGTAATGGGCTATGGCGGGGTTAAGACTGGTAATGGGCTGTTGGCTGATGGGGGCTGTCTGGTAATGGGCTATGGGGGCTAGGACAGGAAATGGGCTGATGGGGAGGGGTTAGGACTTGAGGTGAGCTGATGGGGTTAGGACTGGTAATGGGCTGTGGGCTGATGGGGGGTTAGGACTG
Organism: Ichthyophis bannanicus; assembly: GCA_033557465.1. NCBI lineage: Eukaryota > Metazoa > Chordata > Amphibia > Gymnophiona > Ichthyophiidae > Ichthyophis > Ichthyophis bannanicus. Next base: position 662,730,840 of record CM066032.1, read on the forward strand.
GCAATGGGCTATGGGGGGCTGACTGGAAATGGGTTGATGGGGTTAGGACTGGAAGTGGGTTGATGGGGGGGGCTAGGACTGGTATTGGGTTGGGGGGTTGCTAGGACTGGAAATGGGCTGATGGGGGGCTAGGACTGGAAATGGGCTGATGCAGGGACTAGAAGGGAATGGATGCTGGGTGAGGCTGGAACTAGAAGGGAGCTGATGTTGGGGGAGGATTAGAATGGGATGGGGCTGGGAGAGTAAAATGGAGAGGGGAAAAATATTTTGTGTGGGAGGGATAAAAAATCTACAAGTGGCCGGGTATTGGGAGAGTAAGTGGGGATTGAGGATGGAGGGGTAAAATTTGAGTGGATGAAATAGGAATGAGGAAAGAGCAAAAGGAGAAAGATTAGTATGTTAAAGCAGATGTAGAGAGAGAGAATGGAAAAAAAAACTAGAAGATAGAAGAAAGGACAAATGGACAGCAGATGATGGAGAGTTAGCAGAAAACATGAAGAAACCAGAAGAAAGTGGCTGGAGCAATTGCAACTGAAAAAAAAATGCACAAAAGGTAGAAAGATATCTCTTTATTTTGAATTTATTAACTGGAATATGAAAGCTCTGGGAAATGTGCATCATTAACGTCTGCGCTTTGGTACAAGAGGAAATTAATTTATAGTTTTATTTCTACAGTGTTGTTGTACATTCCAAGTTTGGCTTTTGGGGTTCCCAGTTTAATTATTGCCTTCCTGTTTCTAAATTGTGATTCCTTGTTTGGTGATGGTCTATGTTCTGCATGTGTAACTGAGCTGAGGTATTCTGTTTATGTAATTCCTATTTGACATTGCCACTTGTTCTCTTTCCCCAGTAGGTCATGTATTGTTGTTCTCTGAAATGTATTGGTTTAATATTTGCAGTGTTGCCTTTTGATAGGTAGGGTATGGTGCTTTGTGAGTCCTGGTAGTGCTGTTAGGATACGGCGGGTTTGCTATTGGTTCTAAATGGGCAGTGTTTGTAGTAGTTCCTAATGTGCCTGGCGGTTGGCACTGGATTATAGTAATGTAGAAATCTTTTAGTCTGTCTTTATCCATACACTCATTAAGAGACATGTTTACTAAAAGTTAGTGTATGTTAGCATTATGCAAATATTTATGCAAATAAGGCCACTTATGCAAATGAGGTCCCGCACCGAGTCTCCGCACATGGCCCCGCACCCCCCTTGGGCCGCCCCTGGTTGCATGCATTCTGAGCCATCATTGCCATTGTGCCAGGATGCCACTCGTACCAGCAGTGGTGTTCTGGTGTGGGGATGAGTAGCTGCCCATACACCAATCTTCATGGCATATGGGGAGCACTTGGATGTGCATCTTCCTGATTCTGCTGTCGCAGGTACGACTGGGTTCCACGGCGACAGAATCGGATCTATCTCAGCCATGTCTACAAGTTGGGCGGCAGGGCAGCCAGACGTGTTGGAAGCGGAATCGGCCTCCATGTGCATAAGCCTGTAAAATAAATGGAGGTGGGGTGGGGGGGGGGGGTATGTGCATCAGGAGGTGTAACTCTGTGTGGGAGCGCTCCAGGATCAAGGGAGCATTAGAATGCCACTTATGTGCATATGTTCCCTTAATAAAGCAGGGATAACGTGTGGCAGATATGTGCATAAGTAAGTGGCCTCTTAAAAAATTACATTCCACATGAGCTTCTATAGGCTGGGTTGGCTTGGAGGATATTTGGCTCTGACCTGGGGGTGATTTATTCTTGTGCACTGCATTTTCTTTCTAAGTGAATTTAGCAGAAACTGTAACACTTTGTCCAAAATGTTGATTGCCTCTCTGATTTCCAAGCTATCCGTTCATTCAGTGAATTTACATGTTAAATTAAAAAAGAAAAAAAACCTAACTTCCCTGCATATTAAAAAAAAACAAATCCTAACCAAGAAAGACTGGGCTTTTATTTTTTCGGAAACTCATCCATTAATGTTAACATCTCTTTTCCCTGCCAGCAGCGGTCGCCAGAATTCTGAAGTCTCCCGAGTCGCTCACTGTCGCATTTGGTTCTGAAGTGACTTTGCAGTGCACGGCTGCAGGCATCCCAATCCCAACCATCCAATGGTTTGAAAACAGCAAAGCAGTGAGTGTTACACTGATACTCTATCAACATCACTAAAACAGTCCCAGCATGGAGTATACTGGTCATGGGTTTGACATAAATAGTAAACATGAGGCGTTGTGGTGGACAAGTAAAAACCAGATAATGAGCATTACTGAGTTACATATCTAAACCTGGCATGTCTTGCCTGAGCTAACATCTATACCCTGAATTGTTTTCTGCACTATTTATTTCTTCTTTTGTAAACTATTAGTGTGACCTTAGCATTACCTAAAAGTCAATCATTTACATTAGCAATGCATTGAAATCCCTAAGTAATTCCATTTAAAATATCTTTGTTGCTCATAGTTCAGCTAAGCAAATAGGTGTGTGTGTGGGGAGGGGGAAAGAGGGTAGGTTGACTAAAATTTTCATATATTTTTGTGTCCGATTATATAATGAACATCTGATCCTTTTTCTCTCTCACAATCCCGGCTAAAAATAGAGTCTGCTACCATTGTTTTATAAGATCTTTTTTGGGGAAGCAGTGTCTGATACTCTGGTAAGTTAAGTGAAGCCATGCCAAGCACTTAGAAGCCTGTTTCCTAAAGTGAAGTATGTTTTTACACTTACAATACATTAGGAGCAAAAATGAATGCATGGTAAGGTCAAAGCTGGCATACAGGGCACACACTGCATGGGCTTGGATTAGATACATTGGCAGATAGCACAGATACATCCATGCTGCCGATGCACGTAATGGGGGCCCCGGTGCTAACAAAAACCATCCTCCATTTGTGACCTATTGGGAGCCAGTCATCCTTTCAATGAATTCCAGAGGTTCTTCCTGAGGCTGAGCTGGTTAGGGTGTAGCTCCAGCAGCACCTTTCTGAAGGGACCTGTACCACGTCAGATCAGTCAAGATTGAAGATGTATTGCTCTTCCTGCAAGATGCCTGCCTTCTGACCCTAAGCTTATAGGTTCTGGTCAATCTGGGATTCATGTGGGAAAATATTTAAATTATGACAAGAGTGTCCCATATAGGCAGAGTCTTTCTGTGGCTCTCCGCATGTGGATGACATTCAAGGAAACTCCGCAATGTCTTCTGCAATTGCATGCTATTTTTCCCATGTCCTCCACTGTCAGGTCAGGGATGTTATTCTATCCAAATAGTGAAGTCCTGAAAGTGAGGTTCCTTCTGGCATATCCTGGAACTAAAAGAAGGTCATAGTTGAACTCCGAGTCCCTCTTTACATATGAGGATCATTGGGTCTGTCATTTTAACAATCAGGCAGGGGGGTTTCCTCACCTCTAGTTCCTTGGGTCCACAGCATCAACTTAAGAGCAGGTTACTTGCAATGGGGCACTTATGTGCCTGCTGTGAGCTGCCTGCTAACTCTCTCATCTTCCTGTCCCCAATTGTTCAATCAGACCCTTCTCCCCTGGGAGATCAAGGAACAGTTGAGTTGATGATGCAGTCCCACCAGGATGCTGTTGGAAGCATCAGAATGGGTGTTTGTTACCTCAAATGCCAGCCTGAAGGGCTGGGATGCACACTGCCTGGGCCAGTGGTCCCAGGGACTCTGAACAGTAGTCCAGGCCTTGATTACTCCTCACCTAGACTACTGTAACAGTCTGTTTCAAGGCCTACCTAAAAAGACAACTCACCCACTGCAACTTGCACAAAATGTAATGGCTAGGATTATTACCAAAGCAAGACTTACTGATCACATCACACCAATTCTCTATAATCTCCATTGGCTCGCCATCACTTCCAGAGTAAGATACAAAATGTTAGTCACAACTTTTAAACTACACAATAGCATATCCTCCTCCTTTTTATCTACCTTGATCCAGCCGCACTCTGATGTCAGATTGAGAAGAGCATGTACAAAGACCTCTTATCCTTGTCCCTGTCAGTAAGGAAAACCAAGAAAGCCACCAGCAACAGAGTCTTCAGATATTCTGCCCTGATCCTCTGGAACTCCCTCCCAGACTCCTTTAGATCAACCAAGGACCTGCAAGCATTTCGTAAACTCCTAAAAACCTTACTTTTCTCAGAATATTATAACCCACCCATCTCACCGACACCGCCTCCTACTTCTCTAATTACTACCCCCACCCCCTGATATGTCTACGGCCCATATCTTACACTCTCCTCTCAGGACTTTGCCCGTATGAGCCAATCATCGAGGTGTGGGTGTACCAGGATGCCTTCCTGTCGCAAAGCCACTGCCGCCACCACGACCTTGGTGAAAGTCTGCAGCACAGTTGCAAGGCTGAACGGCAGGGCCCGAAACTGGAAATGTCCCCCTGGTGCCACAAATCTGAGGAAAATGTGCAGATATGCCTCCATAAGGTCGAGGGACATCAAGAATTTCCCTTCTCAAACTGCCACTATAACAGATTGCAGAGTCTCCATGCGAAAATGCAGAGCCTACAGGGCTCGATTGACATACTTGAAGTCCAGGATTGGGTGGAAAAGTACCCTCTTTCTTTGGCACCATGAAGTAGATGGAGTATTGACCACACCCACGTTGGCTTTGAGGTACCTCTACCAGCGCCTGCAGCTCCAGCAGCCATTGCAGAGTTAATTCTACTGACTTCTGCTTCTTGCAAGCCTTGCGGGGTGAGTTGATAAAGGCATCCCAGAGGGGCCTGGCAAATTCCAGGGCGTATCCTTCCCTGATGACCTCTAGTACCCACTGGTCAGTCGTGATCTGAGTCCAGGCGTTCTAAAACTCCCATAGCCAACCCCCTATGGGAACCTGGTCCGCCTGTCCTGTACTCCCATCATTGCTGCTTCTTGGGCATTGCAGAGGCTGAAGAGTAGAAACCTCTTCCCGAGCCTCTAAAACCCCGAAAGGATGACCCCCTCACTGGTGTAACCTTTCGCCACTTCCTACGTTCGGTTTTTCTCCTGTTGGTCCTGGGTCCACTTCGCAGAGGCAGTAGGGTTTGTAGCACAACAAGACAACCAAACTAGTGTGGTTTGAAAAAAAAGTTTTTTTATATAGAAATAGGCCTCTTACATGGGTACAGAACAGAGGTATATAGTGGTTACCGAGCTGCTTCCGTGTATATCAATGACTCGATGTGTGTGCCTGGGTGTGGGAGAGAGAGAAAAAAGGGGGGGGGGGGGTAAAGAGAAGTGTGTGTCAGAGTCTCATAGTAAGAAGTGTCCGATGAATAGGAAGAGAGAGAGTATTTTTTTCCTTCTCTGTATTTATAGTGAAGTTCTCCTTTTCCAGCACCTCCCTTTGTCATACTTTGGTCTGTTTGAGGCCTGTTATCAACTGATTAGCAAGGAGGGGCTGTTGTCCTGCAGACTAATCTCATCAGGCATGCTAAGCCCATCAAGTCTGGAGACGTCCTATCTGACATCACCAGGGTGTCAGAGCTGCCTGCAGACCAAGGTCTGGGAAAAGCCATGAAACCTATGCTAGGCATAATGTCATGCTGTATGCTGACAACTGGCAATTGCCCTCTCTGGTAAGGGGGGAACCTTGGTGAGCAAAATCTGTGAAATTCTCTTCCAGGAGTCGCTGAGTGAGCCAACGTCTGCTTATCCTCCATCAAACGTCCTCCTTTGGTCTCCCCCAGATCCTTGACCAACTTCTCTAGGTCCTCTCCAAACAGGAACTTATCCCTGAATGGAAGTTTGCCGAGTCTCAACTTGGAGGACACATCTGCTGACCAATTACGGAGCCATAAGTTGCATCTCGCCGCCACTACCAAGGCCATACCCTTGGATATACACCTAATTAGTTCATAGAAGGTGTCTGCCAGATATGCAGCCCCTGCCTCTAGCTTTGCGACTTCTGGCAGCCACTCCTGTTATGATTCCAAGTCTCCACCGACCCCTTGTGCCCACCAGAGACAGACCCAGGCCACAAAGGCTCCACACACCAAAGCCTGTAAGGTCAGAGCATAAGTATCAAAGGCCTGCTTCAAAAGAGTCTCCAACTTATGGTCCTGAATGTCTTTAAAGGCCGTACTACCCTCTAGAGGGAATAGTTCTCTTCTTAGTCACTGCCGCAACCACAGCATCCACCTCTGGAGTGCGAAAGAGTTTCCTGTCTCAATCTGGGAGAGGTTACTGTCGAGCTGTAGTGCACATACTCCTTAGTGGACCTTCTGGCATTCTTCCTGAATCATGCGCCGCACAAACCTATGCAGAAGAAAGACCTTCTGTGTCGACCAAATGGCCTGCAATAGCGGATCCTCTACAGGCTCCTCTTCCTCCGATGCCGCCAAGCAAAAGTTCAAAACTTTCACAGATTGCGCTATCAATGCTGCTAATTCCTCTCTGCAGAAAACCTGGATAATGCGAGAGTCCTCCGCTTGTGGGATCTCACCTTCCACCAAGTCTGCCTGCAGGAGGTCTTCATCTTCCACCTCTTCTGTCTCCGGTGTGGCATCTTCCCAGAAGCTATCCTTGACCTATCGCTTACTAGGCCCAGGCTCCTCCTCAGCTCCTTCAAGCTCCCATCCTAATGCCACTGTGCATTTTGATGCAGCCCTTGGAACTGCCATCCTCTCAGTTGAACTCTGCTTCAAGCAAAAAGCTTTATGAAGCAAGAGCACAAACTCCGGTGAGAAGGCCCCTTATGCGCTTAACCTCTTCTGCTCCTCTGAGCCCCTCACCTTTGCCACCTTCTTGCCTTTGCCCTTTGCCTTAACTGGGAGAGGCTCCTTTTCCTCTACAGCAGCCTTCGTTGCTTTGTGTGCTGCGTAAGACCCTACTGCTTTCCCATCAGCTCCAGGTGTTTGGGACCAATGCGGCCTGTCTTCCTGCAGCTCAGCCTCCACTGACCGGGATTCTGCCTCACAGCCCCTGCAAAATCCGGCTACCGACACTGAGCCCCTGTGGGACCCACAGGCCACACAGGTCTGTCTTGCTGGCAGTTCTGTAGGAAAGCTTGTTTAATGGTTTAAATTTTTTTTTTTTTTACTCTTTCCCTACCGAGCTGCTGCTATGGCTCCTCTCTACCTCCCCAGCTCCCAAGTTGCCAGCAAAATGTGATCCCTGCCCTGCCTGCTGCTTAGCAATTGCCCCAAGGCCTGCTTGCCCACTTTCATGGCTCCCGCGCTGCTAAACTGGCTGCTGCCTTCCTTCTATCTGATGTGCACCATGTGGACTCGCTAAGCCTTGGGGGCCCGGTGAAATCACACCCCCAGGAGCAGCCGTGCCGCACGCACAGCCTCTCCGGACTTCTGCGGCAGGCGGGAAGGCTCAGAATGCCTGGTCTCCTGCCGGCATGATGAACTCCTTAGCCTGCACTGTGGAGTTGTTGCGCCCTGGTTCCTGGCCTCAAATCAGCTATTTGCAATCTTTCCCAGCTCATAGCTCTCTCCTGCACTACCGCCGCTTAGCTGCTCCCTCCCCTCCCACAGGGGAGCAATGAGGACCTGGCTTTTTCTCTTCGCAGCCTCTGCACAGTGTGGGTTTAACACCTAAGGGGCTGCTCCAGTCTGCCCAGCCCCTGCTGTAACTCTGCAGTGCTCTGTATGGCTAACTTAAAACAAATGAAAGCAATTTCAAAAATCAAAAATTTTCGTTCCTTGGGTGAGTCCAGGTTGTCAAATTCACATCTCTCCAGCTGCATGGAGACTGAGATACTGAAGGCTCGGGGTGCAGCTAACTGACTATATGAGGGAAGCTCAGTCTCCAAGCTGCTGGAGTGGCGTGAATACCCAAAGGTACCGGGAATGGACTGGAGGAACGAAATGGAACCAGGGTCTGATCCCCACTAGCACTCCTTGTGGCCTTGGGCAAATCACTTAACCCTCCATTGTCTCAGAAAAATCCAAGTTATCAATGTCCATTTAAGTTACAATGTAAATTGCTTTGACTTAAATGATAAGGCGGTATAAATAACCTGTTAAATAAATAAAAGGTCAGATGTTCAAGGAAAAATGCCTGCGATCACTGAACAGGCAGTTAAAGCATGTTGAGATCCACAAATTTTGGTCTGTATTTCCCATCTTTTAGGCCTCTTTCCCTCTGCTGCTCCCTCCTCTCTTCATTTTACTTCCCTTATCCTAAATTCCGCCCCTGTGCTTCTCTCCCATCCTTCTTCCCCCTTTTCTCTTCTTCTTCCCCCAGACTCCTTATTCTCTTTTCTTCAACTTCTAATCATTCTAATCTCCTCTTTTTTGCTGGTCTCCCTCTCTTCTTCCCTCTTTAGTCCCGTTTTCCTCTTCTCCCATTTTCCTCTCTACTCTTTTCCCTTTTCCTTCCACATCTTCCTTTCTGCTTCTTTCCCTCACCTCTCTTCTTTCTTTTTTTTAAATTATTTATTTATGCAGTTTCAATTTTACACAAGAATAATTACTTGTTGCAGAAAAGAATACAATACAAAAGGAAACAAAAACAAAGAATAGGGAAGTAACCTCCCCTATCCTAAACACCAATACAAGCGGTATTAAGATTCACTATCCCACAAATTAGGTAGAGGGCAAGACACAATTCATTAGTAAATTCAAAGGAAATAGACACAAAACCTGGGGCAGAATTGGTTATTCACAGACCTAAATACCCCCCCCCCCAAACCTAGCGAAGGTATGTGAGGTAGCCCACCTGCTACAATGGAGACACATCCCTACTAGCTACAAACTTGGTTAAATGTGCCAGCTCAAAGAAAGTATAACTAACACCCTGGTATTTAATTAAACATCTACATGGATAGCGTAGAAAGAACAATCCACCCAACTGCAAAACCTGAGGCCGCAGCAAAAGAAACTGCTACCTACGCTTCTGAGTGGCTTTAGAGACATCCGGAAACATTCTTATTGTCCCCCCCCCCCCATAAAGGGCTCATTTCTAGCCTTAAAATATAATCTCAGAAGCAAGTCACGGTCTGGCTTCAAGGCCACAATAAGAAGCAGGGTATCCCTCGGGATGAAACCCGGATCTGTAGTTTCCAGGAACCCAGTTAAATACAAAGAGTCCAACGGAGGAGAATGTGCTGGTGAAGAAACTCCATGGTCCTAGCGCTTCGCGGTTGGCAAATAGTAAATCCTAGCCAAAGGAGGAACAGATTCCAAAGGAAACTTCAATATAGTTGTAACATATGAATTAAACAAATCCTTTGGCGATACCGCAGGAACCTGGGGAAAATTCAACAAGCACAGGTTTCGCTTTCGAACAAAGTTCTCTAACAACTCAGTCTTTCCATGGATAGCAAGTAGATCATTAGAAACAGTACCTGACAAGGTTGCTGTGCCCTCCACTTTAACTTCCAACTGGGCTACTTTAGAAGATATACTGGCCACCTCCTGCTTCTGATGGTCAGGAGACTGGATCATTAAGGCTAGTGCACTTTGGGGGGCTCCAAACTGTGATGAAAAAGAATGCTCCAGAGTCTGCAGCCCTTCCCAGAGAGAATCCAAAGTTACTGCTGCTGGGCGAGAAAGAACAGACTTTGCAGGAATTACTTCCGCCATACCGGTAGATGCAATAGACAGTACCTCCGAGCCGGCTCCAAACTCTGCAGACAAACGAGCTCCAAACGCAGCTGGATTCTCCACTAAGCCTGCTGGCTCCGCAGCCAAGAGAACAGCCGCCACGGAGCTGCTCGGCATTGCAGTTGGTGTTGACGAGTCCACAATGGATCCCCCAATATTGTGAGATTCCATCTCTGCTGTTCCAACGGCGAGCACTGCAGGCTGAATCGGAGGAGTCCGCCTCTCCGGGCTGAGCGTGACTGAAGCTCAGAGGGGCGCGGTAAGCCTCCTTCCTCTCCCAATGCCCCCAAAGCCAAACACCGGAGAATTTACCGCACCAGTGGGCCTCAAGAGAACAAAGAGGACCCTTAGCCACCGCAGCCATAGTCGCAGGCAAAGTCCAGCTTTTGGCCTTCCATTTACGCGGCATTTCAACAAACAGGTAATATAAGAAAGACACAGCCCGCAGCGACTAACGCATGTCGGCCATCTTGTCTCCCCTCTCTTCTTTCTTAATCCTGGTTGCATTCCTTCCTCTCCCTCTCCCTCTTTTCTCTTTTCTGATGCACTCCTCCCATCACCTTATCTTTATTCCTCTTTCCCTCCTTTCTGATGCACTCCCTTCTCTCCTTTTAACACTTTACCTCTTTCTGCTGCACTCCTTTTCTCATCCTCTTACCTTCTTTCCTTCTACCTTTTCTCTCACCCTTTCCTCCTTTTTTCTGCTGTCTTCCCTTGCTCTTATCTCACCAGCTTTCCCTGTGCCTTTTGCATGCCAGCAACAGTAATATGAGCACATAGCCAGTGTTGCCAGATGATCTCAAAAGTTCCAGCCCAAAATTGGTTAAAAAATAGCCCAAAAACAGCAACTCATCCTTGGCCCTGACTTCTTCTTCCCTGATTGGCTGGTGTGGAAGTCTATCAGGCATGACCTCATCCTCCCCTTCCCTATTGGCTAGAATATTCCAGCTAGTCATTGCTATCTTGCCACATCTCATTGGCAACTCCCAATTTGCTGTGCTGGGACCTGACCAATGAAATGCAGCAAAGAGCTGTGACCTTTTCTGAAGTCAGAGTTTGCTTTTTTCACTTTTTTTGGTCTATTTTTGTGATTTTCTCACAAAAAAATGGCTCAGGTAAAATCACCCCAAAAAATCGTAATCTGTGACCCGCAAATTTTACCTGTGGCCTGGGCAAAATAATTGACCAATTGTGTAGGAAAACCACAGAAATGGAAAACACTGCACTTAGTATTATATTTCTTGCCTCCCCCATTTGATTAGTTGATTGAGTTAGCTTTCAGAAGCTAACACTCCCTAACTCAGATCAGGCGAGAATGTCACTGAAATATGATGTGTAATTTTTTCTAGGAAAAAATGTGGTGCTTGTTAACTACCTAGAGGATAACTATTTCTAAACAGCTACTTCATATACTTAAGAAAAGAGGGGTGAGGGCAAAGAGAATGAAAAATAAACAGAATATCCCTAAACTTGCTTTCTTACCTGGTCATTTTGGGACAAAAATGCAAATCATTACAGAAAGGGAGAACTAACTGTGGCACGAAGATTCAGTGGTATTTCATGACAAGGCTATTTGTTTTTGAAGACTTACAGCTCATTGCAAAAAATCTTTGGTAGATGGAAAATATTGAGGGTCGTAGTTTAAAATGTCAAAAATAAATGAGCCAGAATCTGAGCTGACTCTGATTCTGTGTGGAAAACATAGTAGGGCTGTGTTCAATCAAAGCAATGGCTGACTCAGGCTGCAGGAGCAACTTGGGGGTTTTCAGTGTGAGTTCCCATTATGTGAAGGTCCATTCTAGTTCCAGCAATTCTGGCCCAGTCACTCTGGCACCAGGTTTAGTTTCTGAACTGTCTTGACGTGAGTGCTTTAAGAGTTAATAGTCCCTTGCACTTTTCACAGTATAAAGCAAGACATACAGCCACAGGGAAAAAAAAAAGAAATCACATAAAATTCTACAGGCGCAATAGTCAAAGAATTTATGGTGCACGTTTCCTAAAGTGCAGTAACAACACAGCCCTAAAACTCCTGTGCTTTCAGCATGATGGGGCAGGATCGGGGCAGAAAGTGAGTGTAGAAGCTGGTGATAGCTGGTAAACAGGATGTGGCTGCATGTTAGCTGTCATGACTCCCGATAGCATGACTGCATTTGATATTACCTCAAGAGGTGTCATTAAGTGTAGCTGCACTAACCGCAGTTTAGTAGCAAGGCTGCTGTCCATCACTAGAAGGCATATGCTATTGCAATCATGTTGGCACCTCATCCCCTCTGGGGCACAGACACACTCCAATCACTCCCTCACCCTGGGCCCTAAGTATATCCAATATGGGGGGGGGGGGGGGGGGGAGAATAAGGTGACAGGAAGATGCTGGAATGTGTGGCTGGGGGAATAAAGACACAGAGGAAGCTGACAGAGACACAGAGAGGGAATGGTAAACACGTGTGGGGGGGGGGGTTGTTGGACACAGGAGCGGGGATAGGGACACACAGGTTGGTTCTTTGAGCCTATTTTATAAAGGCACCTAAATTCCCATGTTGCCTTTATAAAAAGGCCTTAGATAAGTTTTATGTTTTTTAGCTCACCTCTTTCCACTGGCAACTCAAGGTGTAACTCATACAGTAGGAGTTACACCTTGAACTACCAGTGGAAAGAAGTCAGTTAAATAAACAGTAACAGGGAAATACCATACAGTAGGTATTTCTCTGTCCCCAGAGGGCTTACACTCCAAGTAGTGGAGGGTTAAATGCCAGTGGGATCTGAACCTTGGTCTTTTTGGTTATTAGGCCATTGCACTAACCATTAGGCTACTCTTACCTTCACATAGGTCAGTCTCCTGTTATAAAATTACTCCCAGCGACACTAGACATAAAAGGTTAGAAGAGCTACTGCAGCAAGTACAGCAGCGGGATGCTGTAGCAAATGAATCACACCTCTTGGACAAGAGGGAGGTGGAGTAGGAATATAGAGGGGGATTTATTTATTTATCTGTTCTTTTATACCGCTTTATCTATAAATCAAAGTGGTTTACAGAGAACAAGAAACAAGTGACATGTACTATAACTTGGGGTCATATATAAAGCCTCTTTACATTGAATTTTTATATATAACTATCATTACTTAATGGATTAACCAAGGGTGTAAATAGAAGTTTTACACAGAACCATAAACAAAAAACGTAATCAAATGTGTAAACATGTTAACCAAGAGGTGATTTTAAGAGGGGATAAGGACACAGAGGGGGACATGAGGGGAAGTAGGAAGATAGATGGGAGATAACCACAGAGATGGGGAGAGAGAGAAGGGATTATTAATATTATTATTACATATTTATGAAGTGCTACAAGACATACACAGCACTGTACAAACCGAGATAAAGACAGTCCCTACTCGTTAGAGTTTACATTCTAATCCAGATAAACAAGCAAAGGTTGGAAATGAGGATAGAATAGGGGAGGGAAAGGAGACACAATGAACAGGTGATTAGGATCCAAAGGCAGCCTCAAAGAGACTCAGGAAGTTTGTTCCAGGTATAAGGAGCAGCAAGGTGAAAGGACCGAAGTCTGGAATTAGCAGAAGTAGAAATGGGCAAAGAGAGGAGCAAGACAGTAGAAGAGCGAAGTTCACGAGGAAAGGTGTAGACGGAGAGGAGAGATAGTGAGGAGCAGTAGAATGAAAGCATTTAAAGGTCAGGAGGAAGAGTTTGAATTGGATACAGAAATGGAAGGAAAGCCAATGAAGTGATTTAAGAAGAGGGGTTATATGAGAAAAACGATTAGTCGCGCAGCAGAGTTCTGAATAGATTGAAGGGGAGAGAGATGACTCAGCAAGAAGGATGTTGCCATAGTCGAGGCGGGAGGTAATTAAAAAATGGACAGGTGTTTTAGTAGTATTTTCAGAGAGGTAGGGGTGAATTATTTAAATGTTATAGATAAAGAAACAGGTTTTGGCAATCTGTTGGATATGTGAGGAGAAGGAAAGGAAGGAATCAAAAATGACACCAAGGTTATAGACTGATGGCGATGGCAGAGAGACAGGCAGAGATACAGACCTGCAATGCTGGAGAAATAACAGGTGTGAAAGATAGATCAGAGAATCATCTGCGTAAAAATGGTACTGAAATCCATGGGAAGAGATGAGAGCACCGAGGGATTGGGTGTAAAGAGAGAAAAGTAGAGAGCACAGAACAGACCCATGGGAAACACTAACTGAGAGTGGTATAGGGGAAGAGTAGGAACCATTAGAACAAACACTGAAAGAGCAATTGGAGAGATAAAAAGAGAACAAGGACAGGACAGAGCCTCTAAAACCAAGTGATGACAATGTCTCAAGGAGAAGATGGTGGTCAACAGTATCAAAAGCAGCTGAAAGGTCAAGAAAGATAAGGATGGAATAGATAGAGGATTTTAAATTTAGCCTTGAACAAGCACTGGAAACTTTGGCAAGTGCCGTTTCAGTAGAACGTAAGGGGTGAAAGCCAGACTGAAAAGGTTCCAGAAGGGCTTGAGAGGAAATAAATTCAAGATAACGGTGGAAAACAGCATGCTCAAGATGTTTGGAAACTAAGGGAAGAAGGGAGATTGGATGATAATTAGAAGGAGAGTTAAGATCAAGAGAAGGTTTCTTGAGTAGTGGTGTGACCACAGCATGCTTGAAGGCAGAAGGGACAGTAGCAGTGGAAAGAGAGAGGTTGAGAATATGTGATATGGAAGGGATGACAGTGGAGGAAATGGAGTAAAGGGATCAGAAGAGCAGGTATTAAGTTTAGAGGTAGAAAGAAGTTGAGATGTTTCATCATCAAAGATCTTGGGAAAGGAAGAAAGGGTAACAGTGATTGATAGGAAAAGTTGGTATTGAGGGAGAGGAGGGAATGAACATAGATATTGAATGAAAGGGGGAAGAGTGAGAGGAGATGCTAGAAGGAGAGGAAAAGAGAGGAGATACTGGGGGGGGGGGGGACTGGGGAATAAAGGGATGAAGAATGGGAGGGCCAGGGTAAGAGAAAGATGAACAGCTGTACATAGATGCAGTATAAAGCAGAAGATTGGATTGTAAGAAGGGGTGAAATCTGAGTGGATAGACAGTAAAATAAATGGATGAAAGCTGAAAGGACAAGAGCAATGTCAGAGATGGATTGAGGAGGAAGAGGCAAATGGACTGGAGACCCTGGAGAGAAAGTTAAGAGAAGATAGAGGAAAGCAAAATTCAGAGACTAGAATCAACATGATTAGAAACATAAATGATCACAGGAAGAAAAAAAGCTTAATTTTTAATTTAGTCTTTGCAGTATATCAGTTTTTGGAATTTTTATCATCTGCTATTTTTTTAATATCTTTATTTAACTTTCCAACCTTATACGTACATCAACCAACTGTCCACATATTAAAATCTGAGAAAAAACAATTATCCCAACCACCCCCCTTACCCTCCCAGGTCCACCAGAGTCATCCACAAACACAATGTAATTATTTCCAAATTATACATATAGTAGAATGATAAAGGTTGCCCAAACTCAAGAACTAAGCAATGTAAAACCTCAGGCATTAAAACACCATTCTGCAGCACCAAAATCTAACAAAGCCTTCCATTTAGGTCGACTTAGGGGATTATGTATTGATCCTTTATGAGGCATTTGTTCAAATTTACTATATAGACATACGTGATTCCACCATTCTTGCCAATGAAGATCAGTAGTTCGTTTCCAATTACAAACTATGATGTGCAAGGCGACCCCTATCATAAAATCTAATATGAAGTGGCCATCCCTTCTTAAAGACAGGATATCTATGTTTGAGCGGAAGACTATGATCTCCCAGGTGAGAGAAGCCCTGAAACCCAAAATTCTCTTTATACTTCCCCAAATCTGGGACCAAAAAATCTGCACATTAGAGCATTAAAAAACTACGTGTATAAGAGTACCTTTACTTCTTTGACAGGTCCAACATAGATTACTAGCAGTTTGTCCCATTTACCCACCCTCACTGGGGTGTAGTACGCTCTATGGGCAAAAAAGAATAGAGTCTGGGTAACAGAGGCGGATTTTGTTATTCTAACTTGCTTTGACAAGAATTTTTCCCATCTTTGCTGTGACATAGTGATCCCTGTATCTTGCTCCCACACTCGTTGTAGGCCTATTAATTGTGTATGGAGAACCTGATTCATTAGTTTGTAAAAGAACGAGGCCACTCCTGTAGCCGACTGGGCTTCCTGAATTTTAGTATACAACCCCCATTCTTCTTTCAAGGACTTAATATCCACTGCAGATTTCTCAACACAGTGTCTCAACTGCAGCCATTGGAAATATTGTGATCCCGAGAGGTTGAATTCCTGTTGCAACCTATTGAAGTTCTTCCATCTACCTCCCTCTAACAATTGCCCTAAGGTCCTGCTGTACCAATGCTTCCAGGCAATTGTTTTTTGCTGGATCTTAAAAAGGGGGTTATACCACAGAGGGAGGAACATAGAAAATCTTTCTTTAGGGTCAAGTATATGAATTAGCTCTTGGAAAGCCCTTTGTGTGTCCGCCAATATTTGCGATCCCTCAGATTTATCCCTCAAGAGCATGCCGGGAAGAATATTCATGGGGAAGGGGGCCACCATTTTCTCCTCTAACACTAACCAGACCATACTCTGCTCGGACAATTGTTCAGTCCATCTGGAGCCTTGCTTCATCAAGAAAGCGCTGTGGCAAGACTGGAAGTCTGGAAAACATACTTCATCCTTCTCCTTGCTGGATTTAAGCTTTTTAAGAGCTATTCTTGAAGGCTTATTGTTCCACAAAAATTGTGTTAATACCCTCTCCATCTGCCAATAGAACTGTCTCGGCATGTAAAATGGTAACATTTCCAGAATATAATTGACTTTTGGCACAATGGTCATTTTGATTGTCTCTAAGCAACCCCCACCAAGATAAGGCCAAAGGGGATCATTTGACAGTCATGTTCTGAATATCAGATAATAAGATATTTGCATTAAACCTAATCATCTCCTCCAATGGATAACAGTAATGCACCCCTAGGTATTTAACCATTTTTGATTCCCAAATAAATGGGAACTTCTGCAAGTCTGCTTTATGCACGCTGGGGTTGAGGGGGTAGGCTACTGATTTTGACCAATTGCTCTTTTGCCCGACAGCTGCAAGTATTGGTTTATCTGTTCAAGGATATAGGGCACTGACTCAGGGGTCGAGAACAGAAGAAGGTTGTCGGCATACGCCGAGAGTTTAATCTCTATGCCTGCTATGGTTATGCCTTGAATCTTAGGATTTTGTCGCAGAAGAGTCAATTGCTTGAACGCAAGATTAAATAAGATTGGTGAGAGAGGGCAGCCCTGATGAGTACCCCGACCCAGCTGCAGATCCCGAGACTGAGTACTGTTTACACATACACTAGCAAGTGGCCGGGTGTACATTATCTTAAGAAGATTGAGGAAGTCATCCTCAAAGCCAAACCATCTGAGAACAGAGAACAGAAAGTCCCATTCTAGCTGGTCAAAAGCTTTTTCAGCATCTAGGGATAACCCCACTACCGGACCTTCCCTGCTCTCTGCCTTAGCCAGGACATGGCATAGAAGTCTGGCATTGTCAGCTGTTGACCTACCTTCAACAAATCTGCATTGATCTGGATGGATCAGCAAGGGGATCACCTTTGTTAAACGACGCGCCAGAGGAGTTGCATAAATTTTATAATCCGCATTTAATAGGGATATTGGACGATAGTTGCCTGCAACTTGGGGATCCCTCCCTGCTTTTTCTAGAACTATGACCCTTGCTGAGGGAAACACACCCACTTGGGGGCTCTCCTCTATTAAAGACTGAAAGTACTGCCGATGATGTGGTCCTAATTCTTTGGCAAAGGTCTTAAAAAATTCTGTGGGAAGTCCATCGGGACCCGCAGCTTCCCCCCCTCCCCCCCCGCCAAGGAGCTTACCGCCTGATAAATTTCCTCCAGGGAAATCGGGTTGTTTAGCGTTTCTGCTGTTTATTTATTCAGCGTTGGCCTGGTGACCTTATCTACTAGCTTTTCAAATGATTCCAGTGAAAATTCTGTTTCTGCTGTATATAGCTGGGCAAAAAAGGATTTAAAGGTTTCTGCAATATCGGAGTCTTTCACCAGCAACTCTTGATTGTGCAGATCACGCACAGCGGCAATTCAACCAGCCTTTCTGCAGGCCCGCAAAGTATTGGCCAATAAGCTCCCTGCCTTGTTACTGTCCATGTAATATACATTTTTTTGAGCCTTAATACTTTGTGAGGCCTCAGTCGATAGAATCAAGTTATATTTAAACCTTAATCGCTGCAGGGGCAGCAAAATATTCGGGTCTGAGCGTTTGATTAGAAAACGCTCACTGGCCTTAATCTGTGATTCTAGCTCCCGTATTTGCTCCTTTCGCTGTCTAGCCTTCTTATATCAAAACTAGTAATACTAGTTCTAATTGAGGCTTTAAAGCCTTCCCATCTGGCCCAGCCTGCTGTTGCTTGAAGGGAGTTAAACTGGAAATATTCCGCTATGGCAGATTGTATACTCAAACGAAACTCAGTATCACCCAGTACCGATCTATCGAAAAACCATCCCAGAGACTATGGACTCTGAACATTATTTTGCATCAATATGCAAATGGCTGCATGGTCCGATATGTGGGCCGCATGTATATTCGCTGATATTATACTGGGGATCAAAGCTTTAGAAACCAATAGAAAATCTATACGCGATGAGGAATGATGAAGAGGAGAGAAGAAAGTAAACTCCTGTTCCACAGGATGTAACAATCTCCATATGTCTACTAAACCAGCCTCTTGCATCAAAGAAGAAAGGACCGAATGGGCTTTGGGAGGCCTAGTCGTCCTTGGGGGTTTCCTGTCGATTAGGGAATCTAAGGTGAGATTAAAATCCCCTTTTAGGATTAAGAGTGGAGTAAGGTCTGTATGTATTTCTTCTGCTGTTTTTGAAAAATTCTGGGTTACCATTATTAAGGGCGTATATGTTCATAAGGGCCAAGTCTAAAGTTCCTATCTTAAGCCGAACTTTGACCCACCTCCCTTCTTGATCAGAACGGGTTTGCACCACACTTGGAGAAAGGGATTTCCTGACCAATATGGCCACTCCATTGTGCTTACCTACAGCAGCTGAAAATGGCACCAGTGTAAAGGGCTTTATATTATGTTTCAGAGATTCCCTCATATTTAAATGGGTCTCTTGCAAAAGTAAGATGTCTACCTTTTCTTGCCGCCCATAAAGGATTATTATTTTTCCTTTTTATGGGGTTGTTGATACCTTTTACATTCAGGGAAAGAATTTTAATAGATGACATTTTTATTTCTTACTAAATTTACCCCAACACTCTCTGTTAAGTTTGTCTTACTTAGTATAATCATCACAGATCATTTAATTGAAATATCACCAACATTTCTTGAACGGAATAATTATATTACCCCTTACAAAGCCTACTATGACATGCCTATGTCTCTTGCTTATCACTACTGAATACAGTACTAACCATACATGAAGGACTACAGTTGTTGACCTAGTGGACCCTGGAGGGTTATTAACTATCTTAAGAATAATGGGTGAGCCCTAAGTGGGCAGAACAGACACAGAGGGACAGCACCAAACATCTGCAATGGCTACGCTGCCAGTTTTGACTTATCTCTAACATTCTATTATTCAGTATGTATGTCCAAACAACCCATTTATCAATACCTGGTCTAACTGAGACCACATCTATCTATTATTGACCATTTAAACATGTTGATTTGGCTTCTTTTCCACTGTTGTTCGCCTGTATCACAAGGCTGCACTGAGTGTGTCATCATCCAAAGGGGCCTCAATGCATTTGCAACTGTTCTTTCTCTTCAAGAAATGCGTGCAAGGCCTCTGGGTCATTGAAGGATCTTGTCTGACTGTGTAATGTAACCCTCATTTGAGCCGGGTAGAAAAGCCTAAGGGGCATGTTTACTAAAAACCGCACATTTGCGCATCCGCACAATAGCGCACCAAAAGCGGTACTTAAGTGCTCTCAAGCGCCCCGCACACGTGCGTGTCACCACCGCACAGGTGCGCGGCACACTAACGGGCCCCGCACAAGTACGGGCCCGCAAATGTCCGATAGAGGCGTGGAAAGGCTAACGGAGGGCGGAGGAAGGCTCCTGAGGGGCGGAGAGATGGGGTTAATGGGCAGGGAAGGGGAGGGGAGAGGCTCCCCGCACATTATCGGGGCCGAATTTCCATTTAAAGGGAAGAGAAACCATTTCCGTCAGCAATGTACAGCAAAACCGGGGAAAACCTGCAAAACGTGAGCAGTGTGATACATGTGCACAGAACAAAATAGCAAATATAAATTGAAAAAGACCACAACAAAATTCTAAAAACTTATAACCCAGCTGGGCAACAGTGATATTAATGGGCAACAATAAAAAACACTCACAGGAAAGCCTCAAAAAAAAGAAATGATTTCTGAAAGGGTCTACGGAGCGGAGACCCTTCCAAAAATAATTTCCTTTTTGGGAGCTGTGCTGGGAGTGTTTTCTATGGTCGCCCATTAATACCACTGTTGCCCAGCTTGGTTATATTTTTCCCCCTCTTTTCACGGTCATTTGCGGGGTATATTTGCACGTTTGCCCCCAGACAAGGTGAATGAGCCCACAGTACAAATGTGCAGAGCAGGGTTTAGGATTCCGCCGGCCAGGTTTTCCATCCCCAGGGACAGCACTGTCTCTGTGGCCACAGTGTGGTGCAGCAGACAAAGCCAGTACCCCTAGGACCAGAGGGATACAGGTTCAAATCTTAGATGGGGCTCCTGCCAACCCAGTCCCCATATTTTACCCACCACTAAACAGAGATAGTAAAGACACCCCTTTATTGGAGAGCACATAAGCATGGTTCACACACCCATTTTGTACCCAACACCACACACACACCATAACAATGGGCATTACCGACGGCCGAGTCCCCCAAATGCAGTCCTGGAGTGCCACATGTCAATCAGGTCATATGCTTTTCCAAGATAAGGCCATGCCAGCATGTTGGCGGAAGGGTACAGGTGGTGGAGGGGGCAGTGGCTGCTAGCCACAGAAGACAGTGGCCTAGCCATGTGCAGGCTGGCACCGTCCACTGCAACAGATAGGCCCTGTCGGATGTACAGTCATGGACCTCCCAGGGAATCCAGCAAATGTGTGGCAACATGGTGATGCAGTGCACACAGGCAGTGTGTGCAAGAACAGAAGGTCACAGGTTCAAAGCCCTGCCAATCATGTCTGCGTATTTTTCCCACAACTAAACCATGATAGTAAGGACAATCCTTTATTGCTGGGGTCATACGCCTTCCTTTTACCCCACGGAGCACAGACACCATGACCAGGGGCATTACCTAGAGCAGAGTCTCACAGATGCAGTCCTGTAGGAACACACACCATTCAGGTTCCATGCTGCCACTCATACAAATGCCTGTGCTGTATATCTATGCACCACCCCCATGGCATGTAGATGTAGCTCATGCATATCCATGAGGGACAGCAGGAAAACCCGAACAGTGTGTGGCAAACCTGGACTGGATTTGTGAACCTCTGCCGTAAAGCAGCAGCCAACAGGGGCAGACACACCCACACCCACACCCACAGGCCCCATTGGCCAATGCCTCCTGGAGAGGCAGGACATTGGGCCCTGCGTGCACCTCACAATACTAGCACCTGCATACCTCAGCAATGTCACCCTACACCTGGGTAAACGGTACACAGCTCTCAAACGTGTGCTATGAGTACTGGCAGATAGATATACCTACGTTACGCACATTCTGCTCTTTGAGCTCCATCATAACAATCTTTCTGCTGTCTGCTGTGGGTGCTTCAGGTCTGGTCTCTGACAGTATTAACCATCCTGGGGAGTGTCCCCCAACAGTATTGCATACCATATCCATGCCTGTACTGTGCCCAGGACTGGTGTGGTGGGCAATGCTGCTAAACTCCTCTATAGTAGCACAATGCTGGCATACGTGTGGGAGTGTGTGTCTGTCTATACAGTGCGTGTTGGCTGCAAACACCTTCCACAGCCCACACTGCCAGCACTATTGCCAGTATTGGCCTGCCAATGTGCATAATGAGCAGCAAGGTACCATGGGTATAGCTCAGACAGGGTGGGCTGGCCAGGATGCATCTGCACAGGACATAGGGCACTGGATGGGACATTGTAGTGGCTGGCCACCACCTACACAGACAGGGTGACCTCTGTATGTGCCTCTGGGGTTTCACTCCACCCTGACTGTGTAGTGACGACAGCAAGCATGGCTAGGCACCCCCATAGTGCTATATAGTATTTCTCCCATGTGATATATATGGGTTTCTGTTTGGGGCCCAGACACTGACTTATCTGCTGGTGTGCACTGCCATCCCAGTTATGGGTGCATGCATTTCCACCAGGACTAACTAGCAGACTGTTTCCAGCTGGTCTGTGTCCTGATGGAGTGCTGTGCTGTGGCTGATGGCTTGCTGCAGGAGAACAGCAGATAGTGGTGGGGTGCAACTTAGCATATCCAGGCCTAATGTCTGTCAGACATTGTGTTATGGATGTGTAAAGAGCTGCTTTGACTGCCCTGTAGGGTGTCTGTTCCACGGCAGGACTTGGGTTGATGGTCCACACTACTGCCACCATTGCAGGGAGGTAGCATGTTGATCTGTTGATGGGAGCCAGTTATTCCACCTGGGGGGGTGGAAGGAATGGTGGTACATAGCCCACCTAGGTGGCCATAAGGGGTTCCCCTGACTCAGACAGATAGAGACATTCAAGGTGTTTCTGCAGAAACAATCTCTCTCACAGAGTAACAGTGCTTTGGAGCTCTGGCATGGCCTTATTCAGCCATGGAGGGTGTTGTGGACCTGGTCCTGGTTGCCTCATCGCACCCTCAGGGTGAGCGCAGTACCCGCACAGTGTGACGGTGTGTAGCTACTATGTGCCAGTCAGTACAACACCCGCTCAGTACACCCTACCAGGCCGAGGTGCTGTGTGGGTGCACACGGCCACATCCCCATACCTGGCCGAGAGCTGTGTGGGTGCATTCCCCATCTTGTGTGCATCTGTGGACAGCTGATTTGCATGTGCAGTGCATCATGGGTGCGGGTGGCCTAACCCTATCCTGTTTACAACAGCAGACTGTCTGTGAGGTGATATGCCGGCTCTCTGCAGCCAGCCAGGGGCTTGCTGATAGCTATAGAGCTGTAGCCCAATGGTTACGTCACTGCCTGTGCAGCCAGAGGTCATGGGTTCAAACCCACAGTGGGGTTCTTTAATAGGGCTGTCCACAGCTTTATTTTTATTTACTGTACATATGTCTATGCTGGCAAAACTACCCTCAGCTTATTATACCCATTAGGTGCCTCTGAGGGTGCTTTATAGGGCGCCCTATAGGCCACCTTATGGTTGCCATCCATATAAGGTGCACTGTACATTATCCTGTGTCGCAACATATATGGTGCCCTATAGGGGACATTCTAGGGTGCCTTGGCGGACAGTGCACTGTGACATGTGCCTTATGGGCCACTGTATGTGTACACGCTGTGTGAGTGCGTTTGCTAGTAGTGATAGCAAAATAAAATTAAAAAGCCTCCTACAGCACTCCTCACCATAATACATACTGCCTCATCCAGCCTTGTTCACTGAGCATTGTGAGGGATTGAACCCCTGATCCCTGCACCATTGGTCAGTGTTTTAACCATTGTGCTGTGGCTCTGTTCCTGTGCTTGTGCATCAGCGCGCCGCCTTCTGCCGCCCAAGAGGACCAGTGCGCCACCTTATGCCGCCCAAAAAGAACTGTGCGCCGCCTTATGCCGCCCAAAAAGAACTGTGCGCCGCCTTATGCCGCCCAAAATGTACAGTGCGCCGCCTTATGCCGCCCAAAAGAACTGTGCACCGCCTTATGCCGCCCAAAATGTACAGTGCACCGCCTTATGCCGCCCAAAAAGAACTGTGCGCCACCTTATGCCGTTCAAAATTAATTTGCCTCCTAAACCACTTTTACCCATTACAGTTGCTGCCTCAGCTGGCCTTTTTCATTGCGCACAATGGGGGATTAAACCCATGGCCCCTGCACCATTGGTCAGTGTCTTCACCGTTGTACTACGGCTCTGTTGTTTTGTATACCCAGCAGCGCGCCACTTTGCCTTCCCACGCGCTAATGTCGACCCCCGCACATTAGCACGACGCGCACAGGTCCGGTCGCTTACTCCCAGTTTTTTGCTGTTTTCTGCCTGAACTGCCCACTCCTTATATGGCACACGCACACTAACGGGGACCCGCACAATTTCGGAGTTTAGTAAACATGCCCCTAAATCTCGCTTGTAACTGCTGCAGCCGGGGTCTCAGGGCCAAGAGATTCTTTCTCTGATTGTTGGTGCTTTTTGCAAAGTCTGGAAAAAACATTAGCCTGTGTCCCTCAAAGACCAGAGGAGTGCGTACACGTGTTGCTGCCAAAATTTGGGAAACCTACTGGAATCGAAGGATTTTCATAATAATCAGACACGAGCGCTTGTTATTTGGTAAAATCTGTGAGGGGACCCGGTGTGCACGTTCTATTTCAAATGGCATTTCAAAGTTAATTTTTAACATCGTGGGGATCAGCTTCTGTAAGAAAGCAAAGAGATCTTTTCCCTCTGCGCCTTCCAGGTCTCCCACTAACCTTACATTGTTTCTGCGAGCCCAGTTATTGCTGTCCTCGATGTCCCTCTGCATTGCTCTGATTTGCTTGGCCTGTTTGTCTAGCACCCGTAAGCGCTCGTCATGCACGTTCACAGTCTTTGCTCAGTCTTATCTTGACTTAAGGTGAGTGCCTCCAATTTGCCTTTTAACATTCCGATATCTTCCTGCATGCTTGTGAGTGACTCACCGTTTGCCTTCACCAATTCCTTGACAGCCCGCACCTCTGATAATAGTTTTTGCAGGGCCTCGGGGTAGTCGACTGTGGCCACCATTTTTTGCAGCGACAAAGGCTCCATTTTTGAGTGCTTTGCGCTTGCATTGCAGCGAACTCTAAACAGGTCGGCTTGGGCCTGGACATCTTTCCTGCTTCAATGCTGCTGAAATCAATAGTTTCTGCAAAAAATTGACAGCGTAGACCCAGGAATCTACAAAGGTCCCTCCGGAGCTCTGCTCTATGCGACCATCCCTCTCTGCTTCAGGCTCCGCCTCTCATCTTCTGCTATTTTAATATTTGGTGCAGAATGGAATAAATACATTGCTGTTTCTATTTCATTGGTGTTGCACTCAGGGCTTAATTTCTGGGAGAATGTGATTACATGATGCAAGGTTCCACATTAGGAGCCACCAGCCAGGAAAAAGATTTAGGCGACATCGTGGATAACATGTTAAAACCCTTTGCCTAGTGTGCAGCAGCAGCCAAGAAAGCATATAGAATGCTAGGTATCATAAGGAAAGGAATGGAAAATAAAACAAAGGATATTTTAATGCCTCTGTATCATTCCATGGTGTGACCGCACCTTGAATATTGTGTGCAATTTTGGTCGCCGTATCTTAAAAAGGATATAGCATTATTAGAAAAGGTACAGAGAAGAGCCACCAAAATGGTAAAGGGGATGGAAGGATACCCCTATGAAGAGAGGCTAAAAAGGTTAGGGATCTTCAACCTGGAAAAGAGACAGCTGAGGGGAGATATGATAGAGGTCTATAAATTAATGAATGGAGTGGAACGGGTAAACGTAGATCGATTGTTTATGCCATCAAAATATAGAAAGACTGGGGGACATGCAATGAAGCTACAGTGTAACCTATTTAAGACTAATAAGAGAAAAGATTTTTTCACTCAACGTGCAATCAAACTCTGGAATTTGTTACCGGAGGATGTAGTAAAAGCTGTTAGTGTAGCTGGGTTTAAAAAAGGTTTGGACAAGTTCCTGGAGGAAAGGTCCATAAACCATTATTAAAAAGGGACCCGGGATTTCCACTGCTTGACCCAATACAAGCATTGTGGAACCTGTGTCTTTTGGGGAAACTGCTAGGTACTTATGACCTACTGTAGATTGGCCACTGTTGGAAACAGGATACTGGGCTTGATGGACCTTGATCTGACCCAATATGGCATATCTTATGCTCTTAATGCTCTAGCACCTCCCTTCCATGCAGCCTTAAGGGAAGAAAAGGGTAGGGGATGAGTATGGAGCAGAGCTGAGAACAGTCACTCTACTCCCTTACCCAGGCCCTCTTCTGTTGCTCTGACGCTGGCTAGCCTGCCTCCCCCATCCCCAGCTCCTCTTCCATTTTATCTACATGCCTGCAGTCTGGCTTCTTGGTGTTTTGGTTTAATTTTTGTCTATATATTTCTATTGTCAGTTTGTACTAATTTGTTCTGTTCTTAGTTAGGGTCTATGAATATATGAGTGAGGCCAGGTATTCTGTTAGTAGTGAGTGTCTGTTAGGGATCTGTAGTAATCGGTCTTGTTTAATTTTCTCAGTAAGTGGTACAGATGTATTTATAATGTTGCCTTTCTCAAGGTAGGTCCTCACTGGTGCTGTTATGGAAAGGTAGCTTTGTTCTATCCAGACTGACTTTTGTGGGGTTTTGTCTTACTTCGCAAAACACCTGGTACTGGAGAAGGTTTATGTTGTTGTTATTGTCGGACTTTTTTGTGTGTAGTGAGTTTTACAGGGAAATATCCTAGTTCTGTTCTGGAGGGAAGGAATGAAAAATTACAAACTAAAATAAAACCATAGAAAGCTAAATGTCATCATTATGTGGTGCTCCTTTCATTTGCAAAGCAATACAACTTGCATATCTTTCCAAATTTATACCGCAAATGTGCCATGAGAAACATTTCACTCACTGGCCTTCAATCTCACTCATTGGAGAGGAAATTCTCCCTTTCTGGGATGGGCCACCGTTAGCATCTCTGCAATAACATGATAACCAGGAAGCAAACAAATGTACAGAAGCATTTAGGTTGGAAAGAAACCTAAGAAGACAAAGCACATAAGGCTGGAAAGAGAGAGCTTAGGGACCCTCTTACTAGTGTGGTTCGTGTTAGCACTTACCGCACCTTAACTGCCAACCCTTGTGTACATGGCAGACATTTACCACATGGGCCCATAGCGGTAGTAGTGTGCAACTACCACTAGGGGGTGAAAGCCACCATCTTGAAAGCAGTGGAGTCTTATCTTCAGGTGGTTTGGTGTTGGGGGTGGGGCTTTTTGGGGGAAATAACCTTTTGAAGGGGCATCTGGATTGGGAAGGGGGGCTCTGTGCCTTGATGTATTGCTGTCTGAGGGAGTGCTGAAAGGGGTGTAGGAGCTTTGGGAGGATGATGCTTGAGTTGGAGAGGGGAGTTCATTGTGTTCTAAGGGAGAATTGGATTGGAGAGGGCTATTTGTTAGGGGAAGGATGTGATTGGAAAGGTGTGGGGTGGGGAGTAATTACAGTCACAGTCATGGCATTCTTTCAAACCACTTTGGTACTGGGGCCATGGTTTTTTTTTTGTTGTTTTTTTTTTTAATTTCAAAGGACCTGTCAGCTGCAGCGCTAATGATGCATCGGAAGGGGTGGAAGCAAAGCTCCAGCAACAACGCTGGAGGCTTTTATAAAATGGCACCGCAGCACTTAAAAGGCATTACCCCTGCTAATTGTCTGTGAAAGAGTATATAGGAAACTCCCTATCCCCCACAGGGACTCTCCCCAGACACCCTCAGAACCGGTGAGGCATTTGTCTTCTGACAGTCTAAACCCTTGCCCCTTTAAGAAAATAGGCTTGAAAATGCCTGGGGAGGGTGTGGCCAGGTCCCAGGGTTTAAACCAGGAAGCAGAAGACCTGAGGGAGAGAGGAGACCACTTACCTTTGAAAGGGAGACTGCTGAGAAGGTAAGACTGTGTTTAAGTTTGTTTCTGTGCATTCTGGCTGGCTGTTAGACTTCTACACGGCTGGAGGACTTTTTGTGCCACGGAGAGCTGCTGTTTTCTTTATTTATGGTTATGTTACCCTGCTGCCAAAGGACTGAAGGAGAACATAAGAAATGACATACTGGGTCAGACCAAGGTCCAACAAGCCCAGTATCCTGTTTCCAACAGTGGCCAAGCCAGGTCACAAGTACCTTGACAGGATCCCAAAAAGGCACACAGGTTCTACAATGTTCATCACGGGGTAAGCAGTGGATTGCTTTAATAATGGTTTATGGACCTTCTCTCCAGGAACTTATCCAAACCTTTTTTTAAAATCGGCTACACTAGCAGTTTTTACTTCATCCTTCAGTAACAAATACCAGAGTTTGATTACATGTTGAGTAAAAAAAATATTTTCTCTTATTTGTTTTAAATGAGTTACATTGTAGCTTCATTGCTTGTCCTAAGAACATAAGAATATAAGATATGCCATACTGGGTCAGACCAAGGTCCATCAAGCCCAGTATCCTGTTTCCAACAGTAGCCAATCTAGGTCACAAGTACCTAGCAGTTTCCCCAAAAGACACAGGTACCACAATGCTTGTATTGGGTCAAGCAGTGGATATCCCGGGTCCCCTTTAATAATGGTTTATGGACCTTTCCTCCAGGAACTTCTCCAAACCTTCTTTAAACCCAGCTATACTAACAGCTTTTACTACGTTCTCCGGTAGCAAATTCCAGAGTTTGATTACACATTGAGTGAAAAAATATTTTCTTTTATTAGTCTTAAATAGGTTACACTGTAGCTTCATTGCATGGCATAAACAATCGATCTACGTTTACCCATTCCACTCAATTAATTAATTTATAGACCTCTATCATATCTCCCCTCAGCCGTCTCTTTTCCAGGTTGAAGAGCCCTAACCTTTTTAGCCACTCTTCATAGGGGTATCCTTCCATCTCCTTTACCATTTTGGTGGCTCTTCTCTGTACCTTCTCTAATAACGCTATATCCTTTTTAAGATACGGCGACCAGAATTGCACACAATATTCAATTGTGCGGTCACACCATGGAATGATACAGAGGCATTATAATATCCTTTGTTTTATTCTCCATTCCTTTCCTTATGATACCTAGCATTCTATTTGCTCTGTTGGCCGCTGCTGCACACTGGACGGAGGATTTCAACATGTTATCCACAATGATGCCTAAATCTTTTTTCTGGGTGGTGGTTCCTAATGTGGAACCTTGCATTGTATAACCATAGTTTGGGTTGTTCTTTCCTAGGTGCATAACTTTGAACTTGTCCACATTAAATTTCATCTGCCATTTGTATGTCCAGTCTTACAATTTATCAAGGTCCTCTTGCAATTTTCCACAATCCTCATGGGTTTTAACAACTTTGAATAGTTTTGTGTCATCTGCAAATTTGATTACCTCACTCATTATTCCCATTTCAAGGTCATTTATGAATATATTAAAAAGCAGAGGACCCAGCCCAGATTCCTGGTGTTTCCATTATTCACCTTTCTCCATTGGAAAAATTACCCATTTAGCCCTACCCTTTGCTTTTGTATCTTTTAACCAATTGCTGATCCACAATAGTACACTGCCTCCTATCCCATGACTCTTTAATTTTGAGAAAAGTCTCTGATGAGGGACCTTGTCAAAGGCTTTCTGAAAATCCAGATACACTGTATCAACTGACTCACCTTTATCTACTTGTTTATTTATAGCTTCAAAAAACATAACAGATTAGTAAGACAAGACTGTCCT
Organism: Ichthyophis bannanicus; assembly: GCA_033557465.1. NCBI lineage: Eukaryota > Metazoa > Chordata > Amphibia > Gymnophiona > Ichthyophiidae > Ichthyophis > Ichthyophis bannanicus. The sequence goes on from CM066032.1 coordinate 662,760,022, forward strand.
TAGCTAAATCCATGTTGGCTTTCTCTCATTAAACTATGACTATACACATGATCAATAACTGTATTCTTTATAATGGTTTCTACCATTTTGCCTGGTCTGTAGTTTCCCGGATCACCACTGGAACCCTTTTTAAATATTGGTGTTACATTGGCCATTCTTCACTCTTCAGGTACTACAGATGATTTTAATGATAGTTTATAGATTACTAATAGTATGTCTGCAATCTCATATTTCAGTTCTTTCAATAACCTCTGATGTATACCATCTGGTCCAGGTGATTTACTACTCTTCAGTTTATCAAATAGTTGTGATACATCTTCCCGGTGTATCAATATTTCTTTTGAATTCTTCCGATACATCACCTTTATATACCATTTCAGGCACAGGTAAATCCCCTACAGCTTCTTCAGTATAGACCGAAGCAAAGAATTTATTCATTCGATTTCACCGCTGTGGTCTTGTCCTCACTTAATGCCCTTCTACCCCTCTATCATCTGATGGTCCAACTGACTCTCTCACAGGCTTTTTTTCTATGAATGTACTTGGAAAAGTTTTTATTATGCATTTTTGCTTCCATGGCTAGCTTTTTTTGAAAGTCTCTTTGCCTGCATTATCAATGCTTTGCATCTAACTTGCCAATGCTTATTATGTTTCCCGTTTTCGTCATTTGGCTCCTTTTTCCATTTCCTGAAAATGTTTTTTTTTGCAACAACAGCTTCTCTGACCTTGTATTTAAAAGCATGCTGGCAGTTTTTTGGCCTTCTTTTCACTTTTCTTAAAACGTGAAAGACATCTGTTCTGGGCTTCTAAAATAGTACTTTTAAACAATGCTCACGCTTTTATCTTCAACCTTTTCAGCTGCTCTTAGTCTTTTCTTAACTATTTTTCTCATTTTATCATAGTCTCCCTTTTGAAAATTAAATGATAATACTGTGGCCTTTCCTTGCCATCCTTCTTTCATTTATTAAATCAAATCAATCATGCTATGATCACTATCACCAAGTGGCCCCAACACCCTTATTTCTTGCATTAGATCCTGCATGACACTAAGGACTAGGTTCAGAATATCTTCCCTCTCTTGTCGATTCATGAACCAGCTGTTCCAAGAAGCAGTCATTGATTTCATCTAGAAATTTTATCTCCCTAGCATGTCCTGCTGTGACACTGACCCAGTCAAATACCCAGTTGAAATCACCCATTATTAGTGTTGTAACTTTTGTTAGTTTCCCTGATTTCTTTCAGCATTTCATCATCTATCTGTTCATTCTGGACAGGTGGTCGGTAGTACACCCCCATTACCATTGCCTTCTCCTTTTTACGTGGAATTTCTTTTCCATAGAGATTATACAGCTTATTTTGTTTCCTGCAAAACTTTAATCCTATGTGACTCAATGCCCTCTCTAACATAGAGCACATCCCCTCCACCAATTTGGTCTACACTGTCATTGCAATATAGTTTGTAGCCCAGTATCACAGTGTCCCATTGGTTGTCCTCCTTTCACCACCAGGTCTCTGAGATATCTAACCTCTCATTTACAGCTGTATATTCTAACTCTCCCATCTTATTTTTTAGTCTTCGAGTATTTGCAGACAGGCATTTTAGAGGTTGTATTTCATTCATATTGATCTGGTTATCAGTTGATAGGGGTAATTTGGAATCTTTCAGCTCTGTACTTAAGGGCATCTGGGTTACTTTTATCTTTATTGGAACCTCTCTGTTAGGATGTCCTAATTTCTCTTTTGCTAATATCTTTCAAGGCTACATTCTTCCAAACCATGTGCTCTTGGGCGATTGTTGGTTCTCCCCTATTCTCTAGTTTAAAAGCTGCTGTATCTGCTTTTTAAATGTTAATGCTAGTAGCCTGCTTCCATCTAAATTAAGGTGGAACCCATCCCTTTGGAAGAGCTCCTCCCTTTCCCAGAATGTTTCCCAGTTCTTAACAAATCCAAAACCCTCTTCTTTGCACCATAATATCATCCACGCAAGAGACTCCGTGGTTCCGCCTGCCTTTTTGGTCCTGTGCGTGGAACGGGAAGCATTTCAGAGAATGTTGCCCTAGAAGTTCTGGATTTCAATTTCCTACCTAAAAGCCTAAATTTGGCCTCCAGAACCTCCCTCTCATATTTTTCTGTGTCATTAGTATCAACATGTACCAAGACAACAGACTCCTCCCCAGCACTTTCTAAAACATTGTCTAAGTGGCAAGGAAGATCCGCTACCTTTGCACCAAGCAGGCATGTTACCAGGCGATCTGTATGTCCACAAGCCACCCAACTATTTACATGTCTAATGATCGAATCACCCACTATAATGGCCATTATAAACCTTGCCTTGTGGGCATATGGCCCTGGAGAAACCTTCTTGGTGCAAGAGGGTTATACCTCTCCTGCTGCACAGGTTCTAGCTACAGGATCACTTCCTGTGTCACCATGGTGATACTGTCCTTTTGTGTGAGCTCTCTTCCATGGCAGCTTAAAGGCTACGCGACTGGAAGTGGGGTTTCAATACTACATTCCTGTAGGTGTTGTCTATGTACCTCTCTGACTTCCTTATGTCCTCCAAATCTGCTACTTTAGCCTTCAGAGATCCACTCATTCCCTGAGGACAAAGAGTTCCTTGCACCTAATGCACACGTAAGATCCCTCACCAAAGGGAGGAAATTGTACATGTGACATTCACTGAAGAAGACTGGATAAGCCCCATCTCGCTGCTGGACTGCCGTTTGCATTTTAGTTTGAAAGTTTTGTTTAGCTATTTAAGTTGTTTGAAGTTACTACGGATACTTGTACTAATACAACTGTACCAAATACATTTAAGGGACTTTGTTGACCTCAAAATTAATTAATTTCAGGTCCTTAATTCATCTATTCTTGGTGAGGATAACCAGTTGAAGCTGAAAGTGAATTTGACTACCCCTGCCCCTTTAATAGGTCTAAGACCCTATAAAGCTAAGATTATGCTTGAGCTTGGTAGGAGGGCACTAACACTTAGTACAGACTGGATTGCAACACAGGTCCCAGACCTGTGCTTCTAAGGTAAACTGTGAATAATTTCCTGGGTGATTGGGAGCCTTTCCAAATTGCCCCTTTGATCTGTCACTTGGCTTTAACACCTATTTAAAACAATTTCACAGGTCACTTGTCTCCCATCTAGAAGGCCTCTTTGCAAAGGTCTCTAGAAAAAATTTATTCCTTTCTGCTTAAAGAATATTGACCCTATTTTTCCTTTTATGCTAAGCTATGCTCTGATTTGATTTAAATTAAAGCTCTCCACTGATACTAGGCCCCGAGTTGTAAACTTAAACTAGAAGCGCTCTGCTGAGTTTTAAATTTAAAATAAAGCTCTCTGCTGGGTTCTGAATTGTGCTGCCCAGAGTGAAGGAACTTTGGAAGAAGCAGTTTTGTTTTTAACTTAAGTACTGTCAGTGCTGGAACAGAGTTTTTCCACTCAGCTGATCAGTCCTGCTGAGACTAATTAAGGAACTGTTACAGCTGGGGAAAAGCCTGAAGCAACAGAATGTGTTTTAGCACTACATAGGCTACAAATTGAAGAAAAACAACTAAGCAATCTGCCCAGGCCTATCCCTAAAATAAAGTGTATTTTCTTTAAACCTCCAGAGGCTGTGGAGCCTTGTATCATTGCCTCATGCTGGCTACGGCCACAAGGTCTTAGAGAGGGATGGCAGCAGTGGCAATAGGAGTGGAGATAGGAGCAGTGAGGGTGGTAGGAATGAAGTTCACCCAGGGAATCTCATAAGAAGATAAAATATACCTTACTGGGTCAGACCAAGGTCCATCAAGCCCAGTATCCTGTTTCCAACCGTGACCAATTTAGGTCACAAGTACCTAGCAGTTTCCCTATAAGACACACAGGTTCCACAATGCTTGTATTGGGGCAAGCAATGGATATCCTCGGTCCCCTTTAATAATGGTTTATGGACCTTTCCTCCAGGAACTTGTCCAAATCTTTTATAAACCCGGCTACACTAACAGCTTTTACTACATTCTCTGGTAGTGAATTCCAGATTTTGATTACACGTTGAGCGAAAAAATAATTTTTCTTATAAGTCTTAAATAGATTATCCTGTAGCTTCATTGCATGTCCACTAGTCTTTCTATATTTTGATGGCATAAATAATCGATTTACGTTTACCCGTTCCACTCCATTCATTAATTTATATACTTCTATCATATCTCCCCTCAGTCATCTCTTTTCCAGGTTGAAGAGCCCTAACCTTTTCAGCATCTCTCCATAGGGGTATCCTTCCATCCCCTTTACCATTTTGGTGGCTCTTCTCTGAACCTTTTCTAATAACACTATATCCTTTTTAAGATACGGCGACCAGAATCTCATATCCTTGCATCAGCCCTGCTCTCCACATATATTCAATGGCACTTGTTATCAGGATGGCTGTGCTGAATATATGTTAGGGCTGTGTATTCATTAGCATGCATTCAGCTTGTTTGGGTACCTAAAAGTGTAATATGAGCACAAATAACTTGTTTGAGCATATATTTATGAATTAAACACACGCACAAATCAATTTGTGTGCTTAAAGTTCTAACACAAATATGCAATGCAATGTGTGCCTTCGAGTCAGTCCTGACTCCTGCATCCTTAAAATTCAAATGACCATGAAAATGAACACGAAGAATGCCTGAAAAATTCATTTAAAGTGATCATGAACTGAACTTTTCTTAGCCATCCATCCCCTTAATATACATGGATAATTTAAATTCTGCAACTGGTGATTTAAAAAAATGCCAATAGCAGTGTTTGAATATGGACCTGATAGTTTTCCAGCTGCCTTATGGCTCCCCTTCACTCCCTGTTTGTTTGCTGTTGCTTCCCGCTCCATGCCTCAGTTGTAACTTAGATTAGGGAAAGAACTTGTGTACCTGAATTTCCCCTGCTCCTTGAGGTCAGATTTGGAAAAGGCCAGTAATTAAGTTCAAATCCACTCTTTAACCAAAGATGGCTTTATTCAGGTTAGAATATAAGCCTTGGAGACTGATCATGAATTGCTTTAACTTCCACACATTTTCTGACCAGCCTTGGTGTTGTCCTAAATAGCTCTGCTATAACCTGCCATAGGTTTTTTGTTGACTAACTTTCCTGTGTAAATCAGTGAAAGAAAACTGAGTGATAGAGCCCAGGCCATTTTAAACTTGAAGTTATTACTTTCTACATGAAACAACCTCTCCAGAAGGAATGTTCCGTGGATTCAGAGAGCAGCTGATACAACTGTATGGGTCCTTGAGTAAGGAGACGACTATGCAAATAGCCTTGGCAGCTGGTCCATGGACCAGGTCTGGCTAAAACACCTGCCTGAATTCCAGGTAACCTATCCTAAGGCCTTTGAGGATTATTTACACAGAAGAATTAAAATTTGACAGAACATCTTAGACTCTTGAAAGTATGCAGCAAAGTGAAGAAGAGTAAGACAGGTCATTCTACTCTCGCATTCTTGAGCCCTCATTAATACACATGACCATCATAAACGTGCACAGATGTCAACTGTCATGAGTTATAACCTGCATTTTTCTTTTCAATCTCCTGTCTCTGGGCATTTGTTTTGAGGAAAAATGAAGACATCATGGTACAAAGAAAGGGCCTAAAACTAAAGTCGGCTGCCTGATCTGGGTGTATGCATAACTATCAGACAAATCTTCACTCTTTTCTCAATATCCTAAAACATTTCTATATCTTCAAATCAAGAAACAGTTACACATGAGTGGATATAAGTGTAATGGCAGAGAAGAAAAGTAAAAAGTACCTGCTGACAGCCACATTAACAATAAATGACAATGGTCAATAGGGTCTCAAATAAGGACATAAACATGTAAAATGAAAGGCTGACTAGTTCAAATGAAGCATCAAATAAGGAAGTATGCCAAATATCTTTACTGATTCTGAAGAAATGTGTGTGGGCATATGTTTGTATGCAGGTGGCTTGTCCATTGTGCAAGAATGTTGTTCGCACAGGGCCCCATGCTTCAGCGGGCCCCATGCCAACTTCATTCTGCAAATGGTCATTTGCAGGTCTGACTTCAGAGTTAGCAGAGAGGCCCGAGGACCAGGCTCACTTTTGCACAGCTGTCGGAGTGAAGAGCGGCATGTTCCTTCACTCTGGAAACTGTTCTCATGAGACATGTTGGTTGCCAGGAAACAGGAAATGCCCCTTACCTCCAGTGCCAGCGGGCTTCATGAGAATACAGCTGCCGGAGTGAAGGAATATGCCGCTCTTCACTCTGGCGGTTGTGCAATGGTGAGATGGGGCTTCGGGCCTCCCCGGCTCCCTCTGAAGACAGTCAAAGAAGCATGGGGCTCGGATAGGACTGGAAATGGGTTGATGGCTGATGGGAGGATAGGACTGGAAATGGACTGAATGGGAGGGGGCTAGAAAGGAGACAGGCTGATAGGGGGTTAGGATATGATTGGAAATGGCTGATGGGGGGCTAGGACTGGACATGGGCTGATGCGGGAGGTTGGGAGAATGGGACTAGAAGGGAGTGGATGTTGGGTGGGGCTGGAACTAGATGGGAACTGATGTTGGAGAGGACTAGAAGGGGATGGGTGGGGCCGATGGAGTGAGGATGGAGAGGGGAAAAGAGATTTTTTGTGGGAGGGAAGAAAAATCTTATTGGCCAGGTAGTGGGAGAGTAAATGGGGACTGAGGTGAAATTTGAGTGGATGAAAAAGGAATAAAGAAAGAAATGGAGGAAAGAGCAAAAGGGGAAAGATCAGTATGTTAAAGCAGATGTAGAGAGAGAATAGAAAACTAGAAGCGAGAAGAAAGGACAAATGGACAGCAGACAATGGAGAATTAGCAGAAGACACAAAGAAACCAGAAGAAAGTGACTGGAGCAATTGCGACTAAAAAATTAAATGCCCAACTACAAAAGGTAGAAAAATACTTTTTTTTTAAAAAATTTATTAACTGAAATATGTCAGCTTTGGGAAATGTGCATCACTAACATCTTTGCTTTTTTATTTAGTAAAAGAGGAAATTTATAGATTTATTTCTCCAGTGTTGTTGTACATTCCAAGTTTTGCTTTTGGGGTTCCCAGTTTAATTATTGTCTTTCTATTTCTAAAATGTTATCCCTTATTCTTAGTTTGGTGATGGTCTATGTTCTGCATATGTAACCAAGCTGAGGTATTTTGTTCATGGTTTTCTTTTTTTTTTAAATTATAATTTTATTAATTTTCTCAAACATTCAAGTCTAACAAGAATGACAGAAACAAGATGACATATCATATAGGTAACCTAACATCAAAATAAAAATTGAATTAAACTAAAAAGAGAATTTTTGTCATCCAACTTTTAGACCACAATATAGGTAATCAACGGGGGCTCCAGGAAATATACAAATATGGAAAAACTAACATTAAGCAGGAATGAGACTTACGTGTCGGCCATATTGAGAGCAGTTTTCACAACAATACCTTCTCTAGCTACCAGGTTTACATTATAACTTAAAACATTATACATAGAACAGTTAAACAGAGGCTAATGTTGAACAAAGGACAGGATATATTGGGTAGAGGTAGTGTAATAACTATGTACAGTATTATTTTGGTAGAAAATGTGAATTGATTTTTTAGACTGAATTTAATTTTGAGCACTGTTTTTGTTAAAAGCTTAACAGTGTGTGACTTGCTTTCTATAGCATTAGAGTCCTTCAGGCTGTGACAGAAAAGGAAGACTGAAGGTATAAAACTCCCAGTACAGTGAAAAGAAAAAACTTAAGTGAGCTGTTTTAAAACAGTGTCCTGTTCACAAAAGTTATTGAATCCTTGAAACATACTGAACTGTTTCTGTGAGGAAGACAATGTATGTTTGAAAGAGTGAAGTTGAATGTGTTTTTTGAAGAAAGAAAGAAAAAACAACAACATTGCCTTATTTAAAGAATTAAATTTATTGGCAATTGGTATAGTATTCCTGAACCGATTGGCAGTTGTAAGGATTGACTGGGACACACCTAAAGAAAAACTCATCTTTGCACAAAGAGTTCTATGGGAGGGAAAACAGGGAATCTTATCTTTTGTTTTTTGGGAAAAGCAAGTCTCAGTTAACAGAAACAGAAAGGAAAAAGATAGGAACACTTTCTAGTTACTGCACACAACTAGGGAGGCAGTTTCTTTTGTTGATTTTTTTTTAAAGACAGGTAGTAGGTATCCTGACTACAGCTGGACATCGCTGGAGGAGTGGGGACCCTAAAGTGCCCACCATCAAGAAATCAGCAAGACAAAGGTGTCTTTACCTGAATGATAATACCCATTCACCTGCAAAGTTACAGATAAAAGACAGGGTTAGAACTGAATTTTTCTTCTACAAGGAGTAAAGAAATTTCAAGCTTTAAACTAGTTAACTAATACTTGCCCATTTTGAAAGAAACAATGTTGTACACTGTTGAACAGAAGCATTGCAAGAATTGTTTGCAGAAAAATACTTTGCTACATTTATAAATATTGGTATTGTTTGTTTATATAAAGTTGACTTGAAACTGTTTTTTAATAATTAAAATTAGAAATTTTGCAAAAGTTAAAGTTGTTCAAGTGGTATACTGTGGGAGAGTTCTCATCCTTTAGTAAGTTCTGATTTGAATTTAAGGTTCAAGAAGTTGTAAAGTGCATTGAGAAAACAAAAATATTTTTCTCTGTAAGCTGGGAGTTTCCATTGGTGGCTTGCCTGAGGTAACTCAGCCGCCCATGACACTCATAACATCTAGGCAAAGTAAGGAAACGCTCCCGTGGAGCCCCTAGTTTACATAAATTTGTTGGGTTTTCTGATGCATGCCATGAGCTCTGAAAGTATCTCACCGAAGCTTTTGTGTAAAAGGTGTGGAGGGGATTTTAGAAAGGGCATCCGAGTGCAGTCTGGAACATCTAAGCCAGAACGTCTGGGGAAAAAAATGCAGGCACATCCAGGTGCAGGCATGATCTCACAAACAGGGGCATACCCGATATGGACGTCTCTAAGGGAGTCTACAGTACACAGATATCCCCAGAATAGTATTTCAGAACTTGGATATCTAAGAAAGCCTAATGGTTAGTGTGGTGGGCCAGGCTTCAAATCCCACCGTTACTATCATTGAAATTATGCCGTGTACTGGGGATGGTGGAATGCTCTCTTTTTTTACACCCACCAGATGTTTTTCAGCCAAAAGGAGCACTTTTCAGGTGCCTGGAGCAGGGCTAAACTTGGATGTGACTATGGACTTCTAAAATGGCACTGGAGATGTCTCTGTGCTTTGGGCATCTCTATGCCCATTTTTGAACATCCAAAGCATGAATGAGGGCTTCCAAAATAACCCCCATAGTGCCTAAAATAATACTGTAATATAATGTAGAAACAACCAAAAACTGGGAAGAAATTGGACAAAGTGATTCAGTCTGTACTGAATTCATGAAGTTCATGCACTCAGAAAATGCTACTAGGTATGATGTTGATAAATTTCCGTATCTGTAAAATCTCATAGTGTGATCTCGCCAGTCAGTGCAGCAGCAGCTGAGGAAACCCAACCCTCTTAAGAGGATTATCAACAATTCATCCCTCTAGGCTAGCTTTCTGGCTCAGGAACTTATCTATGGAAAGGGAAAGCTATGGCTAAGGAAGGATGCAAGTGTATTATTGACATACCTTTATTTAGAGCTTTAAGGGCATACTTCACCATAGGCAACTTGCACATCTAGTGGCACATTTTTAGATACTGTAGTACATGGAGATGAGCATTAAGACATCAAGGTCAGGATGTACTCAGATCTGACAGTATTTTAGAAATAGCTCTGCTAAATGTGAAGCTGCTTCTAAAACACATAGAAGAACGTACAGAGCAGACATGTACATGGATTGCAGTGGAAGGAGTCATCTAACAAAATTACGCATGGGAAAAATCTATGGAGGAAACCTGGCATCTTCTACATGAAAAAGTTGACATTTCGCAACTTGCTCATGCAAATGTCGGCACTAACGCATGCAAACCATTTTGTACATGCTACTGGTTTACTACAAAAGATGCTATCTGGAGGGAGAAATAAACTGGGGAGATGAAGGAGGATAACCCCCTTAATCACTCCTGGGCCAGGGAGCAGGTGTAAATCCAGATGCGGAGAAACTTTGCTTTCTATGAAATAGGAAATATGTAAATTTTTGTTCCACCCAGGCCATGTTTCCTCAAAACTTCCATGTACTTAAAAGCAAGTAATGCGTGACTTCAAGTCTCTCTGTAAACTGGGAGTTTCCTTTTTTTTTTTTTTAAATTGAAAAATTTCAATCAATACTTACAAAGAAGTATTTAAAAAATATGACCATAATCAATTGATAAAGTAGTATCGTAGATTAATAGAGGTAATAAATAAATTGTCAAATTAGACCATGTCTAGGGGAGACTACCTAAGAATTAATATGCACAGGAAAAACAAGGGGGTTCTCCCCCAAAAGCTAACAGCTACAATCAATTAACCCACCTCATCCTTATCCCTCTCCCCCCGACTTAACCTGTTTCTGCGTTTCAACCAGAAAACTATCCAAACCAGAAGAATCCATGAAAATATATCCATAGTCCTGAGATGTAACCAAACATTTACATGGGTATCGCAAGAAGAAAGAAGCACCCTGAACCAGTACTCTAGGCTTAAGATCCAAAAAGACCTTTTGCCAGAGTTGATTGGCTTTGGACAAATCTGGAAAGAGTTGAATCCTAGCTGCACAAAACACAGAAGCCTTATGCTTAAAATAACTCTTACAAAAATAACTAATACAAAAATTTTATCCTGCTCAGAAACAAAAGTAACAAGCAACATAGCCCTGGTAGGTATGGTGTCATGGGTGTCCTCCAGGTATTATGTCAAATTGAAATCAGTAATGGGCTGCAGAACATCACAGCCATCAATAGACTCCCCAGAAACCCAACCACCAGGAAGATAATACATTTTAGAAAACATTATTGAACCTGCATTATGCAGGGCTAAGGCTTCTTTGAAATATTTCCATAACAAAACATCAGGAAGAAATAACTGCATAATAGGAAAATCCAAAAAACGAATGCTCTGTGGACATTACCTAACATCTCTAGTCTCCTATGAACAAGAAGACTATCCTTAACTGCAGCAAAATGTACTGATTAAAGAGAGGAACACGTTTGTTCACACTTAAGTACCTGACCACTTAAATACTTGACCTCGACCCCACTCAGCTTCGTTACCATCTCCTGAGAGAACGTACAAAGTAGAGAGACGGTCGAGACCAGTGTCTGCTCTGTTTGGGTCGCCAATTTCCAGATATCTGCTAGGGACACCTTAGCATCGGGTATCTCACTAGCAACATCTGAAATAGGTGACCAGGTCACCGCCTGATAAGGCATACCAGTAGAAAGAGGAGTACTCTGAAGCAAAGGGCTGGCACTGTCAGTTGAAACAGGTGAGATCAAAGCACCTGGGGGAGGAGGTGGGGTACAGGTAGAAGAGCTCAGCTGGGAGTTTCCATTGGTGGCTTATCTGAAGTAACTCAGCCACCTGTGACACTCATAGCATCTCGGTAAAAGTAGGGTAATGTCCAGGGTTTACATAAATTTGCTGGGTTATATGGCGACCCAGCAACTCCTGTTTTTTTTTGGCAGTGTTACTGGAAGTAGATTGCCAAGCCTTTCTTCCGAGGCAATGGAGGGTTAAGCTACTTGCCCAAGGTCACAAAAAGTGCTAGTGGGAACTGAGCCCTGGTCTCTTGGTTACCAAGCTAGTGCTCTAACCATTAGGATATTCCTCCACTCCTCTTATTTAAGAGCATCCATGTGTAAATTCAACCCTTTCTAAAATAGCCATTTAGACTTGCATGTGAATAAGTATTGCAAGTATCAGCATACAGTTCTCTTACACAAGTTAATCCAAAGTGCAATTGCAAACAATAACATCCCCTAGACCCAGCTGTTCTGACCCTCCATGGTCGAAACTATGGCCTATAGGTTTTAATGCTACTGAAAATGTACAGCTCCTTGCACAACTTAATCCAAAGTTTATTTGCAGGCAACTAAAAGTTTCCCTAATCACAGCTTTTCAATTGCTGTCAGCTCCCTTCCAACCACCTCCTCCGCCCTCCCCCCTTTCAGCTGCCATCCAGCCCCACCTTCCCTCATGTCAGCTCCCTTCCAGCCACCTATTTCCCCCGTCTTTCAGCTGCCTTCCAGCCCCCACCTTCACCCCATGTCAGTCGCTTCTGCCACCTCCTTTCCCTTGGAGCATCGGCTCTTGCTTCTTACAGAGCAGCGGCTGCAATAACACTAATTTAAAAACAAAATGAAACCAGTGTGGTGACCTCCGGCCCTATGGAACCCCTGCTGCAGCATCCCACACTCCAAAGGAAGTGACACTACAGGGGGCAGGACACTACAGCAGGGGTTCCATAGGGCCAGAGGGCTCCGCACCAGTTTCATTTCGTTTTTAAATTAGCTTTATTGCAGCCATTGCTCTGTAAGAAGCAGGAGCCACGACTGCAAGGGGAAGGAGGTGGCAGAAGGGTCTGACAGCAGGGGAGAAGGAGAGGCTGCACTGGTGGGGACAAGAACCTCAGATGAAAACCCGGTTTTCTGCTCTGGCTGCTCCCAGTCCCTCGGCCAGAGCAAAAAAACGGCTTTTCAAGGGCCGGTCTTACATCTCTGCTGGCAGCCATTCTGGCCATGTAAAAACCAGCTGTTGGCAACCCTACTCCTACCGCACTTCAGGTATCTGAGAACCAAACCCTGCTGCATTCCACCTCTGTTTTATCTTCTGGCCCATTTTGCATTTTTTTCTCTCTCCTTTGCATTCCCTTGTCTGCAAACCTTCTGAACCGTCCCTCCCTAGCAGACTGCTAATTAACTGCAGGTGCTCAATTACCTTCGCCTGTGATCTAACCCCTTGCTGTTTCTTTACTACATCTCCCAGACTGCCTGTCTCCAATATGAGCTCACTTCCTGTCAGTTCAGGACTCCCAGTGTCTGCATACATCTCCCAACATTCTTATGAGCTTGCCTTCTACCAGAGCTTCTCTATGCTCTCCTGAGCTCCCTCTGGTACCAAAGTGTTGTAGAACCAGTGACACAGGTATTTATACTGTCTTCACCATACAGTGAGGAGTAATATTTTATAAAGCTTTTTCCATATGTAAAACCTATTTTACATGTGAAACAGAGCTTTTAGAAAAGTGCAGGGCCACAAATGTGCATATAAGCCCACTCCTTTTCTCTCTCTATACCTAGTCCCTTGGTGTGCTCATCTCCTCCCATGGCCTGCTGCCGAGCCAAGCCACACCCCTCCTCGACCCCACTGCCGGAATTGGCAGTAGCATGGCTCGGCACAGGTGGGGGGGGGGGCGGCGGCACAGCAGGGGCTTCTGCCTAGGGTGGCAGAAACCTTTGGTCTGATCCTCGTTCAGATCAATAGGAATCCAAAATGTTTGTATCCTCATTCCTATTAAGTAACAAAAATGTTACAGCTGAAGTACTTGTTGTAATGTGTAACTCTGTGCTCTTATGTTCCTAAATGTTACAGAATTATAATTTGATGGTCTCTAGCTGTGTATTTTGAGATGCATTATGTTATTTTCAATAAACTGTACTTTAAAAAAAAATGCAGGTTTCGGAAGGATCCATACACGAGAGTGTCAAAGATGGAGCGCTTACCTCTAAACTGCAGATGCATACAACTAGGCCGGGACTATTCACCTGCATGGCCAATAACAAACACAGTGGGAGTTTTGGCACTGCAAAAGCTGCAGCAACAATCAGCATTTCAGGTATGTGGGAAAAGAATGTATTTTGCAAAAGATCAATCTCTTCATCTGATTTCTTTGTATATCAGTTTATGATGAGTTAAGGGACCCAGGATATCAATGCTTGACTCAATACAAGCATTGTGGAACCTGTGTCTTTTGGGGAAACTGCTAGCTACGTATGACCTAGATTGGCCACTGTTGGAAACAGGATACTGGGCTTGATGGACCTTGGTCTGACCCAGTATGGCATTTCTTATTTTCTTAAGCGTTAGCAAGTCTTTAATCCCTGAAATAATATTTGATCGGATAGTGTTACACTTGGGAGGATAGTGCATCTGTTGCTTTCTGAGTCATCACTGCTTTCTTGAATGCAGCTCCTCAGAAGCATCCTGCAAGGTTTCACTGATGCCTGTAAAGGAAGAGGCAGTGGTATTAATATCCTCTAGCAGTAATATCAAAATAGTTTCAATAACTTCCTGGTATAGATAATAGGACTACAACATGGGCATTTAAAGACCTTCAATTATTTAGAAAGGAACTTAAAACTCACCTATTTAGCCTGCACTATCACAACCTTCAAGATAATGTCCAGACTCCACAGATTAATTCTGAACAACAATCTTACATAGATCCTACCTAGACAGACATATCTTTCCTTTCACAGTCACAACTTCTACAAGATCATCTAACTTAATACAGTTGTTTATCTTCAAATGTAAATAGCCACATTTTATATTTCTCACTGTAAATAGTTCTATGTCATAGCATTCTTTTGCCTCAGTTCTGTTCGTTTTTGATGTTAATGGGTTAAATGTTAGAAAAACATTCTACAATTGTTCTATGTAATTAATGATAGTTCTCTATTATTAACATTATTGTTTTTATGTAAACCACCACTGATCTCTGGAAGAGGCGGTATAGAAAAATGTATAAATAAATAAATAAATTTGCTGATTCTTGGCTAGTTATAACAAAGATTTCCAAGCTTTGGCCTTCATTCTTTAGACAAAGCCCTTTCATGGCAATCCAAGCACCAACATCAAATGCATAATGCAGGGCAACAAAACTCTTGCTTTTCCAACAGATACGGAGATTGGTGGTTTCACTCTGTCTTTGTTTATTCATGAATTTGAATGCTTTGAAGATATATATATTGCATTATCAGGGTAATTTTATAAGAAGGCACCTAGTTTGAGGGAAAGTAGGTGCCTATTTTAACCTTATATTAGAAAGACAGGCACCTAGGTTTGTTCGTAAGATACTAGCATACGCAGAAGAAATCTTGCCTATGTTGCAGGCAAAGACGGGGAGATGAGGCATCCTGGGCAATCTTCATCCCTTGCACCCACCCTCTGGCACCCATTGCCCCTGCTGCCGTCCCTCTCTAGGACATACATTAGTGGCAATGGCCACAAACAACCCCATGGTGCATATCTTTAAACTTTGGCGCCACGGGGCTATCTGCTTCTGCCCCTTCTCTGATTCCCGATGTCAACTGCTTGTAGCAGGAAGTCAGCATCGGGCGGAAGCAAAAAATTCCACGGTGTTGAAGGTTAAAGGTAAACGCCATGGGCCATTTGCGGCCATTGCCACACCTATCTATCCTGAAAGGGGCGACAGTGGTGGCAATGGGTGTCCCCACAGGGCCGGCACTCTAGGCAACTGCCTAATTCACCTAATGGTAGCTCCAGCCCAGGGAAAAGACATTCACACCTGCTTAACAGGTGTAAATGTCCATGCCTAGATTATTTAAGCATGCATGCAGATTAACATACATTATGATCTATGCATGTTTTTGAAAACTCTGCCCCCTTACATGTTTAATTTGACTATTTAGGAGAGATGGATTTTATTATGTTTTAAAATGCATTGTATTATGAATGGATTTTATTGAAGTTTGCTCCAGTGCATTGCAAGGAGTGGGAGAAAATCAAGTCAGCACATCAACTTTGAGTAGTGTTAGTATCGGCACCACATTTGCATCCTGAATGCTGTGATAGTGTCTTGTTTTGGTTTAGATGCAGTTTTCCTTTTGGCAGGGGGTTCTGTGACAGTCTTAGCATGTGTGGAAAGTAATGCACTAATTCTTCAGTGTGTATTTGAGAGTAATTTTAAAGATGCCAGCCCATATACATTAAAGGGCCCTTTTACTTAGGTGCAAAACCACTGCACACTTAACGGGCCAATAGTCTGCAAAATTGCTGCTACTTTACTCATCGGGCCATGGGCGGCGTGTCAGGAATACCGTGGGTGCAGTAAGCTTCATCTATTGTGGTGGAGGCAATTGCACCTCACTGATTGCAAGACATGCCGTTACCTCATAGTGCTCTCCAGGCCCATTCTCCCCCCCCCCCCCGACCCGCCCATTTCCCACTTGAACATGCAAGACACAGTTAGCATGGGAAATGACTTGCGCTGTCAAGGTTACATACTAACGTTATACTGTTTGCCACAGTGCATGCTTAGCATGTGCTGAAACCCACACACTCTAGTAAAAGGGCCCCTAAATTTGTAGAGCCCAATATTCAAAGATATTTACATGGTTTACAGACCTGTAAACCGTGTAAATGCCTCTTAGAGCGATAGTCAGCGACACTAACATGGTTAGTGCTGCTGAATATCCCCGATGATCTCTGCTACCCGCCCCAGTGCTAACTGGGCAGCAGCAATATTGCACCACAGTCCAGTTAGCAACTGTGGGTAAAAGATAGGTGCAGCAAAGGTTGGCCTGTTTTTACCTGTGGGAGCTAAGCGGCAATATTGAGCCGCTGCCCAGTTGGCTTCTGCGGGCTTGTGGGCTGTGCGGTGACCAGGGCCGCATATGACGCCGACATTGAATATCCGGGATTAAAGGTTTTCTGTGACGGCTATGTGCTGTATCAGCGCATAGCTGTCCCAGAGGAATATCAGGCCCGTAGGGTTTGTGTATATAAATTATCATAATGAGATGTCGGTGACGCTCCACTGGTTATGAGGTAGTACCCTTGTATTTTTTCCTCTGTTATTTAGTGTCAGGGCCGGCCCATCCATTATGCAGGAATGTTGTTCTCACAGGGCCCCGCACTTCAGGGGGCCCCACGCCAACTTCATCTCACACATGCTGTTGCTTTTGACCATTTGCAGGGACGGCTTTAGAGGAAGCCAGGGAGGTCCAAGGCTTTGGCTCATCTCTGCACAGCTGCTGGAGTGAAGAGCGGCATTTTCCTTCACTCTGGCAGTTCTGCTCTTGTGGAGCCTGATGGTGTGCCAGACATTAAAGGGCATTTCCTGTTTCGCAGTACTCAGCATGCCAGCGGGCTCCAT
This sequence comes from Ichthyophis bannanicus, assembly GCA_033557465.1. NCBI lineage: Eukaryota > Metazoa > Chordata > Amphibia > Gymnophiona > Ichthyophiidae > Ichthyophis > Ichthyophis bannanicus. Next base: position 662,777,079 of record CM066032.1, read on the forward strand.
GAGAACACAGCTGCTGGAGTAAAAGAAAATGTACCTCTTTATTCTGGCAGCTGTGCAGAGGTGAGCTGGGGCCTCGAGCCTCCTGGCTCCCTCTGAAGCCGGTCAGAGATGTGGGGCTCTTCGGGGGGGGGGGGGGGGGGAGGTTAGGACTGGAAATGGGCTGATGGGGGGGTAGGATAGGACTGGAAAGGAATGATGGGGGGGGGGCTAGGATGGGAAATAGCTGATGGTAGGATTGGGACTAGAAATGGGCAGATGGGGGCGCTAGGATAGGACCGGAGATCGGCTGATTGGCGGGCTTGGATTGGAAATGGGCTGACGGAGGGGGCATGGACTGGAAATGGCTGCTAGGTGCTAGGATTGGAAATGGGCTGATTTGGGAGGCTAGGGTAGGACTGTAAAGGGCTGATGGGGGGGCTAGGAAGGGAAATGGGCTGATTGGGGTGGGGCCTTGACTGGAAATGGGCTGATGGGGGGGGCTTGGATTGGAAATGGAAATGGGTTGATGGGGGGTTAGGATAGGACTGGAAAGGGCTGATTGGGGGGCTAAGACTGGGATTTGGCTGATGAGAGGGGTGGAAGAATGGGACTAGAAGGGAGTGGATGCTGGGTGGGGCTAGAACTAGAAGGAAGCTGATGTTGAGGAAGGACTGGAAGGTGATGGGGCTGAGGGAGTGAGGATGGGGAGGGGAAAAGATATTTTGTGTGGGAGGGAAGAAAAATCTACGATTGGCTGAATATTAGGTGAGTAAGTGGGGATTGAGGATGGAGGGGTGAAATTTGAGAAGATGATAAAGAAATAAATGGAGGAAAGAGCAAAAGGGGAAAGATGGAGCAGATGTAGAGAGAGAATGGAAAAAACTAGAAAAGAGGAGAAAGGACAAATGTACAGCAAACAATGAAGAATTAGCAGAAGACATGAAGAAACCAGAAGAAAGTGACTGAAGCAATTCAAACTGAAAAATAAAAAGGCCAAACAACAAAGGTAGAAAAATACTATTTTATTTTGAATTTATTAACTAGAATATGTCAGCTCTGGGATATCTTTACATTTTGTTTAGTACAAGAGGAAATAAACTAGAAATTTTATTTCTTCAGTGTTGTTGTACACTCCAAGTTTGGCTTTTGGGGTTCCCAGTTTAAATATTGTCTTCATATTTCTAAATTGTGATCCCTTGTTCTTTGTTTGGTGATGGTCTGTGTTCTGCATGTATAACCGAGCTGCGGTATTCTGTTCATGTAGTTTCTATATGACAGTCCCACTTGTTCTCTTTCCTCAGTAGGAGATGTATTTGTATTCTCTGAGATGTATTGATTTTAATATTTGCAGTGTTGCCTTTTGATAGGTACGGTTTGTGAGTCCTGGTAGTGCTGTTATGATACGGCAGGTTTGCTATGGGTTCTAATTGAGCAGGGTTTATAGTACTTCCTGGCAGTTGGCACTGGAGTATAGTAATGTAGAAATGTAGTAATCCTCCTTTATCCTCACTGCCCATGCAAATGGTATTTGGACACTCATTAAGAGGCGTGTTTACTAAAGGTTAATACGCATTTGCAAATGTTAATGTGTGTTAAGTGCAAGAACACCCATTTATTTCTATTGGTGCGGTGGCACCTCATTAATATTTAGTAAACATGCCCCTAAGTCAGTGCCAGGGCAAAAGAGAGATTTGTGAAGGGCTCCTTTAAAAGCCACCTAAACCTTTAGATGGCAACATATACATTTTAAAATAAAATATATTAAATTTATGCAAAAGAGGTCCAGTGGATATGCAAATGAGGCCCCGTAATGAGTCTCCGCACATGGCCTCACATCACCCTTAGACCACCCCACTGGCTATTTTGAGACTGTGGATCTCCTTATTTAGCCTGCTGTTGGAAGGAATAATTCATAGATAGATTTTGACTTGAATATCATTAGGACCCTATATAAGGAGATAAAATCTATAGAAATACAAATAGGATTTGGTAGGGAGGAGATTATTTGGATGGAATACTCTGGTATTATTACTCTGGACTTTATATGTTAAATTAATTTTTCTTTATATTTGTGATTATCTATAAAAATTAATTTTATATGGGAGGAAAATTTATAAAAGTTTCTATATGCTAGTTTGATTCAATGATTGCAACCAGTAGATTTTTTGTTTGTTTTATGGGGTATTGGGGTTTAGGAAGTTCTTTGAGTAGGAATTTTAGGATTATTTGTTCTTTTAGGTAAATTTTGCATATGCAATGGGCTTTTAGGGAGGGCCCATCCCGTCTATGTGTCCTTCTGTCCATCCATATGCATAGGTTGTTGACACCCTGCTCCCCTACCTGCCTTGTGGTCCAACTCATCCCCAGGAATCTGGGGGACAATGATCCCCAATCACTCCTTCCCTGGTGGCATGCACCCTCATTTGGCAATCTGACACTCGGTGCTACTACCATGAGATTGCAGCTAAGGGTCAGCCAGTGCCATTTGGGAGTAGGCAGTCACTGGGGCAGGAGTGAATGAGGATTGCTCCTGCCCCATTGCCCCAAAACCCTTAGGGAGAGACAGTGCCTGTAGGAATGGTGCAGGGGGGCTAAGGAGCCTATCATCAGTTTTATTTGGGTAAGGAGTGGGGCTGGAGAGAGGGTAGTGCACCACCACAAAACTGAGGTCCTTCCAGAAAAGGTCTGGGTGGACTATCGGTTCAGGCAGGTAGGCTATTTAATTATTTTTTTGTTACTTTATTTTTATTTTTTCATATAACACATCATTTTACAGCCATTTTCAGCAATTCTCACCCTGTTCTGTCCCCTCCTCCTCTCTCCCTTCTCCTCCCCTCCCTTCCAACTGTCAATATCCAGTACAGAGCACCTTTGAATAAATCTGAAAACAGAAATTCAATCAAACCAACTTACAACCAACCAACTGTCTTTTTCTAAATACACTAATTAATACTTATCCTTCACCCAAAGGGTTCTCTGCCTTATGCCGTTTGGTTTGTTATCTAGTTATCTTGCACCTCCTTCCCTGTCCTCTCCTATGACCTTTTCCACCCTTCTCCTGCCCTGCCTCCCTAGTCTGGTTATCCTCTTATTGCTTCCCTTCCATGTTCCCTTTCTTATTGTTGCCTCCACTCTTCATATGGGCTCCAGGTCATGCTAAATGTTTCGTCAGATTTTGTTTTGCAGGCACTTATTCTGCTCATCTCACACAGATAATCCAAGCGGGATACAACCTTCTGACAGTTTATATGCCCCTCAGTTTTCCATTCCTTTGCTATCTCGATTCGCACAGTGGTAGCAAAGTAACATAAAAACTTATTCGTGGCTCCTTTGCTCCCCTCACCCCACCCCACTCATTTAGTAAGATGGCCTCTGGGGTAAGTGGTTCCCTCCATCCCACAATTTCTTTTGCTCTAGCCCTCATCTCACATACTTGCATAATTACTAGACATGTCCACCACATATGCATAAATCCCCCTTCTTGCCCACAGCCCTTCCAACATAGCGCATTTTAGCTACACAGGATATAGTACATTCTATACAACATTTCTTACCCTGGTTCTTGTATAGCTGCTGATACCAAGGGACCCTCACCCCTTCATAGATTCTCTCCCATTGCTCTTGGTTTCATTTCCCTCCAAGATCTTGTTCCCATGCCTTTTCATATTGTTCCTGTTCTCCTGAGCTGCTCAGTTCTCGATATATGCAAGATATAATCCCTTTGGAGCCCTGCACCCTAAGGAAGGCCTTTTCAAACATTGTTGTATTTCCACACACTGTCTGATCTTGTCTTCTCTTTTTCAGCATGGATGCCAGCCGGCAGTATCCATACCAATCTCCCTGCTCAAGCATGTGACCATCTTGCAGTTATCGGAAGCTTCTGAGTCTTCCTTGTTGGGAGAGCAACTGGTTTATATATACAACTCCTTTGGTCTCCCACCCCTTGAAATATGGGAATTTACTGGTATCTTTAATCTCAAAGGCTGCTATTTTTTGCATCCACACTTCCCCCAAGCCCCTCACCAGGTGATGTTTAGTTTTCTGCCACACTTGCAAGGTATTTTTCACAAAAGGGTTTTGTTCTTCTCCACTTTTTACCCCCATGTGCTCTGATCTCCAGAGCAGGTCTACTAACTCTCCAGTTTTTTGGGACTCCCCATACACGGAATCCTGTTCTGACACCATGCTGGGCCTTGGGGCCCTTCCCTCCAACTAAGGATAGCTCGCAACTGAGCAGCTTGATTGTATTTATCCACATCTGGCACCTCCAGTCCTCTATCTTTAGGTTTGCAAATCACTTGTCTGCTCACCCTGGGCGGGCGCTTCCTCCATATATATGAAAACATTCTCTACTGCACTAATTTCACCATTGTATTTGGGACTGGTATGGGCAGGGACATAAGAAGAAACAGCAGCCTAGGTAGAATGTTGATCTTAATTATGGCTATCTGGCCAAACCATGCAAAGCAGTTCTTATCACATCTACTAAGATCATTTAGAATCTTCTTGCATAGGGGTTCGTAATTACATTTCAGTAAGTCCTTCCACTGGCTACCTATTTGCACCTCCAGGTGTTCGATATGTTTCTTGGCCCTTTGGAATGGAAATGCTGCTTTTAATCTATTTTCTAGATCTGGTGATCAGTTTTTCCTATGTTCATCTTGTATCCGGACACTGCTCTATATTCCGGTATCTCCCGCATCAAACATGGTAATATGGTTAGGGGTTGTGTAACAAAGTAAATTATATTACCCTTATTCTGGCACTTGGTTCTCTATATAAAGCATTTATCCACCTTAAGAATTTCTCCCCAAATCCCATTTTTCCCAGGTCTGTAAACATGAATGGCCATTCCACTTGGTCGAATGCTTTTTCAGCATCCACTGTCATAACCAGAGATATAGTTTTAACCTTCTGAGTTATCCATATTAAATTTAAAAGTTTGCGTATATTATCACTGGCTTGCCGACATGGAATAAAGCCTGTTTGATCTGCCTCTACCAATCTTGGCAAAATGTTTTGTATTCTGTTTACCAAACTTTTTACATCTAAATTAATTAGGGATATAAGGCGGTATGAGGCACACTGTCCCACGTCCTTGCTTGGTTTTGGCAGGACGGGGATCACCGCTGTCCTTGCTGACCTTGGTAACTCGTGGCCTCTCAAATCTCCATTAAATACATCCGTTAATTCTGGGATTAGCTCTGTCACAGACTTCTTGTGTAGGGTGGTTGTCATACCGTCAAGGCCTGGTGCCTTGCCTTCTTTCAACCCCTTGATAACTTTCAGCACTTCTGCTCGTTTTACATCCCTATCCAGCCATGCCCTTTCCTCTTCCTCTAATTTGGGTAACGCTATTTCATCTAAGTATTCATGTAATGGTCTTTCCGCTGCTTTTTAATCAGATTGGTATAGTTTCTGATAAGTCACTGAATACCTGGAGGATTTTTTTTCCGTTCCCATCTCCCATTGCCCCTCACATTTTTTTATTTTCCCTATGTGTTGTTGTGCTTGTCTTTCGCACAGTTTTTTTGTTAAATATCTACCTGCTTGTTTCCTGAAATTAACATATTATGCCTCTACTTAGTCAGCTCAAAGGCCCATTCCTCAGCTTTGAGTGCCTCTAGTTCACTGTGCAGGGCTGCTAGTTGCCTCTGCATCTGTTTCCCTCCTTGATTCCCATGTCTTATAGTTAGCTGGCAAATTTTGTCTCTCAACTCTATTTCTTTCTGTTCCTTTTATTTTTTCTTCCTTGATCCTACTGAAATTAGGGGGCCCCTTAGGACTTCCTTGAGCCCATACCATACCATACCATACCATTGAAGCGGTTGCATCCCCTTGTTTATTAAAATGGAGGTGGTATTTTATTACTGCTCGTATGGCTCTTACTTGGCTTTCCTCAGACAGTAAGCAGTCATTTAGACGCCAAAACTTTAGTCCTCTATTTTGCCCCTCAGTTTCAATTGTAAGTACCACAGGTGCATGGGCAGACCAAGTGATTTGTCCAATTATATCTTGGGTCTGCTCTACTATTGACTTATCCACCCAAAGCATGTCAAGTCTACTATAGGTTTCATGTGTGTGAGAGTAGAAGGTATATTCATGGCTATTACCTTTCAAGTATCACCATGCCTCCTGCACCCCTAACTACTTCCTCTCTACTCCCTCCTCCCCCTGTAGTGTGTCCAGCCTGGGATTCACTATTGTATTGAAGTGCCACCCCCCCCCCCCCCCCAATATTAAGGGTCCTCGCACATTGTCTTGTATTCCAGCACTCATTTGTTCATAGAATTCCTTTTGATACTGGTTAGGGTCATATATACTCCTCAATGTGATCTCCCAGCCATTGATTTTCCCCATCCACAATATGAAGCTCCCTTCTGGGTCTCTTATCAGTTCCCTTTCCTTCAAAATCAAATCTTTTGAGAACATAAGGCCTATACCTCCTTTCTTGGGTTGTGTTCTATTTGGAGCCATGTATATTCAATTGTATTGATCACTTTTCAACCACTGCTCTTGTGCTTGTGTGAGATGAGGCTCCTGCACCATCAGAATATCTGCCTGCATGTGCTCTCCCTCTCTAAAGAGGGATTTCCTTTTTTATTTACATTCTCTTATATATCGCACTATTCTGCATCAGTGCGGTTTACATTGAACAGGGCATTATTACTTGGAGATAACTATTTTACAGGGAACATGGGCTATGGAGGGTTAAGTGGCTTGCCCAAGACCACAAGGAGCACCTGTGGGACTAGAAACCCCAGTCCTTCCAGCCCAAGGTTGCTGTCCTCTAGTGGGATTTGAACCCCCGACCTTCCGGCCTGAAGTACCTTGCCCCAACCACTAGGCCACTCCTCCACACATTTTGCCATACATTTAACCCTTTAACATTAAGTGTCATGACTCTGAGTCTCCATTCCCCTCCCCCTTTAGGACCCATGACTTATAATTAAGATATCCCTCTTTCCTATGGTACGGACCTCCCCACCCTTCTTCTCACAGCCTTCCCAGCTCATAATCATCTTTAAAATCAAAAACATTATAGCCAGAATTTTGCAGGACCTTATCTGTACCAAACCCAATAACAGACCTGAGAGAAGCAGTAACATTAATACCATACCTACTCCCAGCTTGTTTAGAAAGGCCAAAAAGTCCACTGCGAAGAGGGCTCTCTTGCTTGCCGCTCTCACTATTTGGAACTCTCTTCCAAAAAAACTAAGGACAACCACAGACTTAAAGGACTTTTGGAAACAGCTCAAGACCCTCATCTTCATCGAGCACTTCAATGAACACCCCTAACTCACTAGTTTTCCTCTGGTCCCATGCCCACACCTCACTATCAAATGTGGTCAAATATATATATGCTACTTTGTACATACGTTGTGCTTTTAGCACTTCCCGTTTTACCCCCTCCCCTTTTTTCGTTAAGAAAGTTATTCTGTAATGGTTTGAATTCTTGTTTTTCTTGCATGTTCTCTGTAGTAATTGACATTATAATTAAACCACCTTGATTAATGCTGTATAGAAAAATTGTTATGAGTTTGGTGCTGGGCTCACCTTAAGTTTTTCAGGCTTAGCTTGTGTCTCTGATTCCTGGTCCTGCGGCCCATTCCAAGGGCCACATCTAAGGGCCCTTTGACGTGGCCTTTAGGCGCAGACCCACGAGGCACGGGCATGCTGGGAACAGCCCTTAATTTAAGAGTGACATTGAAGATGAGGTAGCAGCTAGAGGAGGAGCTTATCTCCTTGCTGCTCTGCCTGATGGCTCCTGGTTTCGATGGCGTTCGTGGGGGATGAAGAGGCTTGAAGTGGGAGCTGTAGTGGCGATCGGGTGAGATGGCGTGTTTCCCCTGAGAGGAAGCTATAACGCTCCAATGGGACTGGATTCCCAGGGACTTTGAAATTGTTGTTTGTTACTGTTCTGTTAACAGTGGAATATGTCAGTGAGGTGCCTGCCCCCTCACACCTTCTCAGCTGCCCTGCCTGTTTGTACCATTGCCAGGATCCTACCCTCGGACTCAACTTGGCCCTGCAGTGCTGTGTCTGGTAAGGCTGGGTGCCATTGAAGACACTCTTGAAAGTACTGGGGAAGGGGGGATGTGTTTGCCTGATTCCTATTTGAAGCTACAATGATCCACTGGGACTGGATTTCCAGGAACTGCGCCTGTATTGCAGCTTTCTATTTTTACATTTTTATTTATCTCTTATGATTCTATTAACAATGGAAAGTGTCCTGTCCCTTCCGAGCTTCACAACTGCTGTCTCAGAGCATACATGAAAAAAAAATTGTTGCAAGAAATATGACTGTATTATATGATTCTGCAATGGAATACTTACGTTTTGATACAGTTACTTCTCCTGCCACTGACGTATCAAAGTGTGGAAGTGTTTCCTACTCCAGCCACAGCCAAACTCTTATCTCTCACCCCTAAGAATCCTAAAGCTCACACCAGTATATACTCCTGACCCTCTGAAAATCAGAGCCAAAATGGATATCTGCTGTTTGTGTTTGCTGTGTGCTGAAGTCCTGAACACTTTCCATAAAAAATAAAACCTCTGAATCTCTTGTTTTTGTGCTTTTGATATAGCAGAGCAAAGAGAGCCCAAGCCCAAGTCAGGCTTGATGTTAGTTCTATTTTATTTTCTGTACTTTAAAATCTTCCTTTGCCCCAGACAGAGCCCTATGGCAGTAGCACTAGCCACTAGATAAGCTGAGGTGTTTGGCTTTGGCTGCAAAGAAGAAATCAAAACTCCCTTAGAATCCTAAAGTCCACACCAGCACTCCTTCCTCACCCTCTGAAAATCAGAGCCAAAATGGCTGTCTGCTGTTTGTGCTGGCTGTGTGCTGCAGTCCTGCTGTGACATCATCAGAAGTCAGACACAGGGATAGGTTTCTCTGGCTGCCTGTCAAGCATTTGAACAAAAACTCCTTCCCCACTATCTTAAAGTAACCTCCACAAATAGAAAAGGCGGGATAGAGATGATATGATTGAGACATTTAAATACTTCCGTGGTATAAATGCACAGGAGAGCCTCTTTTGATGGAAAGCAAGCTCTGCTACCAGGGGACTTGGGATGATGGTGAAAGGGGATAGACTCAGGAATAATATGTGGAAATATTTCTTTATGAAAAGAGTGGTAGATGCGTGGAATAGTCTTCCAGTGGAGGTGGTAGAGATGAGGACAGTATCTGAATTCAAAAAAGCATGGGACAAACACAGAGGATCTCTAAAGGAAAAAGGGGGACCGTTGTAGTGATTGATATGGAAAGGCAGACTAGATAGGCCATGTGGTCTTTTTCTGCCGTCATATTTCTATGTTTCTGTATTTCTATGGTGTCTAAAATTTGTGTAAGCAAATGACCAAACGAGGCCTAAAGAACAGGGCCAAACAGTATGACTCACTGTTTGCTCCAGACTCTATTTCAGTGGCCTCGACATCATTGAAGTCGTCGGCATATTCAGCTGGTTCCCAGGTCTCCAAAAAGTCCAAACATAAACTAAAGACCAAATCTTCAGCATCAAAATCCAATACCGAGCATTGAGGTAAGTCCCTGCCCTCTCGAGATGCACTGAAAGGGACATCTGATGCTGACCTGCTAGCAAAACATCCCCGGCGGGAGGACCAGCCCTCCAAAGCCACACAGGGGCTCCAGGACACTCCCAAGGCATCGACCTTTGGAGAGCTACTGGTACCATTTATTATTTTATTATTTATTACAATTTTTTATATACCGCACTATTGTCAGCGCGGTTTACATACAACAAAATGACCATAACAAACTGCTTGGCTTCACATAGAACAGGAGTAACAACTTGGATAACATGTTTTGCTTTACAGAGAACAGGAGTAACAACTTGGATAACACGGGGGATGCAAACTGAACTAATTACATATGTACAATGAGATTGAGTGCTGAGAATTTAGGGTGTTACATGTGTACAGTAGGGTTGAGATGTTATCTTGAGGAGGTAAGAGAAGAGGCAATTAGGTAGGGGTTAGGTTAATCTGGTAGTACTGTGTAAATAAATGGAATTTGAGAGCCTTTCTGAATTGTGTTAGGTCAGTAATTGCATGGATGCCTGGTGGTAATGCGTTCCAACATTTTGGGGCATAGATACTGAATGCCCTGTTAGATGTTGCGATTGTGTACTTTGTTGAAGCCTTTGGGATTAATAGTGCATTTGTAGATAGGGATCTCCTTGTTCTGTTGGGAGGAATGGGTTGGATGATATCGGTTAATGAAGGGGAGGTGATGCCATGGATGGATTTGAAAGTGAGTAACAAAGATTTGAATATAAGCCTTCCTTGAATGGGGAGCCAATGCAGCTGTATTAGGATAGGCGTTATATGGTTGCATCTTGCTGCTCCCACTAAGACTCTGGCTGCGGCATTCATGGCAAGTTGCAACGGGTTGAGTGTTGATTGAGGGAGACCTTGAAGAATAGCGTTGGCGAAGTCAAAGTGTGGTAAGATCAGGGATTGGTATATTGTCCGGAAGTCTTCAGGGTTTAGAAGGGATTGCAGGTGTCTAAGGGACCGGATTTTGAAATATATGGCTCTGACTATGTTGGATATATGGGTTTTCATATCTAAATGTTGATCGAGGGTGACTCCTAAGTACCGAATTGTTGATTTGGTTTGGAGCTCAGCCTCATTGACCTTTATATGAGGTGGAGGGCAGAAACTCTGGTCTCTGGTGATGAATAGCACCTCAGTCTTTTTGTGTTGTATCCTAAGATTTTGGGACAGAAGCCATTCGGAGACTGTGTTGAAACATTCAATCAGTGGCGAAAGGTCCATTTGTTCTGTGAAGAATGGCATGAAGAGGAGGATGTCATCAGCGTAAATTAGACAGTCGACCTTGAATGATCCGATTATGTTGAAAATGGGTTGCATGTAAATGTTAAATAAAAGAGAAGATAGGGAAGATCCTTGTGGGACGCCCTGTCGTTGATGGAAGGGTTCGGAAGATCCTGATCCTGATTTTACATGTTGCCATCTGTCTTCAAGGTATGACCTGCACCAATCGAGGGCGATGCCATTTATGCCCTTTTCTTTTAGTCGTTCTACTAGCAGACCATGGTGTACAGAGTCAAAGGCTGCCGCGATGTCTATGAATATTGTAAAGGGTACGTTATTCCTTTCCCAGCACTTCTTATCACTAACCCTGGGGACGTCTGTCTGTGTTGAGGAATCATCTTACCTTCTCTGTCTGGAATCCAGGGGAACAAACACACACACACTTGCACATAAGTGGTATGCAGTTTATTCCAAAGGGTGGAGGGATTGTCAGTACTTTTATACATTCTTAGAAACATAGTCATACGTCATCCACCCATCTTCTGGGGGCCCACTATAGTTTATCAGTAACTAATACAAAAACAAGTCATCCTTGAGTAGAACAAATAGCTTACACAGCACATTTCTTTTTCCAACCCACCAGAATGTACAAAGGGCACACACATAGGATTCTGATTTCTATAAGATTCCAATTTCTCTTGTGCAGGCCTCTTGTATATACACTTAAACTAAGCATTATTATTACAATGCAATGTGTGCCTTCGAGTCAAAGGACATATATATAAGATTCTGATTTCCCTAACAATTCCCCCTTTGGGCCTGCATAGGCCCACTATAAGGACAGCCTAACAATTTACTACAAAATAACTAAACAGACATTATTAATGGAACATCTGTATGTGGCAGCTCAGGTACATCAGCCACCATAAAAGCAGGAGTATTAAGAATACATAAAAGTGGTAGAGCTTTGTAGGGCCTTTCAACAACAGCCAAGAACAAATGAATATACAACAAAAAAGAACAAGAATTATAAAACCGCTCAATAGGGCAATAAGCAGCCCTTTGAGACCACCCCAAAGAAAAATACATCAGAGAGTAATCATGAGAAACTTCCCTGTAGTTGAAGAACAGTATAGAGCAGTATTAGACAGGCTAAAAGCAGAAACAATAAAACAATCCGTAGCATTAAAACTAGAGACAGTTTACAATGAACAAGGGACCTAGTCATATCCCAAAGAGAGGCGAGTAACACCAATGTTATACAAAAAGGTAGAAAAAGAAACATGGGGCTGGGTGCAGTTTGAATTATCAGGTACAGTAAACTTCTGCATTTCACACAGATTAGAAGGTACAGTAATGAGACATGTTGAGAGAAAAGCTTCAGTTTGTAGCGAGCTGCGCACACAAAAAAATAAGGCAGTCTGGGCAAGTAGTATTGCCGTATTAACAGTTCCCGAAATAGACTGAAGGAGGCACCAAATTTAGGTTGGGGCTATCCCTTCCCCCTACAGCACTAGAATCAAAACCAGATTGTTTTTCTTTAACCTTTAAAGTGGGGGTTGGGAACGCTGTCAGGACAATGGGGCATCCTGAGCCACTAATTAAAAGACTGCAACTTGAAACAATGAATTTTTATATTTTGTGGCAAGCACCTCAGAGGTCATAATTATTGTTCATATATTATAGAAACACATAGAGTTGTAACTATAGGAATTTAATAGCAATCACAATTAGTGACAATTCTCAAGCAACTTTTTCTTTTTAAACTCAGTATTTAGGATCTGTATTTGCCTGCAGGAATCTAGACACATTGACAGACTATTTGTGTTGAGATAACATCAAGGTTGAACTGTTACTCTAAGCAAATTGCTTCATTGTTTTCACATCAGTTTGATACCAGTCTCAGGTATTATGTATAAGGTTTTAATTTAAATGTGAAAAGTACATTTTGGTTATTAACTGTAAACATGTTCTGTCTGAAATATGAGAGCGAAACCTTGACGGATGTTGTCGATACCTGTGATGATTTTATTGAAGAGGGAGGTAAGTAGTGTTTCGACGCCATGGTATTCCCTGAATCCATGTTGACGATGGTCTAGTGGGGAGGCTGAATCTATGTGGTCTTGAAGTTGCCTTTGTGCTTCCTTTTCGATTATTTTGGCTAAGAGGGGTATACTGGCTATGGGTCTGTAGGATTCAACTTTGCTTGGGTCAAGTTTAGGGTTCTTCAGGAGCGGTCTGATGGATGTTTGCTTAAGTGCTGCAGGGAAGGATCCAGTTGTGAATGATAAGTTCATCATTTTTGTGATCAGTGGGCTGAGTTCTGTTCGTAAATTTTTAATCCAATATGTGGGGCAGGGGTCAGTTTGTGCAGTCGTGGTATTGAGGGCTGCAATAGTATCTTCCACAAGTTTCTTGGATGGTGTGGAGAACTTAGAAAGGAAAGTTGGACTAGGGGTGTCTTGTGCTATGAACGTGGTAATTTTATCAGTTTGAAGTAGCTTGGATTGTAAATGGTTGGCATACTCTTGTGGGTGGATCTCATTAGGTTGACATGGGGATGGTTCCTTAGAGAATGATTTAACTAGTTCGAAAAGGTCACGTGGTTTGTTTAGTGATCTTTTGAGAGTGTCGGTATGGTATTGTTTCATGTTTGTTAGGATGGCTTCTCTGTAGATTGCAAGGTGAGTTTTGTATGCTGACTGGTCTTCAGTGGAGTGGGACCGCTTCCATCTTTTCTCTAGTTTCCGTAAATGTGACCGGGAGATATGCAGTTCAGGTGAGAACCATGGAGAGTGTTTTTTTTTCTTTGCGATATTGTTCTTGGTAGGATTTTGCGCAATGGAACTAAGGGACTTATTCCATGAGGAGATTAAATTGTCTAGGTTGAGAGTTGCATTATTGAATAGAGGAAGAGTTTCTGCCAGTATGAGATCTTTATTGAAGGCTTTGAAGTTTCGAGAAGCAGTGTTTGTTGGGTTGTTTGGAGATTCATTGTTGTGTAGTGAACTGTTATTGATAGGTATGATGAAATTGATTAGTTTGTGATCTCACCATGGTACAGAGGTGAGAGATGTCACAAGTTCTTCATTTGGTTCTTGTACTGACAGGGGGGCAAAAATCATGTCAAGTATGTTCCCTTTAGTGTGGGTGGGTTCGGTGATAATTTGTCTGTAGCCCAGATCATTGATCGCTTCTAGAAGGGCAGTGGCATGACTGGAGTGAAGTGATGGGAGGTTGAAATCTCCTAGTATCCAGTTTGATAGGTTGGGGTTGCAAGTGTTGGCTGCTAGGTCGAGGATGTTGTGAGATCATCAGTTGAGGATGAGGGTGCTCTATATAAAAGGTTGATGGCGCATTGGTCATTTGCAATGGATAAGATATCAAGGTTGTTGGTGCTGGAGGAGTCTGTTGTATGAAAATGCAAATCAGTTTTGGTCAAAATAAGGGCCCTCCTCCTCTTTTGATTTCTCTATGACGGGAGTGGATTGTGAAGTTGTTGGGTAGTAATTGGTTGAGGATTACATTATCTACGTCAGATAACCAAGTTTCAGTTACCAAAAGAATATCCAGGTTGTGGGAAGCAATTAAGTCAGTGACAGCTGGCCATTTATTACGAATTGATCTCGCATTTATAAGGGCGCAGTTAAGAAGTGGAGTAGGTTTCTCTGGTTTCGTTTGTTTGGCATGTTGGAGGGCTATGTGTAATAAATATGATTGACGTGTGTGATTGTTCTTTAGGTGGTGAGGATAAGAATATTTTGTCCACGTTTTGGCATGGTGCTGGAGAATTGGAATTTGATTGGTAGTGTGGAATAGGGCTAAGGACTCGACAATCAGCCAAGAGAAGATAAGGAGGCCACTCATTATGGCCGTGATAGGTGGGGCCATTTCCGTGTTCTTGAATGTTGTAGAACTGGTGTCGGATTTGATGTTAAGGTGATGGTGGTGAGTCTATGCTGCGTTGGTGGGTGTCACTGACTGGAAGTTGTTAAAGGGAGATTGTGCAATATTTTGCACTATTTTTGCACTATTTTTGGAAGTGTGAGGAGGGGAGGGTGAACACAGCTGGACATTGTGTTCTATTCTAGAGGAGTGAGGCAGGCAAAGTGCACATAGATGGAGTCAAAACATATCAATAAGAGTATTTTTGAGGTAGGGCTATTCAGTAGTATGCAGTGGGATATGAAAGATTTCAGATATATATTATCTCTGAACTAAGTTTTGGAGACGGCTGTTCGGTGGGATATAAATTATGTGAGATTTCTGAGAGGTGGTTATTCAATTAGTATACAATTACACGAGAGGTTTCAGAGATAAGGCTAAATAGCAGTATACACACTATTTAGGAGAGATGGTTATTCAGTAGTATACAATTACATGAGAGGCTTCAGAGATAAGGCTACTTAGCAGTATATACAGTGAGCTATATACTCTTACTTGAGGTAGTGAGAGAGAGCAGGAACGTTAAAGTCACTGAGCATATGGGATGGTGGCACACAGCCCCACACTCGATTCCACCCAAGCATCGGTGTCCTCCATTGATTAGCATTTCTTAGTTATCAAGAGGACTTTGGCAGCACTCTTGGCTGTTAGATACTAAAGGCATCAACAGCCATAGCCAGCCAGACACCTGCTTCCAGCTCGGTGCAGGAGCCTCTGTTGCTGATACCAGCCCTGGAACAGGTATTGTCGGATCCTCTTCCTTCGATTCCTCCACTGGAATTGGTATTGATGGGACCCCTACCTCTGATTCCTCCCTTAACTGGTAACTGTTGTCAGTACCCAACCGGTTCCTAGTGCAGGTACCCCATATGACTAGAACATCGACATTGACATCAAGAATCGTCATTGGCTTGAGATCGTCGATATTTCAATTTCCTTACTGAATCGAATCTTCTTCTGACTCTGAAGAGACATCAGAGGATTCCAGGGCCACCCGGGATGTCCCCTCTGATCCATCTCCTCCTTATGCGAGACGTCAGTCCCCGCCAGAGGACATGTCCTTTTAGGACTTCATTAGGGACATGGCAGTAGGTCTCCAGATTACTGTAACATTGGAAATGGAACCAAGGTCTGAGTTAGAAATCCTTCAATACCCTTCGACTCCCAAGTAGGTGGCAACATTACTGGGCATCCAGATCCTACAGGATCTAATGCTACGTATGTGGGAGGCCCCGCTAATGGCTTCATCTATTAGTAAACATCTTGATACTATGTACCGAGTCCCGCCATGCCCGAGCTTTCAAAAGCCTCAATTACTACACCACTCAGTGGTTGTGGAATTGGCAATGTGACGCATCAAGAGTTAGAAGATTTATTCATCAGTACTGCCTGGCAAAGATGCCAGAGTTCTCAATGCCTTTGGATGTTGCTGCTTCCAGGCATGTATGATTGCTTCTAGGATTGCATTCTATACCCTCTACATGGGCATATACCTCAAAGATGTCTGCAGGGATCTAGCAAACTTTACTCCTCCCAAACGATAAACACGATGCTTACATGACTATATTCAAGCAAGCTCAAAATACTTCTAAGTTCCTGACCAGGTCAGCCTTTGGTACCTTTGAATTGACTAGCAGAGCTGCTGCAGTCTGTGTCAGAGCATGTAGAATGGCCTGGCTCCAGGCAGCGGACCTTGAGCAGTGGGTACATGATAAATTAGCCAATATTCCTTGTTCTGGAGAAAACCTATTTGGTAAGGGTTGGAGAGAAAAAGCAGGAGAGCTTGAGGGAGATGATCTTACCCTCAAACGTCTCTCAAGAAAGACCTCAGATCCCTCTAGGGGGGAAACTACTTATAAGAAGACTTTCTATATCAGGAAGAAGAGATATTACTCTTTATACCATCCCTCTGCTTCCTATCATCATCAGCAGCTGCAGCAAAGGCTTCAGGGTCCTCGTCAACCTAAGACGTTACAATAGTTAATAGACGATAACAATAGTTATCTCCAAGTTATAATGCCCTGTTCAATGTAATTTCAGTTTGTTCAATGTAAACCGCACTGATGCAGAATAGCGCGGTATATAAGAGAATGTAAATAAATAAATAAAATAAATAAGAAGGCCAAGGGCCCTAAACCTCAGCCAGCTGCTCAGTCCCAGCCAGCACCTGTTTTTTTACTTCTTCCTTGAGAGCATAGCTACTCTGCGCAAGAACCCTAGCCTGTGCACATAGCAGGTAGGCTTTCTTCTTATGCCCACAGGTGGCATCTCATTATATCAGAAAAATGGACTCTCAGCATCGTCCAAGGGGGGCTATCTACTTCATTTTTAAAGCTTGCCTCCAGCCACCTACACAAGAGATTGGCCTACAAAGGATTTGCAGGATATTCTCCTATCTTCAGAGGTGTCCACCCTGCTAGTCCAAGGGACAATCAAGAGTCCCCCCCTCCCCCTCCGGCCTGGAGGGCAAAGTCTTCTACTCTCCTTACTTTCTCCTCTCCAAGAAAACAGGAGGCTTCAGACCAATTCTAGATCTGAGAGATCTGAACAAATTCTTTGTTTGGGAAAAGTTCAAAATGATTTCCCTCGGCACCCTTCTGCCATATCTTCAGAGGTACAACTGGTTATGTTCTCTAGACCTCAAGAAAGCTTATACCCATTTGCTGGTCCACCCTCACCACAGACAGTATCTGCGCTTTTGCAAATCCACTACCAGTATCAGGTGCTCCCTTTTGGGCTAGCATCTGCATCCAGAGTATTCACAAGATGCATGGCAGTGGTCACGGCATACCTGCGTACTTTGAGGGTCTTTGTCTTCCCCTACTTAGATAACTGGCTGATAAGGGGAGACTATCCAGAGGTCATAAAACAGTTACTTTCTCGCACCATTTCAGTGCTCCAAAGTCTGTGCTTTGTGCTAAACTTTCCAAAGTCCTACCTAGTTCCATCCTAGCAACTCAAGTGGATAGTGCAGGAATCCCAAATGCAGATCAATCTCCTAGAGCTTTGTGCTCTCACCAATGCCCTTCAGGTTTTTCTACCCCAGCTTTCGGGCAAATACATCTTACTTCAGACAGACAACTAAGTAGCCATGTTCTATGTGAAAAAGCAGAGAGAAACGAGTTCTTATCCCCTCTGCCAAGAAACCCTTCACCTCTGGTCTTTTGCCATTACACACCATACCCACCTTCGAGCCGTGTATCTCCCAGGTGAACTCAATGTCTTGGCGGACAGACTCAGCTGCATCCTATGTCCACACGAGTGGACTGTGCATCAGGACATGGCATCTTGGATTTTCAATATTTATTTAACAATTATTTCTATACCGCTCTTTCCCAAGTATCAAGTGCGGTTTACAATTAACAGTATGTTATATGGTATGGGTAGTATCATACCAAGTCATTTTACATAGAACAGGTGGAACTAGGTACAGGTAACAGTATAAAGTTTAAACAGTAAATTATTAAAACATTAAACTATTAGAACATATGTACATAGTAGATATTTACAAATTATATCATATATTACTTGTGGTTGTAAACATTAATTTAATCTTCAAGGCACGTAGTTATATATTGTTTGTAGTATGGTAGTTAACCTGTGTCTCTTTGTGTAGTCTGGTTAGTTTCTGCTCCTTTGTTGTAGTGTAAAGAGAATAAATGGGTTTTCAGTTTTTTTCTAAATTCCTTTATGTCTGACAGTAGGCGAATGTTGTCAGGAAGGTTATTCCAGAGGATAGGTGCTGAATGGGAGAAGGCTCTCATGTTGGTTTGTTTTCTAGCTTTTGAGTAGTCTTTTGGTACTGCTATAGTGTTTGTGTTTCTACTCCTTTGTGGTCTTTTATCTATTTCTACTTTGATGAGTGTATTGAGTACAGATGGCGCTAAGTTATTTATTAGTTTAAATGTGGTTAAAAGAATCTTGTATTTTATTCTGCTGTGAATAGGTAGCCAATGGAGTTCAGCCAATGTCGGTGTGGGGGATATGTGGGGGATCCTCAAAATAGATCTGTTTGCCTCCCCAGAGAATGCACATCTTCCACTTTTTTGCTTGAGGATTCCCTCCAGACACAGTCTGGCAGTAGACGCCTGCTTTATGCATTCACGCAAACACTGATACTCAAAACTCTATTCAAACTTCAGACTGACAAGTGCTTTATGATTCTAATAGCCCCTTATTGGCTCCATCAGCCATGGTTTCCTTTGCTGCTTCATTTAGCACAGATTCCACCCCTCAATTTGGTTCATGCTCCCAACCTCCTCTCTCAGGATCAGGGACAACATCTCTACCCCAATCCACAAGCCTTCCTTCTCGCAGTGTGGCTACTGAAGGCATGATCTTTGACCTTGACCTCCCTCCACCAGTTAGGGACATCTTGCTTGCTTCCCGCAAGCCATCTACCAGACATTCTTATGCCTTCAAATGTCGGCAGTTTACCCTCTGGTGCACCCCACATCAAATTAACCATTCTAATTGCCCAGTGGAGCATCTTCTACAATATCTTCTCCACTTGTCCTCCACAAGACATAAGACTAACTCTGTCAGGCAGCTAAGGCGCTGAGATGAACTCTATCACAACCCCCTGGATAGTCCTCTTATTTCATTGCACCCCTTACTCATTCGCACTTCCTTCCAAAAGTAGTCTCAACGTTTCATCTCAGCCAATCTGTCATGCTGCCAGTTTTCTTTCCCCAACTGCATGCCTCCAGAGCTCAGGCAGCATTGCATACTTTGGATTGCAAACAAACTCTTGCTTACTACTTGGACAGGACCAAAGATTTTAGGAAATCCTCCCAATTATTTGATTTGTTCGACCCAAACATTTAGGTCTTCGAAATGCACTCTATCCAATTGGATTGCCATCAGGGCCGGCACCGTCCATTGAGCAAGAAGGTTTTTTGCACAGGGCCCTGCGTTTCAGGGGGCCCCGCGCAAAGAACATTCTGCTTTTTTAAAATTTACATTAAAAAAAAAAAAAAAGCTGGCTCTGGCTGCTGCTGCTGCTGCTGCCGCGGCCGCGGCGGCAGAATGAAGTGTCCCGCGGGGCCTCCTCTGCTCGCTGAGCCCCTCTGCAAGGGCTTTCAGATTCACGAAGGGAGAGTGTCTCCCTCGCGTCTCTGTTAAGCCCGCAGGGGCTAATGGGAAATTTCCCATCTGCCCCTCGCGTCTAAAGGGGCAGATGGAAAATTTCCCATTAGCCCCTGCGGGCTTAACAGAGACGCGAGGGAGACACTCTCCCTTCGCGAATCTGAAAGCCCTTGCAGAGGGGCTCAGCGAGCAGAGGAGGCCCCGCGGGACACTTCATTCTGCCGCTGCCGCGACGGCGGCAGCAGCCAGAGCCAGCTTTTTTTTTTTTAAATTTTGCCATAAGCCGATGGGGGGGGGGGGTTAGGACTGGTAATGGGCTGGGGGGGGGGTTAAGACTGGCAAGGGGGTGTGGGCTGAGGGGGGCTGTCTGGAAATGGGGCGTGGGGGGTTTAGGACTGGTAATGGGCTAGGGGGGGTTAAGACTGGCATTGGGCTGTGGGCTGATGGGGGCTGTCTGGAAATGGGGCGATGGGGTGTTAGGACTGGTAATGGGCTATGGGGGGGTTAGGATTGATAATGGGCTATGGGGGGGGCTAGGACAGGAAATGGGCTGATGGGGAGGGGTTAGGACTGGTAATGGGCTGTGGGCTGTTGGGGGGGGGTTAGGACTGGTAGTGGGCTGTTGGGGGGGTTAGGACTGGTAATGGGCTATAGGGGGGTGATAAGACTCGAAATGGGCTGTGGGGGGATAGGACAGTAAATGGGCTGATGGGGAGGGGTTAGGACTTGAGGAGGGCTGATGTGGTTAGGACTGGTAATGGGCTGTGGGCTGATGGGGGGGGGGGGTTAGGACTGGCAGTGAGCTATGGGGGGCTGACTGGAAATGGGCTGATGGGGTTAAGACTGGAAGTGGGCTGATGGGGGGTTAGGACTGGTAATGGGTTATAGGGGGGGCTTAAACTGAAAATGGGGTGATGGGGGTTAGGACTGGATGTGGGTTGATGGGGGGGCTAGGACTGGTAATGGGTTGGGGGGTTGCTATGACTGGAAATGGGCTGAGTGGAAGGGGAGGCTTGAACTGCAAATAGCTGATGGGGAGGGAGCTTGGAATGGAAATGGGCTGTGAGGGAAGGGAGCTAGGACTGAAAATGGGCTGATGGAGCAGCTAGGATAGGACTGGAAATGGGCTGTTGGGGGGACCTAAGATTGGAAATGGGCTGTGGTGGGGGCTTGAATTGAAATGGACTCATGGAGGGGCTAGAACTGGAAGTAGGCTCATGGGGGGCTTGGACTGGAATTGGGCTGAGTGGAGGGGAGCTACGATTTGACATGGGCTGATGGTGGGGCTAGGAAATGACTAGAAATGGGCTGATGGGGGCTAGGATTGGAAATGAGCTGATGAAGGGACTCAGACTGAAAATGGATGGGGGAGCTAGGACGGGAAATGGGTTGATGTGGGGCTAGGACTGGAAATGGGCTGATGCAGGGACTAGAAGGGAATGGATGCTGGGTGAGACTGGAACTAGAAGGGAGCTGATGTTGGGGGAGGATTAGAATGGGATGGGGCTGGGAGAGTAAAATGGAGAGGGGAAAAATATTTTGTGTGGGAGGGATGAAAAATCTACAATTGGCCGGGTATTGGGAGAGTAAGTGGGGATTGAGGATGGAGGGGTAAAATTTGTGTGGATGAAATAGGAATGAAGAAAGAGCAAATGGAGAAAGATTAGTATGTCAAAGCAGATGTAGAGAGAGAGAATGGAAAAAAAAACTAGAAGAGAGAAGAAAGAACAAATGGACAGCAGACGATGGAGAGTTAGCAGAAAACTTGAAGAAACCAGAAGAAAGTGGCTGGAGCAATTGCAACTGAAAAAAATGCACAAAAGGTAGAAAGATATCTCTTTATTTTGAATTTATTAACTGGAATATGAAAGCTCTGGGAAATGTGCATCATTAATGTCTGCGCTTTGTTTGGTACAAGAGGAAATTAATTTATAGTTTTATTTCTACAGTGTTGTTGTACATTCCAACTTTGGCTTTTGGGGTTCCCAGTTTAATTATTGCCTTCCTGTTTCTAAATTGTGATTCCTTGTTTGGTGATGGTCTATGTTCTGCTTGTGTAACTGAGCTGAGGTATTCTATTTATGTAATTCCTATTTGACATTGCCACTTGTTCTCTTTCCCCAGTATTCTCTGAAATGTATTGGTTTAATATTTGCAGTGTTGCCTTTTGATAGGTAGGGTATGTGCTTTGTGAGTCCTGGTAATGCTGTCAGGATACGGCGGGTTTGCTATGGGTTCTAAATGGGCAGCGTTTGTAGTAGTTCCTAATGTGCCTGGCGGTTGGCACTGGATTATAGTAATGTAGAAATCTTTTAGTCTTTCTTTATCCATACACTCATTAAGAGACATGTTTACTAAAAGTTAGTGTATGGTAACATTATGCAAATATTTATGCAAATAAGGCCACTTATGCAAATGAGGCCCCGCACCGAGTCTCCGCACATGGCCCCGCACCCCCCTTGGGCCGCCCCTGATTGCCATCTGCATTTCTTTTGCCTATGCTCAAGCAGGACTCTCTCTCGAGGGTCACATTACCTCTCACAACATGAGGGCTATAGCAGCCTCAGTCACCAATCTCCATTCTGTCTCCATAAAGGAGATCTACCTGGTCCACTGTTCACACCTTCACTGCTCATTATTGCCTTGACAGACTCCCATCAGGACACTGCCTTTGGCCAGGCTGTTCTTCAGCATCTCTTTGGGACTTAATCACAATTCCTACCCGACTACCTGCTCCATCCTCCTGCTTGTTTTGTGTCCATACCTTCTTGGCTGCATTCCTTAGCCTTAAAGATGTCTTTTCAGTCTGGTGCCTGGGAGCTAGTGAGTCCCATATGTGAAGACTTAATTCCTGCTTGTTCCTGGAGATAGCGTAAGTTTCTCACCTGTAACAGGTGATCTCCAGGAACAGCAGGAATCAGTCTTCACAACCTACCCTCTTGCCTAGTTGTTGGGTATTCCTTTCCTCTTTTCTCAGCTATAAACTTAACTGAGGAGAGGAATTGGGAAGGCAGGAAGATAGATGTTCAGGCACAGTGGAGTGCTCCCAAAGGCTTTCCTATTGGACGCTGGGGAGCATTCCCATGTGGGCTCCATTGGTGCTAACAATACCCATATGTGAAGACTGATTCCTGCTGTTCCTAGAAATCACTTGTTACAGGTGAGTAATTACGCTTTACCCTCCATTGCCTTGGAAGAAAAGGCCTGGCAATCTACTTCTGGTGATGGCACTAAAAAAAAAAAAGGTGTTAGGGATCATCAGAAAGGAGCCACACATTAGAAATAGTTATGCTCTTGTTAATTGCTCCCCACTTTCAATCACAGGTCCCTTATTGCACCTAGTACCATGTCCATTTTTATTTTTGTACTTTTTCTTTTTCTTTTGAATTTTTATAAAAACAGCTGCAGAAGTTTTACTCGCTGTATGTTGTACTGTGTACTTCACCACTATTAAAATCACAGCTTTTTTGGCTCAATGTTAAATCTTGAAAATGAAAACAATTTCTGCATTTTTTTCAAGCACACAGTGATCTCAATGTTGCTAACTTCAGTGCTTTTATATTAAATATCTAATATTAGTCAATGCTGCTTAATGCCACTTCAGCAGAAAAACATACCTTATCTCATATCCATGGCTCTATTTTTGTCGATATCCACAGGATAGTGCTTCTTTTGCTTCAAGTGTCTCAACCGCCACTTGCTCCTGACCTGCCCACAGGTTTCACTATCTACGTCAGGGGTAGCTGGAAGTGCTAGAAACCTTTGCAGTTGTTTTTATAAAAATTCAAAATTAAAAGTACATCAAAATGAAAATGGGCATGGTACTAGGTGCAATAAGGGACCTGTGATTGAAAATGGGGAGCAATTAACAAGAGCATAACTATTTCTAATGGCTCTGTTGTATGGATCCATTCTGATGGTCCCTAGTACCTTATTACTTTTTTTTTTTTTTTTTTTGGCTAATTGCAACAGGTTTTTGGCTCATAGTGATATTGTATGTATTTGTGGAGATTACTTTAAGATAGTGGGGAATGATGTTTTGCTTGTTGCTTACGTATTTTCCTTCCATTGGGAGTACTACAAATTGAGGCTTCAAGCATTTGAAGCAGTATTGGCTGAAGTGCCTTATGCTGGTTGTTGCTGACCACTTCTCAACTTCCTCCCGCTCCTATATTGTGCCTTGGCGCATGGATGTGCATAACAAATATGAAGTTCGTAAATGGTGATTTGTGAAAATTTTACGAATATGAGCAACAGTAGCTGGTCTATAAAATGTTCTATCAAGCTTCCTTAACTATCACCTGGGTTTAAGACTGCCAGTAATTACCAGCCTTAGTGCATCCGTGTATTGATTTGGCAAGGCCTATCCACAGTGCACTTAAGTATATATTTTATTTCACGCAAGAGTAATCTATTGAATTTAGAGGCATAAAAAACAGGCACAAGAATAACTATTTTCCCTAACGTAAAAAAAAACCCATCAAGAATAAATTACACTGGTAAACAAAGTTTTACAAAAGTCATGTTACTGAAATAAAAATAGTCATTTCTTATCAATTTTTATATGCTGAACACGAATATGACAGTGAAATTGCAAAGTTGGCTCTAGTTTTTTTGTAATCTACAAGAATTAATGTTTACATCACGAAATGCATGTCAATAGTAAATATAATAGGCCTTCGGTTAATACCTGTATAAAACCAAGTCATAGACTACTTCTTAGATTTTTTTCACCTGTCTCTTGTACAGCTGTTTGGGAGCTTCTCTGCGAGTGTCCAGCAGTAGTCAGCCAGCATTGTAGTGGACCATTTTCTCTGGTATCTTTGCTCCATCATTGCGATATCCTGGTGAAAACGTTCGCCCTGTTCATCACTAACCATACCACAGTTGTCAGGAAAGAAATCGAGATGGGAATCAAGGAAATGGATCTTTAGAGACATATTGCAGCCAAG
Organism: Ichthyophis bannanicus; assembly: GCA_033557465.1. Lineage (NCBI taxonomy): Eukaryota > Metazoa > Chordata > Amphibia > Gymnophiona > Ichthyophiidae > Ichthyophis > Ichthyophis bannanicus. Next base: position 662,801,846 of record CM066032.1, read on the forward strand.
TTTCTGATACTGCATCAGCATGTCTTCTACTAGTTCCTTGTAGTTTTCTGCCCTAACATTCCTGAGAAAGTTTGTTGACACTAGGCAAAAAGCATTCCATGCTTGTTTTGCATCACCCTGCAGCAAGTTGTTGAACCGGTCATCTTTGAAGAGCTCTCGAATCTGAGGATTCACAAAAACTCCCTCTTTAATCTTTGCTTCGCTGAGTCGAGGGAATTTTTCATGCAGGTATCTGAAAGCTGGCGAAGTGCGGTCCATGGCTTTCACCTAGTTTGATGTGAAGGGGTGGTAGCAGGATTTTGTGAGCCTCAACCAGAGCTGGGTGCTGGATATTCTTCTCTCCAACTGTTACATTTTGTCTGCGATTCCATTCCTTCCGCAAGTAGTGCCAATCCCTTGCTCGGCTATCCCATGCACATAAGAAACACATGTATTTTATATATCCCTGCTGCAGTCCCATTAAAAGGGCAACTACCTTCAAGTCACCACAGAGGTGCCAGCTGTATGTTTGTTTATGTTTATGTTTATTTATTTGATTTACCGCCCTACTTTATCAATCAGAGCGGTTTACAATTCACAAACAATTAGAAACAGGCAGAGGGCCAGAAAGGAGGAAAGGAAGTTACAGTTGTTGATATAATAGAACAAGAGAAAGGATACAGGACTATACGTAGGGGACAGGATCAGACAAGAGGGGAGGGAAGGTCATAGGCCAAGGAAAAGAGGTGGGTTTTTAGGTCTCGCTTGAAGGTGGCATGATAGGGTTCTAACCGGAGGGAGGTGGGAAGTGAATTCCAGAATGCGGGGCCGATGAAAAAGAAAGCAGAGGAGTGGGTGGATTGAAGGTGAGCGAGGGAGGGGGAAGGGAGATTAAGGCGGTTAAGGTGGAAGGAGGGGGGAGTGTGTCTGGGGGTGAGGAATGTAATAAGGTCTGCCAGGTATTGTGGAGTACTAGTGTGAAGAGCCCTGTGAACTAGAGTAAGTAACTTAAACTGAGTGCGAAAGGAGTGGAAGTCAGTAGATGCTTTAAGTTATCGTATGTCTCTTTCATGTGGACGGCATGCGCTACTGGAATAGATGGAAGACGGTTTCCATTGTTCAAAAGCACAGCCTACAGACTCAGTTTCAAAGAGTCTATAAATAGTCTCCAGTCTTGTGAGTCATGAGTGATTTTTAAGGCATTCATGAGGCTTTCAATATCGGAACAGAATACCAGATTACTTTCCTTTCCGACTGTGTATAGTACACTGCTGACGTCAGATGGCTTTTCAGCAGCCGTCTGGCAGTAGTATTGCATTGCATCAGAAAATGATGCAATCAACTCTGGATGATGTGTGCATGCTGGTATTATGCAATGTGATGCAATATTACATCATTCAAGGCTTATTTGGGATGTTGTTGATGTCCTACTGGATAAATTTACACGGTGAAACGTCAAAAATGAACTACATGCAATATCTTCAAAACGAGAGCCAATAAAATTTTTTTAATGTTATATTCGTGTTTAGCTCACCAAGATACTACAGATTAGGGCCTTTTAAAGTTAGTAATGATTTCAATGTTGACTAGTGTTATTGCTGAGCTATTTGTGCGTATGATCTTCTCAGCTTTTTCCTGTCAGTATGAGTTGAAAAAAAATTCAACAGGGACACTAGGTCATGTGAGATTGTCTTGTATTTTCTCTATCCCCCATTCACCCAACATTAATTGGAGCTATCCTAATGTCCAGCTGAAAGAACCAAACAAGAATTAAGCTCTAGGATGTGATAGTTTAGATGTATGACTCTTATAAATAGTTGATGAAGTAATGTGTTGTTTATAAACTGGTTAATTTGTTAGTTGCCTGGAAACTGGAAAACAGATGGTGTAATAACCGTAACAAATAGCTCCTAAGTGACCTCTGTAGCTGATTCCATGTAAACACCCCTACTCTAGATTTGTGGGAATATTATTACCCAGGTAGCACTTGTAATAGTTTTATATCAAGCTGGGCTCTTGAACCTTTCCATGTATGGCTCCTGTCTACTCATCAGAAAACACTTCTAGCCAGGGCCAGACCCAGAGTTGGTTCAAGGTGTTGGCACCTTAGGCAAGCCTTAAGCCTTATGCCCTCCCTGGCTGTCAGAATCTATTTTTTTTTTTAGCTAAGAATGCCTTGCTCTTTAAACCCCCCTCCCCAAAATAGCTGCTTTCCCAGGCAACCACCTAGCTTGCCTAGCAATTGGGCCAACTCTGCTGCTAACATTTGCAAAATGATCTGAGCTCCTTAAGAACATAAGATATTCCATACTGGGTCAGACCAAAGTCCATCAAGCCCACTATCCTGTTTCCAACAGTGACCAATCCAGGTCACAAGTATCCCTCAGGTTCCCAAAAAAGGTACACAGATTCCACATTGCTCGCAAGGTAAACTTTGGATTTCGCTGGTCCTCTTTAATAATAGTTTATAGATTTTTCCTCCAGGAACTTGCCCAAACCTTTTTTAAACCTAGGTATGCTAACAGCTTTTATTACATCCTCTGGTAATGTATTCCAGAGTTTGATTACGCATTGAGTGAAAAATATTTTCTCCTATTAGTTTTAAACGGGCTATATTGTAGTTTCATTGTTTTTCTTCTCTTTGAAGGAGTAAACAACAGATCTATGTTTATTTGCTCCAATGCATTCATTATTTTATAGACATCTATCATATTTCCCCTCTCTCTTCCAGGTTGAAGAACCCTAACCTTTTAAGCCTTTCCTCATAGGAGTATCCTTCCTTCCCCTTCACCATTTTGGTGGCTCTTCTCTGTACCTTTTCTAATTCTGCTATATCCTTTTTAAGATATGGTGACTATAATTGCACACAATATTCACACCATGGAACGATACAGAGCCATTATAATATCCTTGGTTTTATTCTCCTTTCCTTTCCTTATGATTCCTAGAATTCTATTTGCTTTCTTGGCCTCTGCTGCACACTGGGCAGAGGGTTTCAATGTACTATACATGATGATGCCTGAATCCTAATGTGGAACCTTGCATAAAGCAAATGTAGCTTGGGTTGTTCTTCCCTAAGAGGCTGATTCTGCTTCCGGCACATCCGGCTGTATTACCTAGTGAAAACCTGGACATTCCGGAGATGTACCCGATTCTGCTGCTGCAGTGCCTGGGCGTACCCATGACGGCAGAATCGGGGACATAGATGTCTGGGCAGGCACCCTATTCCTGTGCATGGGACATCCCATGGGCTGCCTGTCCGCATCACACAGTGCTCCAGCTGGCATGCTGGTGCATTAGTGTTCTGTTGCCATGGCACTGAGATGTCCAGCTGTAGACGCTGAATCTTTGGTCCTGGTACGGCCCCAGCACACCACTGTTTGACCCTCACTGGGGCACCCCAAGGCCAGGATCGGGCGGCATGAGCTCTCCCTTGGCAGTGTGATGGGGTTGTGGGGCTACAGGATGTATTGACACTGTGCCCAGCACTTATTCCCCCATCAAGGAGGAATAAGGCGGGTGTCCATCTCTGCATCAAGGGATGTACAGCGGCCCAACCTGAATGGCCTCTGTATGTTCCAGCAGTTGGCCACTCCACTGCTCCGCCCCAGCACTGCCCGTGCCAGCCCCATGTCCAGTGCTCCCCGCGCAAACCCTGTGTATGTGCAGGGAGTGCTGGCGACAGAACCGGGTTTAAGGGCTGAGCGTGGGCTGGGCATCCAGCCTGTACGTCCAACCCCACTATTCAAGTGTCAGAATGCCGTCCTAAGTGCATAACTTTGCACTTGTCCACATTACGTTCCATCTGCCATTTGGACATCCAGCTTTCCAATTTCTCACAGTCTTCTTGCAATTCTTCACAATTCTCTTGTATTTTAACAACTTTGAATAATGTTGTGTCATCTGCAAATTTGATCACCTCACTCATTATTCCCATTTTCAGGTCATTTATGAATATGTTAAAAAGCAGCGGGCCCAGCACAGTTCCCTAGGGTACTCCACAATTCACTTTTCTCCATTGGGAAAACTGGCCATTTAACCCAACTCTCTGTTTTCTATCTTTTAACCAACTCATGATCCACAATAGTACATTGCCTCCTACCCTAAGAACATTGTTGTGAGCAGAGTTTAATGTTAGTAAGACATCGGACAATCACTAACAATGTGTGTCCCAACAATATGTACTGTTTGGGATGTCCATGGACACAATTAGGGTCATTAGTAAGGTTACCAGATGTTCCAGGTTTTCGGGGATTGTCCCTGATTTTAGAGCTGTGTCCCGGAAGCTTACCTGTTTGGCAGCTTCCTGTCCCTGATTCCAGCAATGGGGACAGAGGGGGCTACATTTATTTTCAATGTAGTGATTTGCACAGGCCGACTTTTTTAGAATTTGCATCCATTATCTTGACATTTTGCACAGTACGGGGGAAATGCCACACTCTTTCTATTTCTCTATCATTTTGCCTGCTTGGAAGTGATTTTGTTGCTGTCATGGGATTTATTTTATTTATTTATTTATTTATTTTACATTTCTTATATACCGCACTATTTACTATCAGCGCGGTTTACATAAAACGAAACAGAATCCGACAATGAACAAGAGTCAGGTCATTACAATGAACAGGAGCAATCAACTTGGATAACGGGGGAAACTATGTACATAAATGGACTACTGAAATTGGTAAACTATGTACACAAATGGGATACTGAAATTGGTAACTGTCTATATGTGATGGATGGGGCAGGGTAATGACTCCTCTTCCCTCTTCCACACCTTGTTGCTCGAACCTGAAAATAAGGTGTCCCCCTTCCATACACAGACTTCAGATAAGTATTCCAGATTTGCCTGCAGAGAGTCTAGTAACCTTAGCCACTAGCCTGTCCCCATCCTAAAAAACCTAGCTGCATCATGACCCTGTGGCAAATGAAAATCAGATGTACAGTGGGTGGGTTCAGTAATAAGTGAAATCATCGACGGTCTCTGAGACTGAGAGTGCCACGCCAGAACTGCTGTCATGTCTTCAACTGGTATGTTTAACCAAAATGGCTGTCTTGAAGTACAGTGGTCAATGTCTGCATGTAGACACAAACTGTTATTTTGGTAGTCATTTCTCACGAGCTTTGTCATTTCTTTACGGCACTGCTGAGGAGGCTCTGCGACGCTATGTACAGGTTGCCCTAAAAATCGGAAATAATATGCATGGCTAAAATTGAGTTCATCATGAACTTTTTGCACATGTGGTAAATTGTCCCATACTACTGCACAATAGTCAACTGAGCAGCAAAATGAGAGCACTAATATTCTTAAAGTCTACTGTAAGCCTTTGCCCCACTTAAAGAACCAGTTAGCTTTCATAGAGGAGTATCATATAAGCTTGCTTTAGATTAATGGAAAAACAAATTGTGAACAAATACTCTTCCATATTCAAATGGAAGTTTTAACTTCTGTAAGTAAATGTATGTTTCTGGACTGATCTCTGAAAACCGACAGCAGTCTTGGTTTGTTTCTGGGCTACAGTTCACATATTATCCAGGCACGAACACTTTATCAGGCCCAGTCCTGAGGATGCTCTATTTTATACAATCTCTTTTTCACTGGGTGACCTGGCAAAACCTTAAAAATGAAACAGAGCATTGTGTTTTACAAGCCAGAACTCTACTGTAGACTAACATCACTCAGATAATCAGTTCCACATAGTACAACCTCGGATTCTTCCCCAAACTCCATTTGCACATGACATTTTTAATTATCTTGCTGAAATCTGGATTAGTTTTGGGTGTGCAGTAATATTTAGGATCTCTGTATAGGTTGATTGTGATCTTTTATCCCTACCCAGCCATCTCTGTTGTCCATCAACCAGGTAGCATGCATTGCTACACGAACACAGTGTCTCACTACTCTTTCAGCACTGCTGATCTTGCTCAGATCTTTCCTCCATGCTGCTTGACCTGGAATTAGTCACTATGATTCATCCTAGACATCACTTAATGCCTCCTCATTATTAAAAATGCATAACTGATATCTTCATTTACTGAGTCCTCCTTTGTTGAAATACCAGCAGTTTGTCTGACTTTCTTTTGACCCCCCAGTCTTGGACTCAAATGCGATGGGTTCTGAGGAGGGGGTATTATTTGTGGTGGCAACAGACTGCTTGAATTTAATGCTTTACGCTGAATGTGGTGATGTTTCAAGAGTCTTTTCTAGATGTAATGGTTCCTGAAGTATTTTTTAATATATACATGCTATAGTTATTTTATTTATTAGCTGTTTTATACTGACACTTTCAGAGATCAGGGGCAGTTTACAGTAAACAAAACACAACAACTTTTACATTATAACATTAGCATGGAACTCAATAGTTGGCTGGATTGGACCAGACAAGCATGTGGATATCTGGGCCTCTACCCAACTAACAGGCCACCTTGTAAATGGCCCGTGAAGGATAGAGAGGGATAACCTAGGAATAGCACGTTAAGGCATGTTTACTAGAATGCTGCGAGTAGTGCAGGACAAATACATGTTTAGCATGAAAAGTTAGCAAAGAGGTGGTGTAATGGGGACGGTAGTTTCAGGGGGTGCAGCCATATTAGGGAAGTAAGGCTGCGTATGCATGTCTCTAGTGTGGTAATAGGGAATGTGTGCCTATAGCACATGTGCCCTGCAAAGGCACTCGCTATGTGCACCTTGCAATTACTTGCTACCTGTAAGAACATAAGAAATGCCATACTGGGTCAGACCAAGGTCCATCAAGCCCAGTATCCTGTTTCCAACAGTGGCCAACCCAGGTCACAAGTACCTAGCAATATGATGTTATGGCCGACAATAGACTACCAAGATATCAAATAGCAATACCTGGGCCTCTACCCAACTAACAGGGCACCTAGTAAATGGCCTGTGAAGGATAGAGAGGGACAACCTAGGAATAAGCACATCTTGCTGCATAGCTCAGAGCAATGGGCTAGGGTACAGTGGGGCAGGGCATGCTAACAGAGAAGCAAGCACATGCAGAGTGACACTGCTGCAGTCCTTTCTGTAGGAAATAGGGTGAAAATGCAGCATCTGAATGAGCAGGGGCCCTGTATGGGTGCAGGCAGGGTGTCAGCAATGTCCACCATGTGGAACAGACATATGAATCCCTCTTACCCTGAGGCACCCTGGGTGCCCCATTACCTCGGCTGCAGTGAAAGGTTACCAGGACTCTGGTGTGGGAAGGGCTTGAGACTCCTCCCTTTGACTCCACTTATACATCTGGAACAGGGGAGAGTGGGTAGTTAGTTAGTTAACAGCTCTCTGAGTTTTTTCAGTTATTGAAGGGCATGAGGCAAGACTGCCTTTTATCACAATCTTTTTAATTTACAGTAGTTCAAGAGCCTTTCCTAGTGGCTATCTGGCAGGAAGCTAGAATTCAAAGAATTTAAGATTAGTAAACTACATCTTAAATTGGTGGCGTACGTGGATGATGACTTATTGTTTATTTCTAAGCCTTCTGAATCTCTGCCTTAATTTCTCACTATGGTTATTTGTCAGGGTATAAGGTAAACTGGGAGAAGATGGATGTGATGCCATTAATACCTATGCTTCTAGTGAAATGACCTCATCTTATAAAATTAGCTAACACCTGGCTTAAAATATTTGGGTGTGAAATTTCATAAGGACTTGGATCAGCTGATTTCCCTTAACGCCAAGACCATTATTGATAAAATCACTAATCAATTGTTTATGTGGCACCAGCTCCATAGAATGGATCTGTTGATCCAAGACCCCCCCCCCCTAAATCTGGCCCCCCTAAAAAAGATCCACCTGTCCTCCAAAATGGACTTCCCATCCCCTGAAATTCTCTTCTAGGACATATCATGTCTATCCCTGGTGTTTAGTGGAGGGGGGGGGGGGGGGGGTAGTGCAGAAGAAATCCCAAGTTGCTCCCGCCTTCTAGGCTGTTGGCATCAAAATTGCAGCAGATGAACCCTAGCAGAAGTTTCATGGTACTACTGCCAGGGGTCAGGCTGCTAAATGAGTAATTCAAGCTTGACCCGAGCTTCTTATTTTTCTGCCTAAACCCATCTCCCCCTTCCTCCTTTCTCAGTCTCTGTGGATAACACACTTCTACTCCCTGTTTCTTCAGCCTGCAACCTTGGGGTCATCTTTGACTCCTCCCTTTCCTTCGCCACACACTTCCAATTGATAGCTAAAACCTGTCGTTTCTTTCTCTGTAACATCAGCAAAATTCGCCCCTTCTTTTCTGAACATACTACTAAGACACTTATCCACTCTTTAGTCACCTCCTGTCTAGACTATTGAAACCTCCTCCTTGCTGGTCTCCCTTTGAATCATCTCTCTCCCCTTTAATCTGTTCAATACTCTGCTGTGCAGCTAATCTTCCGCCCGCCCTGATATGCTGATATAACACTTCTTCTCAAGTCACTTCATTGGCTCCCCAACCATTTCCGTATCAAGTTCAAACTTCTCCTACTGACCTATAAGTGCACTCATCCTGCTGCTCCTCGCTACCTTTCCTCTCTTATCTCACCCTACTCTCCTCCTTGGGAGCTCCGCTCTTCTGGTGGATTGTTTCTGTCTGGGCCCTTTTCTTCCACTGACAACTCCAGACGTCGATCCTTTCACCTTGCTGCTCCTTATGCCTGGAACAAACTACCTGAGTCTGTACACCAGGCTTCATCCCTGCCCCTTTTCAAATCCATGCTAAAAACTCACCTCTTTGAGGCTGCTTTTGGATCCTGATCCGCTTATTCTCCCATGTGTCTCCTTACCTTTTCTAGTTGTTTCCTTGTCCTCAGCTGTTGCAATGTCTGACTTGACTAGATTATAAGCTCTGATGAGGTGCTGCATATGCCTTGTAGTGCTATATAAATGATCAGAGGTAATAGTTGTAGAATGATATCATTTTCATGCTGGCAGCCTCGGGGGCAGAAGCAACTTTGGAGTGCTCTTATGCCCCACCCCTCACCACAGTTAGACCCTAGGGCTAGCTCTGGTAGTTTTGGAGGGGGTGGGGTTTGGAGGACCAGATTCAGGTTGGGGAGCTTGGAGCAGTGGTCCTCTATGTCCAGAGGAAAAAGGAAACAGTGGGGTGTGTTGGGGAGGCTGTGACCAGGGTAGTAGTTGGGGGGGGGGATCACAGGATGGACGCAATCATAGGAAGACTGTCAGCCCTTTTAAAAGTTAGTGGGCCCAACATGAGGCCCACTATCTGCATTCCTGCAGCAAGGGAAGTGCAATGCTCCTGAGCACAGAAAGCAATTTTATCTACCGCGGAAGCCACTAGCCTCAGTAGCCTGTGGTATTGAGATATAGCAGATTAGTGATTCCCATGGTAAATATTGCTGTACTAAGGTGTAATATTTTATTACAGCTGCTTAGTAGCTAGCCCCCTTAATCATATATTGTATATGCAGAGTGATTTAGGTTTGTCATGAGCAATTGATCTGAAATGTTTCTGCTCTTTGATCTATTGCATTTAGTTTTGATTGATGGACTCTATGAAATCCAGCTCCTAGGTGTCTGAAAAAAAACAAGTCCCAGAGAGGGTAATTTTATAAGATGTGCCTGAATTAACGTGTTTTTTGTGTGTGTGTTTCATGTCTATCTTATAAAGTAAGACATATAATAAGGGCATAAGATGCTGAAAATGTGCATTAATTTTAGCCACAAGCACTTACACCAGCTCTATGACTGCTATACATGCCCACATCTAGATTTTTCAAGAGCGTGCACAAACTGTAGTATTTAATAATTTACATGTGTAATTTGGTATTACACCCATGCTTTGTCCAAACTCCGCCCCTGTACATGCCCACAGTGACAGTACACGCAATTGGCCTTACGTGCATACTTTCAGAATAGCGACTGCCTCAAATATGTATGAAAATGCCCTTTTACACACATATATATCTAAAATGCCTTGATTTACATGGATAAACACACTTGTAAATCTAGGAGCACCTTATACAATTATCCTCTTCAAGTGTCTTCTGTGCCCTAGTCTCAAACATCTGCAGCTGCTATATTGTGATCACTGTAATTCCACATCCGCTATTGCTGATGGTTGTGCCAACACAAATTTCTCAGCACTGCCACACTTGCTCTCAATATGCCTGCCACTGCAAAGCCAATGGACAGCAGAAAGCAGGGTTCGGCAGTGTCCTCCAGAAAATTAGAGCTACCTAAAGAAGCAAGCTAGGCTCTTTAAAAGTTCGTGAGTGAAAATCCTCTAATACCTTTTTCTTTTCTCTTTTTGTCCCACACACCTGACATATTATATTGGATGGCTTTGGTGCGTTCCCTTTAGAATGGAGGTAAGAAACCTATCATGTTTACATCTCTAGTCTCTTAATATTCATTTGCGGCGGTCATCAGTTTTAAAGTGCTTGGCTGCTGCAACTAAAACTGAAACCAGATATTCAGCCCTGGAACCTGGATATCTTCTGACGCTGAGTTTCTGGGCTCAGCCCTGAACACCGCTATCTGCAGTGGTGATATTCAGCCGCTATCCAGATAATGAAACCACATAAAGTTAGGACAGCCTTTCTGGTGGCCTAACTTTATGCAGGCATTTATCTGGCTAACTAAAGCACTGTGCCCGCCTTCACTCCACCCACAGACTGCCCCGGCCAGAGGGGATATTCTCAGAGGAACTGCCCGGTTAGTGCAGCTGAATGTCACTGTCAACGGGTTCATCCAGTTAGTAGGTCCTGCTAACCAGATAAACCCCTTTGAATATCGGCCTGGTTGAAGGGAAAATGTGTCTTCTGTTTGGTCCTTTAGTACTAGGTCTTCAAAAATGCCATCTATTATGATGTCTGGAGCCAGTTGTTTCTACCAACTGTTCTACAGGCTTAAGAGTGATCTGACTGGCCACTTTCCACCAGTTTGCCAGGCAACAATTGCTTCTGCATATAATGCCATGTTTACTTAGAGGGCTATTTGCAAAATGTGTGTTCAATGCAAAGTCTGTATTTATCTTTCTCGACAGATTTGCTAGCAGCTCTGAAAGGGAAAATATTTGTGTAATGCCCCTTTCAAAATTGTCCTGTGAATTATCCTGTGGTTTGGGAACCGACTAGAGAAGGTGTTTTAGATTTAGGGCCTGATATTCAAAGGCATTTACGCGGCTTGAAGACGTGCTAAGTGGTACCATCACTACACGCCCCGAAGCTAACTGGTTAGTGCTCCGCGGGCGGCATCCAGGATAACTGGTCAGTGGCAATATTCAGCTGTTGCCCGGTTATCCCTTGACAGCGAAGGTTAAGCACATGAAAGGCTGTCCTAACTTTTGCCTCTGAATCTAACCAGGCAGCAGCTTAAAATAGCCACTGCCCGGTTAGCTTTCTGCTTCGGCAGCTGACCCGGACATTCGATCCTGGTGGCCAGATAAGGCCCCAGTATTAAATATCTGGGTTTAGTGTCCAGCACCAATGGCTAGCTGTCACTGCTGAATATCAGGCCCTTAGTTCTGTGTGGAACATGGGATTTGCTCCAAGTGCTAATCATGTCGGGGCCACATAATGATCAAATTTCACTTAATAATTGGAATGAATATGAAAAGGAAATCTACTGTGTCAGGGTTAAATTTTCAAAAGGGAGGCCATGATGAAGAAAATAGTTGGACAAAAACTATACGGAGAAGCTGCAAAAGATAAGAGTTTATATTAGGCATGGGGGTTGTTTAAAAATACAAGATTGGAAGCCCAGACTAGAGGAATCCCATGCATTAAGAAAGGTGGACGGTAGGCCAAATGACAGACAACATGATTAAAAGATGAGCTGTAAGAGGCTATTAAAGCCAAAAGAAATGGAAAAGGGAACCAAATGAAGAAAATAGGAAACAGCATAAATACTGACAAGTTAAATGCAAGGTACTGATAAGAAAAGAGAATTTGAAAAGAAGCTTGCCATAGAGATAAAACCTCACAATAAAACTTTTTTCAGGTACATTCGAAGCAAGGAGCCAGGGAAGGAATCATTTGGACCATTAGATGATCAAGGGGTAAAAGGGACACTCAGGGAGGACAAGGCCATAGCTGAGAGACTAAATTAATTCTTTGCTTTGGTCTTTATTGAGAGAGCTACCCATGGCAGAAAGAGTATTTAACAGTGAAGAGTTAGAAGAGCTGAATGAGATCGCAATGAATCTGAAAGATGTAGAAGAAATGAATCTACTAAAGAGCAGCTAATCGCCTGAACTAAATCATATACACCCAAGAGCATTCAGTGTACTCAAAGATGAACTTGCAGAGCTGCTATTAGTGATGTTTAACCTATCATTTAAATCATCTGTGGTATTAGATGATTGGCGGGTGGCCAACATAATACCTATTTTTAAAAAAGGCTCCAGAGGTGACCTGGGAAACTACAGACCGGTAAGCTGCGTATGGGTGTGTGCGTCTTTTTTTGTCTCTCTCTTATGACCTCACTCCCAGGCTTCCTCCAGTCTGTTTCTTTCTCTCTGTCTCTCTCATAACCTCCAGCCTTCCACCAGTCTGTTTCTCTTTCTCTCATACCCCCACCAGCCTTCCCCCAGTCTGTTTCTCTTTGTCTCATACCCCCCACTACCTTCCCTGAGTCTGTCTGACTCTCTCTTTTAAGACCTACCCCCCCCCCCAAGCTTCACCCAGCGTCTCTCTGTCTTATAACCCCAACCCCGAGGTTTTACCCACTGTCTCTCATACCCCACTTCTCTCCACATACAGTCCCTCTTTGGCTTACTCATTCTGCTGCAGCTCGTCAAGAATACGTCAGTTCAGGCTTTCTGAATGGTAGCGGAACATCTTCTTTCTGCTCTCAAACATAGAGCAGAAAGAAGATGGAGAATAAAGACAATTCTGAATAGTAAGTTTGAATGTCTAATTCTTTACAAGGAAAATAAAGCCCTTATTAGGAAAACAAAAAAAAAGAATATTTTTTTTCTAATTGAATCCTGTCCAAAAAGAATTTTTCCTCATCAATTATTAATATAGGCAAGCAAAACTTCCCATCACTCTTATTCAAGAACTCGGACAACTCTGCCTGAGTGGTAACAATTAGCCTCAGGGAACTTTACTAACAACCAGAACTAGTCTCCCGAGCTGATGTAAAGTGAAATATCTTGTTGTACTGCCCTGCATGAAATGCCATCCACTGGGGGCACAGTGGCAGTCCCGCCTTGCCATGCTGAGCAAAGCCTGCACCATGCCTACTGTTTCGCCATTCAGTTTAAGGGCTGCCTAGGCCAGTCTGGTCACTGTCTGAGGGGATCTGCCATGACACCCTGCCTTACTCGTAGCTAGGGTGCCCCGCCCCCCTCCAGTTGAGATTTGAAAACACCTGCCATTTGTCTCGGGTACCCACTACAGACACAGAGAAGCTCTACTTGCTCCAAATCCCCCACTCACAGGTTCCTGTCCCTACTGCTAATCTCTTGTCTACCATCTTGTGATGTCCGTAAACAGAGACATCTGATAGTTTCAAGAATCTCATTGATATGGCTAAGAAATGGGACTAAGACAATATCTGAAAACCTAATTGCTTGCTCCTGAAGTTGAAGTGCCTTGGGGGGATGGTCTGTCCATTTGAGATGGCTCTGCCCTCTTTTTGTGTTGGTGTCAATCAAAAAAAACCCCCCAATAACAACGCACCATGCAAATTAGCTGTCCTCCCAGGGAGATATCCAAATCCTTTCCCTGTAGGTGCACGATTGTGGTGACTGTGTGTACAGTCATTGAGCAGGTCTCCCAAACAGAATGGTATAGTGGCTTCCGCATTCCAGATTTCTTCCACAAGTGAGTTGCAGGCCATGCTGCACCATGGACCAAGTAATCACATGAATGCTCTCTCTGCTGTCTAGCAGAAGGAAGTGCTAGTGATCTGCATCTTTGGCTCTATTTCAGGACCCCAGTGTGATGTTGCTGACTCTAATCCTTCAGATTGCTCTTAGCCCTAGTGATGGTTGTCTGGTGTGCCTTCAGCCCTAGTGATGGTTGTCTGGTGTGCCTTCAGCCACTGCTACTTCGATGGATGAATGTCAAAGGATGCCTTGCTGGTCCTAGATGAAGCTATTGGTTTACTGATTTGGGAAATCTGAAGAATGGTGATGTAAACTCTACATGGAATAAGTGGCTCTCATCTACTGCAGAAGATGCATTGTGAGGCATTGGGATGCTGACCTTCTATTTTTAGGTTGCTGAGATGCATATCTATCCCCTCTTTAGCTAGATTCCTGCAAGAAGATTCTCTGGCAGAGTACCTACTATCTAGGAGTGCAACTGCCAACTTCGTGGGATCTCTCCATCCCCTGATTGCTACTTCAGCACTGCCTCATTTTGGCTTGAGTGGTGATCTGCCAGAGCAGCCAACTCTGCAGCCTGATGAGGCGCCCTGCCACTGGATTGACAGTGCAGTCCTCCAGCACCATTCAGCTCATGTGGGGACTCGTCGGGGTATCCCTACCTTGCCTCAGCCTAGGGGGTGCCCTACCTCTTGATTGCCATTGTAGTTCTGCCATGTTATTTAGCTCGTGGGAGCTTACCAAGCTCCCCCTCGAAGCGGCAGTGTAGGGTGGGGTGCCCTGTCCCTTGCTTGCCATAGTACTCTGCAACATTATTTTGCCTGTGTGGGAACTTGCTGTAGTACTCCACCTTGAAGCCAGCTAGAGTGCCCTGCCTCTGGCCCACAATTGCAGCTCTATCGTGTTCGTGAGCTTTAGTGGGGACTCACTGGTGCACTCTTCCCTTGTCTCCAGTTAAGGTTTCTTGCCCCCATGATTGCCATTGTGGTTCCAAATCTTCCTTTGACATGCGTAAATGACCCATACACACAGGAGTGTTTTAGATTATTCTGCTGCCTCAGATGATTCAATGATGGTCCCTCTGCATCACATGCCATTAAACACAACCGAGTCGGGTACTGCTTGGCTCAAATTCTAGCAGTGGGATTTGTCCCCATGAGAGCTTTTACAACTCCCAGCTTGATGGCTGGTGTGGGTAGCCTTGAAGTGAATGTATGCCAGCCACAGTTATTCAACTCCAGGTACACTGCTGGCAGGGTCCACCGAAAAGAGATGGTGATGGGAGGCCAAGCTAGGTCAAACCAGAGTATAATGTAGATTCTGTCATGACAGACAGATCAGTTATGTCTAAACTAGGACATTCTCCAGATGCCTGCATTTTCCCCCATATGGTTTAAGGTCAGGGCATATTGGTGGTAGTAGGCAGACCTTGTTGCTATCTGCAAAATTAGGGCCAGCCTCCACTGAAAAAGATGGGGGGGCCATGACCATTAATCCATCTTTGGCTATCTGAATGTGGAGGGGGAAGGCACAGCATCATAGCTCGAGATTTGCATCAATCAATGCACTGTGGGGTAAGGACATATTGCCGAGTCACACCCTTGCCAAAACACTGCCAGCCAACATTATAGCTGAGGGGCTTGGAACCTAATAGACAAAGAGTCAATAGGACTGAACAAAATGATGCATTCAAACTAATGACCAAGCAAAAGCTATAGCTCACATCCCTTGGTAAACCCTGAAAATTGTGCCTTTAGTTGTCATTTTAATTGTCTGTCTTAGCTCAAACAAAAGATCCATGAACACTGCTAATACCAAGCAAAGGATCTGTGAACACTGCGAATGTCTGTCCCATGAGTCAAGATATGCTTCATTTTGATCTTTTCGGCCCCCTCTTCACATAATCATGAACTTTGAATTCCCCATCGTGGCATGCGTATGCTACTGCTGACTTGCCTCACAGCTGAGTGCCCACCCCACAAGAGTTTGGGGAGGGAGGCAAAGCACCTTTGAGGAAAAGCTGAAAGGACTAGGAAAGAAGATAAGCAAAAGTCTAATGGCCCACAGGGACAAAAAGATTCCTACAGGTTCCCTTTCACCAAGGCTGGATGCCTTCCCATGTTGCATGCATCTGAACATGAGAAGGAGATGGATTGCTGTGGAGACTGGGAGCGAGGGAGAGCAAAACAATCAACTTTTTGCCTTGATGCCAGTGGCTGCATTTCTGAAGATTAAATTCAGGACCTGCAAATTATGAGGCTGATGTAAGCTGTATTAAGGCTACATTGGCCAATAGCCGAACCTGTTTGGGTCAACAGTTGCTTTACTCACGACTATGGCCACTGTTGTGGTAGTGTGAAGAGGCAGTACACAGAGTACAGCAAGTGGGTTAGCAGGTATGTAGCATGCTAGAAGGGGGCATAACCCTCACCCACTGTACTGGGGATATCAAGCTGGCAGGAGAGGTAGCAACACCCTGACTGCCTCGCATTGCTGCTCAAGGCCAGAACCAGTATCGTCCAAGGCCTAGAGCAGACAGATGACCCAAAAGGGAGAGAGCACAGTTAGGTACATCACAAAGAAGCCCTTACTCATCTATTCCAGACTGAATCAAGGGAGGAAGGAGAAGCAGTGCAGCACATCTCGATACATGGACAGCTACATAAGACAGAGAGGTACATAGACGAGATCTACAGGGATATAGCACTGAAGTCTCACCTCCAGTCTGGCAACATCCTTGTTGCCATGGATGAGAGAGATCACGTGATAGGAGAGCATCACCCTGGTGTGGCAGGAAGTGATCCTGTAGCTAGGACCTGTCCTCTAGGTGATGTAAAACCCTCTCTCACAGAGGAGATTTCTCCAAGGCCATGTGCCCACGAGGGAAGAGTTAGGACAGCTGTTATAGTTGGTGATTCGATCATTAGGCATGTAGATAGCTGGGTGGCTGGTGGATGTGAGGATCACCTGGTAACATGCCTGCCTGATGCAAAGGTAGCAGACCTCACACGCCACCTAGACAAGGTCTTAGATAGTGCTGGGGAAGAGTCTGCTGTCAACCCAAAAGGCAGGCAGAGCTCCAGAGTCTCAATGCATGGATGAGACAATGGTGCAAGGATGAGGGTTTTGGATTTGTTAGGAACTGGGCAACATTCTGGGGAAAGGAGAGGCATTTCCAAATGGATGGGCTCTACCTTAACTGGCATGGAACCAGGCTGCTGGCATTAATCTTTAAAAAGGAGATAGAGCAGCTTTAAACTAGATAATAGGAGAAAGCTGACAGTGGCCCAAGAGCTCAAGGCTTGGAAGGATATATCTTTGAAGGATACTAGCAAAAGACTGAAGTTAGGGCATATCGACAGAGAGGCAAATTATCCCTGCCTACCAGTAACCAGATTAATATGAATAAAATACAGCCTATAAAATGCTTGTATGCAAATGCTAGAAGTCTAAAAAATAAGATGGGAGAGTTAAAATATATACCACTAACTGAGAAGTTAGATATGATTGGTATCTCAGAGTCATGGTGGAAGGAGGACAACCAATAGGACACTGATACCTGGATACAAATTATATCGCAATGATAGAGTAGATCATGGGGTTGTGCTTTATTTTACAGAGGGCATTGAGTCACACAGGAAACAAAATAAACTACTGGAAGCTAACAATATTCACAGCACAGTAATAATAATGGGTGATTTCAATTACCCCGGTATCGACAGGGTCAGTGTCACGGTAGGACATGCTAGGGAGATAGTTTCTAGATGCAATAAATGATTGCTTCTTGGAGCAGCTGGTTCATGAACTGACGAGACAGGAAAGCCATCTTGGACCTAGTCCTTGGTGGAACACAAGATCTGGTGCAAATGATAAGGGTATTGGGGCCACTTGGCAACAGTGATCATAGCATGATCACATTTGATTTAATAAATGGAGGAAGGATGACAAGGAAATCCACAATACTACCTTTTAATTTTCAAAAGGGAGATTATGATAAAATGGGGAAAACAGTTAAGAAAAAACTGAAAGGAGCTGCTGCAAAGGCTAAAGATTTACATCAAGCATGGGTGGTGTTTAAAAATACTATCTTGAAAGCCCAGACAAGTTGTGTTCCATGTTGTAAGAAAAGTGGAACTAAACTGCCAGCCAAACCTTTAAACCAAAAAATTGCCAGCATGGTTTAAAGGTGAGGTCAGAGAGGCTGTTGTAGACAAAAAAGGAAATGGAAAAAGGAGCTAAATGACGAAAACTGGAAACAGCCTAAGCACTGTCGATGCAAGACATGATAAGGCAGGCAGAGAGAATTTGAAAAAAAGCTTGCTGTGGAAGCAAAAACATATAATAACTTTTTCAAGTACATTTGTAGCAAAAAACCTGTGAGAGTCAGTTGGACCATTGATAGAGGGGTAACAGGGGCACTAAGAGGGGACAAGGCCATAGCGGAGAATGAATTCTTTGCTTTGTTCTTTACTGAAAAAGATGTAGGGAAGTTACCCATGCCTGAAATGGTATTTAAAGCTGATGCACAGAAGAATTCAAAGAATTATCAATTAACCAG
The DNA here is from genome assembly GCA_033557465.1 of Ichthyophis bannanicus. Taxonomy (NCBI): domain Eukaryota; kingdom Metazoa; phylum Chordata; class Amphibia; order Gymnophiona; family Ichthyophiidae; genus Ichthyophis; species Ichthyophis bannanicus. Next base: position 662,820,164 of record CM066032.1, read on the forward strand.
GAAGATGTATTACAACTATTTGATAAACTGAAGAGTAGCAAATCACCTGGTTTGGATGGTGTACATCCAAGGGTGTTGAAAGAACTGAAATATGAGATTACTATTATTACTAATCTGTGAACTATTATTAAAATCATCTGTAATACCTGAAGATAGGAGGATAGCCAACATAACACCAGTTTTTAAAAAGGGTTCCAGGAGTGATCCGGGAAACTACAGATCAGTGAGCCTGACGTCAGTACCAGGAAAAATGGTAGAAACCATTATTAAAAACAAAAGTTCTGAACATGTGGATAGTTATGGTTTAATGGGAGACAGCCAACATGGCTTTAGTCAGGGAAGGCCTTGTCTTACTAATCTGTTACATTTTTTTGAAGGTATAACTAAGCAGGTAGACAAAGGTGGGTCAGTCTGTGTATTGTATCTGGATTTTCAGAAAGCCTTTGGCATGGTCCCTCATGAGAGACTCTTGGCAAAATTTAAAAGTTATGGGATAGGAGGCAGTGTACTATTGTGGATCAGGAACTGGTTAAAAAAATAGAAAGCAGAGATACGGCTAAATGGCCAATTTTCCCAATGGAGAAAGGTGAATAGTAGAGTACCCCAGGGATCTGTGCTGGGTCCGCTGCTTTTTAACATATTCGTAAATGACCTGGAAATGGAAATAATGAGTGAGGTAATCAAATTTGTAGATGACACAAAATTATTCAAAGTTGTTAAAATCCAAGAGGATTGTGAAAAATTGCAAGAGGACCTTGATAAACTGGAAGACTGAGCATCCAAATGGCAGATGAAATTTAATGTGGACAAGTGCAAAGTTATGCACCTAGGAAAGAACAACCAAACCTATGGTTAAACGATGCAAGGTTCCACATTAGGAACCACCACCCAGGAAAAAGATTTAGGCATCATCGTGAATAACACGTTGAAACCATCTGCCCAACTTGATAGCGTGTTTAAGGGTGGCAATGACCGGCTGTCTTAGCTTCCCCCACCTCTAGTACAAAAAAAACTACTGAGCTCCCTCAACTCCTTTCCCCCACTCAATAAGTTGGGATTTGAGAAATTAATCGCCACTGTGAACTTAAAATCTTCCAGTCTGACCTATTCTCTCCTTCACTCCTTTAGGACATTTTGCCATATGTGTTGAATGTTTTTCTGGATTTATTAAATACATGTCTTATTTGGGGCATCTTTCCTAGTGTATTGAAAAAGTCCATTATCATGCCATACTTGAAAGGCCCAAAGAAAGATCCTTCTATGGAATCAAATTATTGACCCATCTCTAACCTACCCTTTTTGGCAAAAATAGTCAAATAAGCAGTTGAATGCTTTCCTGGAGGCAAATAACATGTGACACCTGAAACAGGATTTAGAACATTAAACATCGCTGAAATTGCTTATCTCCCTGCCTGATGATATTTTTTTTAATTTGGATGGGGGAAAAAGAATCCTTCTTCTTCAACAAGACTTAACAGCCACTTTTGACCTTGTAGATCATAATCTCTTACTAACCAGAATAGAAGAACTTGGAATTACTGTTGTGGCCTTGAATTGATTTAAATCCTATTTCTGCTCCTGCTCTTTCAGAGTGAAATTGAATAAATCAGTTTCAACAGAATTTCCCTTATACTGTTGTATCCCCCAGGGATCAGTTCTATCCCCCACTTTGTTTAATGTTTGTTGCCTCTCTTGCTACATTGATACAGGATTTTGGCTTCAACATACATTTGTATGCTGATGATATACAGATATTATTTGTTCATGACAGTTGGGATACCACATTCTAAACTGTTACTTATTTAGAGAAAATAGAAAAATGGCTAACTACCAAGAGATTAGTTCTCAGTGTTAAGAAATTATCTGCTATTTAGTTTAAAAAAAAACCCGGTGGCAATTTCATGTTTCAAATGGCAGGGAAGTGATTTCTTGTTATGGACTCTTTATCTCTTTCCTCGGAGTCATTTTTGGAAAGGATCTGACTTTCTCCTCTCAAGTGTCTGCATGAATACAAAAATAATTTTTTGATTAAAGACTATTGCAGTGCCCTTCTAAATGGCTTGCCGCTATACTCTATAAAACATCTACAACTCAATCAAAATACTACAGATAATACATTATGCTAATACTCAGATCTTTACTAAAAGAACAACATTGGTTGGCATTTCTAAGTGGAATAAAGTCTAAAATTCATATATTAGCTTATCATTCTTTTTACACCAGATACTCATTATATCTCTCATTACTCATTCTTTACACTCTTCTCAGGCCCATTTTTTAGTTGTCGTCTCCTATCACAAGCTTAGATTTGAATGTATTTACTTTTGCTCACTGTGCCCCTACCCTGTGGAATTCTCTCCCCATGGATGTTTTGAGCAGAGAGCTCACCTAAAAAGCTTTAAAAAAATAATTCAAAATATGGCTGTTTCAAAGTTGTTACAGCCCTGGGATCATCTTCCCAATATCCCTTATGTGTCATTGGAGATATTCAAAGGCATTGTAAATGGTTTAAATTGCTCTTCTAAGTAGCCCCTCTCCTTTCTGTGTGCTTGTCGATGAGCGTCATTGTTTTATATTTGCTTTTGCTTTTGCTTTTTCTTTTTGTTTTAGTAGCTTAGTGGTTAGAACACTGGCTTAGTAACCCAGAGACCAGGGTTCAAGTCCCACTAGCAGTCCTTGTTGCCTTAGGTAGGTCACTTAACCCTCCATTTCCTTGGAAGACAGGCCTGACAATCTACTTCTGGTCACATTGCCAAGAAACCCAGGCACTGCTGGGTCACTAGAAGACAGCATTGACTCAAAGGCACACATTGCATTTTTTTGTCTTTTGGTTGTTGGCTTTCAATGAGGCTCTCTGTAAACCACCATGCTGTTCATTTTTGTATAAATGGTGGCTTAACAAATACGGACAAATGAATTCAAATTATCTAAATAAATAAATAAATAAAAACATAGGGCCCGGCATTTAAAAGGACTTATCCATTTAGCAGCACCTTCTAACCAGATAAGCCCTGATGAAAGGGATATTCTGTGGTGAGTGGAGGTGTAGCCTAGTGGTTAGAGCACTGGTTTAATAACCAAGAAACCAGGGTTTGATTCCCACTGGTGCCCCTTGGGGCCTTGGGCAAGTTACTTAACTTTCCATTGTCTTGGAAGAAAGGCCTGGCAATCTACTTCTAGTCACACTGCCAAGAAAACCCAGGTGTTGCCAGGAGTCAGTATTGGCTCAAAGGCACACATCTAGATAGTGTATGGTACATATAAAGTATCAAACCAGCCATAATTAGAATGACATTAAACTAATGCTAGCAGAGTTGCCTTCCATAAATAGTGAAGCATATGTTGAAGCAGTATGCTATATGTAAAAAGCTATTGCCAACCATGTACTGGTAAAAAAAATGATGAGAGCTGTAGAGTGTATTATAAAATGTGATACCCCACAGAATGATTACCAAACAAGGTGTTCTCTGTTAAGAATGAAGATTGCTACTTACCAAAGGAATATCATCTTACTTACAGATACACAATATTGCTGGCTGCAGTGTGCATTAGTAAACTGTTGAGCTGACAGTGAGCTGTTTAAAAGCTTGGGAAGGAAAAGCAGAAGGGAAACATATGGAGAAAGGAAAGGGGGAAGGAGGGAACCTAATACTAAATTTAAGTATAAAAATAGATATACTGTAGGAGTATTTTATAACATATTAAAATAGACCATATAGGCTATATAGATTAGATAATGTATTAAATCATAATCAGATAGAAAAGTTTTTAATGCAAAAGTAAAAAAAAAATCTATATAAAGTGGAAAATACGAAATAAAAAATAATAAAAAATAAAGGTAAAAGAAGAGGAAGGGAGGGAAGGAAGGGTAGGGGAGAGGGTGGGGCAGAGGGGAGGATTGAAGAGGGAAAAGGGAGAAAAAGGGGAGGAGGAAGAGGGGGGAAAGAAAGAGGGGGAAAGGGGAGACATAGTTGGGGGAAGGGGGAGGGAAGGGAAAGAAGGGAGGGAGGAGAAGGGAAAGGGGAAGGGGGAAAAGAGAACCAATTTTACAGAAAGACCTGATAGTCAGTGTCTTGACTGAGTCCAAAAGGGGTCACTGTGTTTAAACTTAAAAATAAATTGTTGTTTCAAACGGAGCAGTGACTTAGTAGTATCCCTGCTTCTCCCACAGGTCTGCAAAATTTTTTTTTTCGAGAGCTGTTTTGGTTATTCCATGTAATCTTTATGTGTTTTGGTGCACTAAATCTGAAAATGACCTCTATTTTGTCATAGGACATCACGTTTCCTGACAATTTAGGTAACTATGTTAAATAAGGTAATACCTCAAAATAAATGGAAATAGACATAAAATTAAAGTTTTTATTACAATATTTTCATGAAAATCCTTTTTTGAACTGAAATGAGCTCACCTACACACACTAAACTCAATTCTTCTTCCTTGTGAGGCTCCTCTTGGTGCATTTACGCTTGTGAGTAGCATCTGGACTGTCTCTCTGAAGCATCTAACAGTAGTCTGCCATCATTGTAATGCTCCATTTTCCCTGGTATCTCCTTTCCATCTCTTTAATGTCTTGGTGGAATCGTTCACCTTGTTCCTCACTCACAGCTCCCAAATTTTCAGGAAAGTAGTCCAGGTGGGACTGGAGGAAATGCACTTTCAAACTCATCAGGCAACCTAAAGCTTGAAATGCTTTCAGCATTTGTCCGATCTTTTTGTAGTGAGGATCTTTGTTATTGCCTAAAAATTTCTGTACGACTTCTTTAAATGCAATCCATCCTTCTTTTTGAGGATCCGTCATGGTATTGACAAACTCTTGATCAACTATAAGCCTTCTAATGTCTGGTCCGACGAACACACCTTCCTTCAATTTTGCCTCCGACAGGCCTGGAAACTTGGTGACCAAGTATTTGAAGCATTCTCCATCTCTTGGAAGTGATTTTACAAATTGCTTCATCAATCCCAATTTTATGTGGAGAGGTGGTAGAAGAACTTTATGGGAAGGTACCAAAGTTTCTTGGAGGACATTTTTTTCACCGACTGTTAGCACCCTCGGCTGCCAACTCTTCTTGGTCCAGTGATTTTGTCGGTCTTGACTGTCCCATAGACACAGAAAACAAGGATATTTGGTATACCCAGCTTGTTGCCCGAGCAGCATGCACAAGATCTTCAAGTCCCCACACACTTGCCAACCATGGTCTTCATATTTAAGTTTACGAAGAACCAATTCCAAGTTCTCGTAGGTTTCCTTCAAGTGTACGGAATGACCTACAGGTATAGAAGCGTAAAAACCGTTGTGGACTAAAACTGCTTTGAGACTTCTTTTTGAAGAATCTATAAAAAGACGCCATTGCTCTGAATCATATTGGATTTTAAATGGACCCATCAGACCTTCGACATCGATGAAATAAACCAACTTGTCTTCCTGGGCGAAGTAAGGAACAAACTCCTTTTCACGATGTCTGAACCATGAAGATGACACTCCTGGCAACAATAAATTCCTGCTTTTCAGCCTTGATCCGAGTAACTCAGCAGCATCTTTGGGAAGATTCAAGTCTCTTACCAAATCATTCATCTCCTCCTGAGAAAACAATTTTGGTCTTCTATCATCTTCAAAGTCAGAACTTGATTTGTCATCTGATTCAGGTATGACTTCACCTTCATCGGAGCTAGGTATCTCTTCCAAGGTAGCAGGGGGCTTGGGTACTAGTATATCTGTGCCATGGGGGATGGGACGAAATGCCGAGTGAAGATTGGGGTATGAAATGTAATGCTTCCATTTGGAATTAAACCCTTTCACATCGCATGAACAAAAGTAACAGTCGTCACTATGGTTCTTTTGCTCTCGCCATACCATAGGAATCCCATAACGGAAAGATTTTTTCTTACCCTTGAACCAGTTTCGGAGGTCCTCAACACACTGTTTGCACACTTTATGAGGCGCCTAGACTTTATCTTGATCTCCAATTTTTAGTCCGAAGTATGCAAAGTATACTTTTTTCACAAAGTCTGTAATATTCTGCTGTTGTCTCCCTCCCACTGGATTCTTCAGGAAGGTTAACCCCTTCTACCATTAGAAGCACGGACTTAAAACTTGCTTAGCTTATGTATATATTGCTGACCATCAGATTTACAGTGCTATATTTTTTTTTACATAACTCGGACAACCCCTTTAAGGTTTTTTTGGCATTTTATATCTTAAATGCACTTATGTGAATTAATTAATAGTAATTTGAATTAATTAATAGTAATTTGAAAAAAATTGATAAATTTGAAGACAATTTTGCATGCTGTGGTAAATCATGATGTCTAGGAGTTTTTTCAATATTTTTTTTTTGTTTTCAGCACACCAAAATACATGGAAATTAGATGAAAATAATCAAACAGCTTTTTAGTCGCAAACCTTGAAAGAGTACTAATAAAACAGCATCACAAATCTTCAAACTTATGTTCCAGCATGGTACAGTGTTCCACAAGTGAAGCAGTCTGAATTTTTCTTTTCATGTAACTTTTATGCTCACTAAGCTTAATCCGTAAAGGACAAACAGTCTTTCCCACATACTATAACTGGCATGGGCATATACAGTAATAATGTAGACAACAATCCTACTGTTACAATTGCCACGGTGGTGTAAATATATTCTTTCTTTTGTAACTGGATGTACAAAAATTTTCAATTCCAATGTAATGGAACATATTGATCATTCTCCACATTTATAATGTCCTTTAGAAAGTTCCAAAATTTTATGATCTGGTAATGCTGATAGAACCAATAGGTCTCTCAAACTTTTATCATGGCTATATGCTACGAGCAATCTCTTTTCTTTAAAACATTCATGGTTTTCTACAATATGCCATTGTTTCTTTAAAATCTTTGAAATCTGGCCAGACATACTAGAAAATCTTATTGTGCACATAAGGGTAGAGTCAGAGGGTTTTACCTTTTTTATTTAATAATTCCTCTTGTCTAGCCGCCCTAGATGTAGAATAGCCAGAGGAAACACATGTTTTTGGGTAACCTCTCTATGAACTTATTGCTGATCTCTTTTGCCTGCTTAATTCTTAAATCATGGTGCACAATCTACATAGTCTAAAACTGGAAAAAAGGTAGATTCTTCAAGCTTTTAGTATGAAAGCTATTGTTACGAAGGAGCTTATTTCTATCTGGCTTCCTGTAAATACTAGTGGTAAAACCATATGTACTCTTTGTAATCAAAATATCTAGGAATGCTGTCTGTTCCAAATTGTAATGAAGTTTGAATTTAAGATGAGTATTCCTCAAATTCAACCATTTATGAAAAGCCAATAAAGAGTCTTCTCTGCCTCTCCATAATAGAATATCATCATAGTATCAACACTAAAGACGAATCTCAGAAGAGTAGGGACATCTCATGAGAACTTGTTGTTCACATTGCCAGGTATAGATTTGTATATCTGGTGCCATAGCTGCACCCATGACTGTCCCTTTAATTTGTTGATAAAATTGATTCTGAAAGCAAAAATAGTTCTTTGCAAGTGCTATACGCTATCTTATAATTGCATTAAATATTCAGTAGGAACATGGGTGTCAGTATCTCTGTAGATCAGATAATCACATACAATACAAAGAGCCTCTTGTTGAGGAATGTTAGTGTAAAGAGACTCTACATCTAAAGTAATGAGGTAAATGTCAGCCAGATCGCCATCAGATGTGTCTAATATGTGGAATATATGTCCACCATTTATCTATAAAAACTCTGTTGTCACGAAACATCTTGGGTTCCTTTTAAATATGAAGTCCTCTCAGAATACACTATGAATGGCAGTGGCTAAGTAGTCCTGCATAATGGAGTTCATATTTAATTGATGCCATTTTCGTTTTCACAAGATCAATGCACTTGTCCATATAGGTATCTTTTTCCTCATACTCTTCTTCTTTGAAAGCAGAGATTTTTGCAATAGTTTCTTTAAATGTTCTTCAAAGAAGCTGAAGCTGAAGACATTATCCCATTTTGTAAATGCCATGGTCAACCTTCAAACATGGGAACTCAAACGGAGATAGGAGTGAATGATTAAAAATAAATAAAATAATACATAACAGGAAGCACATACAGATTTGTGGCAACATACCAGACATATAGATGGCGGAATTTCTAAAAAAAAAAAAAGGTAAGGAAATGAACATAATAGGGGTAACTACAAGAAAAAAATAAAACATTACAGATATTTATTTTAGAGAAAAGACAAAAGGGGAGGGGAGGGAGAGAGAGAGAGGAGGGGGAGAGAGGAAGGGGAAAAGGGGGAAGGGAAGAAAGGGGAAGGCAAAAAGGACAAAGAGGTGGGAACCAGGGAAAGGGGGAGGGATGGAAAGGGGGAGGAGTGGGGGAGAAGAAGGAAGGGAAGGACAGAAGGAGGAAGGAACAGGGAGGAAAAAGAGGACAAAGGGGGGGAGGAGGGTGGAAGGCTTGAGAGGGAAAGGGGAAGGAAAGGGGGAGAGGGAAGAGATAAATAGATAAACTAAAATAAGCACCATAATAAAAATAATAACATATTACCCATCTGTAAAAATAAAGGCTAAGGTTTATATAAAGAGAGAAATTAAAAACAATAAAACACAGATATCATTAAAAGCTATGGCAAAAATCATGAGAGGCATTGTTGTCTGTCTTGACTAGAATGTAAGCTCCTATGAAAAGGGCCTTTCTCTTACATGTCTCAGTACAGTGCTGTGTACATCTTGTAGCACTGTACAAATGATTAGTATATGCTCATACATATACCCACAGCAAGCAGACGTCCTCCCTGAAGGGGGGGCAGGTTTGGAGGGGGTTTCATTTATACACGTACTTGTGAAAATTCAAGCATAAGTGCACAACCTAACCCAGAAGAGCAGGTGTAAATATAGATGGGCTATTTTTAAACTTGGAAGCATGTACATACTTCTGCATTGAAATTTCAGCAAAGCCCACGCAAAGAAAAGCATGAGATACTTTTTTTTTTAATCAATGAGCACAGCTATAATAACCTCAAAATCAGCAATCTTGGAGACTTGAAAATAGTAAATTGACTTCCTTGTCATTAGAATGTAATATATTGGTGCAGTTCACACACAATTAGTGTTCTGTGACATCTCTTTATTTCCTTTACCAGATTGTACAAAGGTGATGCAGGCTACTGCAGTACATACAGAGGGGAGGTGTGTAGTGATGTCCTGATGAAGCATGCACTTGTTTTCTTCAACTTATCCAATGCTGATCCAGAGGAGACGCAGGAAATGCTTGCTCACGCTGCTTGGACTGAGCTAAAAAAAGTGAGCTCTTTGTGCCGCCCAGCTGCAGAGTCTCTGTTATGCAACTACGTCTTCCAGGACTGCAATCCTACAGCAGATGGACCAGCTCCAAAGTCTGTGTGCAGGTAACAAATAAGCCTGTTTTACTATATGTATTTGGAAAGAGAAGGGGATGGAGAGAAAATAATGGATTCAATTTCATATGTAGAACAAAGATTAAAAGGACAGAATGTAGAAAGCACAATTCTGTGGGTCCTATTTTCGCTAATCTGTACCAATGGAGAGAAAAAAGCCTTTATTGAATAAAGTCTTATGTCTTTTAAATTAAATTATTTTATTGTTTTCCTGTTCTACCTTTGGACAATCTGTCTTCTAGGATTGAGCACGGCACTGAAAATGTACTAGGTTCAGAATAACTTCTGAACCTAGTTTGCCTCTAAAGTTTAGGCTTGCAACCTATATCCGTGCTTCTAGATTAGACTATTTTGAAAGATGTCCAGAGGTCTATCAAGACCAACCTTCTTCTGATTGTCTAACTGCTCTCTCTACGTGGCAATCTAAGGAAGGTGAAAAAAAATCTATGACCGATATCTAAAAGGACTTATCCAGTGATCAGCTCCTGCTGAGCGGTTAGGTCCCTCTTAGAGGGGCATTCAGTGACACTATCCATATAGTACCATTGAATATTCCCTTTGACTGCCTTGGCATTCTAGATAGTGCCGGAGTGGTTTGGAGGCAGAGCTGAGGCGGAGCCAGCATTTATCTGCACCGCCTTCTGGATACTGCTTTTGGATCCTATTCCACATAGTCTGCTCTTCACTACCTATGTGCATCTTTCACATTCCCATAGATTTCCCCTAGTCCCCAGTTGTCATGTTGTCTGTCTTGATTAGATTATGAGCTCTGATGAGCAGGGACTGTTAAAGTACTGTATCTGTACAGCTTTGCGTATGCCTTGTACAAAGGGGTAGTAGTAGTAGTAATACTAGCGCTGTTGTTGTTGTTGTTGTTAAGTGCCGTCAAGTTGGTGTCGACTCATGATGACCCTCTGGATAGTTGTCCTAAACTGTGTTCGGTCTTCAGTCAGGTGCCTTATTGTTGACAGAGTGGCACCATCAGCTGCTGTTATTGTATCAATCCATCTCCTTGCTGGCCTTCCTCTTTTACGTTGACCTTCTACCTTGCCAAGCAAGATGTCTTTCTCTAATGATCTCTCTCTTCGCTTGATGTGTCCAAAGTATGAAAGTCTAAGTCTTGTCATCTGAGCTTCTAAGGAAAGCTTAGGTTTGATTGCCTCTAGTACTGACTAGTTTTTTCTTCAGGCAGTCCATGGGATACACAGTATTCATCGCCAGCATCATAATTCAAAGGAATCAATTTTCTTCCTGTCTATCTTTTTCACTGTCCAACTTTTGCATCCATATGACGTTATTGAAAATACCATGGCTTGAACAAGATGAATCTTTGTATGGAGAGAAACATCTCTACTCTTGAGAATTTTGTCTAGGTCCTTCATAGCCATTCTGCCAAGAGCAATGCATCGTCTGATTTCTTAACTGCTTGCTGTTTCTTTATTGATAACTTTAACCTACTTGGATCAACTATCTGCTATTTCAATTTCTTCTCCATCAACAATGAACTTATTGATTTTGCCAGTTGTCAGGATCTTTGTCTGCTTTACATTAAGGTGCAGGACCATCTGACTAACCAGATTTCAATTAACTGTGATGGATGGTATTTAAAATAAAACATTGACCACCATGATTAAATATCAGGAGGATAGCGCGTCTGTAGCCAGCTCTGAAAATAAGCCCTTCCCCATGTTTGATCAAATTCCTCGATCAGCATTTTTCATCAGAATCAAACTACATTGAGGGCTTCTGGTGACATCAGCTTGAAGAAACACCGCCCTGAGCCCACCTAATACATGCTTTAAAGTGAGCCCACAGTGCTGAGAAGTGGCACAACCAGCCCACTAAGACAGCTAGATATCTGTGTGCAAGAAATTGGAGGTGTTCCAGTCGGCTTACAACTAGTGGGGGCCGAAACAAGGAGAGGGAGTGGAAAGTGCAGATCGACAGGCCCTCACAAATGAATCAGAGGACTTGGAGGGAGAGGGGCCGGTTCAGAGCATAGCAATGGAGCGCGACGATTGGAAGGGTTGGCTGTGAGAGTTCCGTCAGGAAATGTATGCCAATATCATGGCGATGAGGGCGGACCTGACTGCAACACTGATCACTCTACAACACGATATTGGAGCTCTGGGTAATCACAAGGTTGAGATTGAAGACCACGTGGAGCGGCACGTGAGCGTCCTACAGGAAATGGAAGATGGATGGGAGTTCCTTAAGCAACAGCACGATCAGTTGGAGCTTAAAATAGAGGAGCTAGAGGACCGCACTAGGACATGTAATCTGCGGGTACAGGGACTCTGAGAAAGTGTGGGATACAAAGACTGCAAGTTGGTGGTATAAAAACTGTTTTCACATGTTCTACAATTTGAGGTATGCAGAGGGGGAATTTGTTGGCTTGACAGATATTGAACAGGTCCATAGGAATTTGTGCCCCCCCCCCCCCCGTCAATCACTCACGTGATGTTGTGGTTTCCCGAGTTCTTTCCCCCTTTAGGATATGGATCACAGTGAAGAGAATAACCCAGAGAGTCTGTGATGAGCCAGAGGCCTGGTGGATGTTTGTAAAGATGGGCTGTATTGGGCTTCCACAACAGGCTAACACCCTAGCAAATGCAAAGAGGAACTCCACTATGTCAGCTATAGCAGCAACGCAGATACAATGGCAGTGGGTAGCAGCAAAAGGGAGGAGACTTAAAAGGTTGTCAGCTGAGCAACACTCAAGAGGAGAAAGCTGCAAATGGGAAATGAGGGGAAAACTGGGACTTTGAAACTGATGGAGTTCCAGTGATTGATCTGGGATGGACAGATTGAATGATGTGGACCTCCAGGGATTATCTGGATTGGCCAGAGCCTGGCACAGAGAGAACAAAATGTCAATGGGGAAAATGGGTATATGGTTGGCATGAATGGGGGAGTGGGAAGGGAGTGGTGAGGGGGTGAATGGCGACTGGGGAGGGGGCTGATGAGTGTGCGTAAGTTGGGGGGGAGGAGGGCTTGAGTGTCATGAGGAGGGAGGTAGGAGATAGGCCAACCTGGAGAGATGGATGGGGGGGCACTGTGGAGTAGGGGGTAAGGGTGGGGCATAGATTGCTGAACACAACTGGAAAGGTGGCCCAAGGAGGTAGGCATAGAAAAGAGAGGGAGCTGGTGTGGGGGGGGGGGGGAGGAAATGATCAAACGTTGTGTATTGGTGCATTGAATGTCAAAGGGCTAAATTCTCCCACAAAACTTCAGTTGCTGTATCATGAAGTGGAGAAGGGTAGATGGGATGTTGTCCTGCTCCAGGAAATGCACCTTAGAGCTAAAGATGAATGGCGGTTGAAGAGAACCATCTCTATCCTGAAGGAGGGCAGAAAAAGGAGGGGTGGCACTGTTAATTAGACAAGGGTGTGGGTTGCAGATACAGGATTCCTTCAAGGATCAGGGGGGGGAGAGTGATAGGGAAGTGGGGGGTGGCTTAGAGGAGAAGAGTTGACAATAGTGTAGGTGTATGGCCCTAATGGGGGGGGGGGGGGGGGCCGGTGGAATTTTGGAAGGAGTTCAGAGGGTTGTTAGAAGAAAAGGCATAGGAGTACTTAATTGTAGGAGGAGACTATAACATTGTAATGCAGCCAGATCATTACCGAAAGTCTGTATCCACCCATTCACACATCCTTAAGCCACACTGCTTCCAGCCCAATATGGGTGGAAAAATGATTCCTTAACCCTTTATAAATCCTAGAAGCCATGTGACCCTCTTCAGCTTTAGATTTAAAGACGTGAATCCTATCTGGATACCCCACTGCTTCAGTCCATGAGTTTGCTTGGTGGGCCAGACAGTGCTGAAGTTGTACCCATTTAAAATTCTGAAATCATGTAATACCATAAGTCCTACATAATTCTGGAAAAGATAGGGGACCATCCAGACCCAACAACTGACCTACCCTCCATTACACTTTCTTCTGTCAAATAAGCCATGTAATGAATTTATTATTTATTTTAATAACAGTATTGTACCAGATAGGGGCGTATTTACTATCTTTCTATTTATTTAGAAACTCTGTATTAAAAAGCTGTAGCCAAGATTGGAGAAAAAGATTCCAAATCCTTCGGTGCTCTGATCCCTGGCAACAACTCCAAAGGAATAAGGGCCATCCATTCTTACTTTACTACTACAGTAGTAGTAGTATTAGTACTACTAATACTACTACTACTGAACATTTGTATAGCGTTACACGACATATTCAGTCATGCACAGACATATGTAAAAGACTGTCTCTGCTCATCAAAGCTTACAATCTAGTCAAAATGGCAAGGCTCTCATCTCTGCCATGAGAGGAAAAGCATTCTCTTCTGCCGTGATTTTGATTTGAACTGAGGTTGCTGTGGCCACAACAGAGTACTAACCACTATAGAATCAAGTCAAGCTACTGAGGAGCCATTTCTGATACCATTTAGGAGCAAATGCCAGATCATTGGGGCTGAGTTCCCAAAGCAAGCCATAGAGGAGTAAAAAAGCTTTATGGTATAAGGCGAAATTGGAGAATCCTACAATACCCCTACCCCTTACAGCCTTCAGAATCCTGAGGCCTATACACAGCTTCCATCCCTTCCAAAGGAATTGCAACAGCTTTCGTTCTACCCACAAGTAAAAGTATTTTGGATATATATCAGGCAGCCTACTCAGAATATAATTAGTAGTATTTAACATCATTTTATTGTCTTTATTTCTACCCCACCAAGTCAAAAAATGAGAAGACCGTCTATTAGCAGTATCCAAAATTAAAGAAAGGATTCTTTCTATATTGATTGTTCGATATCCCTATGAAAAATAGTCCCTAAATATTTGAGACCCAGAAGTGCCCATCAGATATCAACATTAAGGAGATCCTATTGGGAACAACTATCATTCTATGACATGGCCTCAGATTTATCTCAGTTTATAAGATATCCTGAATACGAGGAAATTTCTTGTACTTCACGCAATAATTATGCAACAGAATCAGCCGGATCAGATAGAAACAAAAAGAATGTCATAGCATATGCTGCCAATTTACATTTAACATCGTGCAGGCGAATACTGGATATCATATTAGTCTGAATAGCAATAAGCTAAACCACAATGGGGATAAGGTCCATCCTGGTGGAGTACCCCTTTTCAGAGATAAAGAAGCAAATAATGTGCTATTAATTAGTAGTCCGGAGATAGGTTGTCTATAAACAACCTTTACCATACTTATAAAACCATCCCCACATCCAAACCAATTCAGTACCCTAAAGAGAACTCCACTCAATGCGATCAAGCACTTTTTCAGTGTTCAAAGATAAAACTATTGCTCCACTATTTTGAGTGTATATAAAGACGATAAGATCATGAAAATGCATGCATTATCAAAATTGTAACAACCCTTCATGAATCCTACTTGATCAGGTGCAGTCAATATATTCAAAAATTTTTGAAGCCTCAGAGCTAATGCTTTAGCCAATATTTTATAATCGACATTGAGTAAAGATATTTGATGGTAATTTTGCATTAATAAAGGATCATATTGTGACTTTGGCAAAAGAGAATTAATGCTTCTGGAAAGGTTCCTCCAAAAACTGCAAGGCCTGAGATTGAAAAACCTCTAATAAATACGGAAGACCTTCTGTCAAGGTCTTCTAGAATTCTGTAGTATAACCATCTAGTCCTGGAGTTCTACCATTAGAAAGTGATTTTATTGCTAACTCAAGCTCTTTTATAGTCAGTGGAGCATCTAAATACTTTTTGCACATCCGATAAATGAAGATGAAGTCCAGTTAAGAACTCTTCTCTAGTAGGACTAAAATAGGGAACATCAGTTTTAAATCATTTTTGATGATAATTGAAAAATTCCTGAGCTATTTCTGCATCCTGCAAAATTTTCTGTCCCTTAGAATTGAAGAGGCTCATAATTCTATGTTTGGCATGTTTTCCTTTAAGATATTGAGCCAACAATTGCCCTGCTTTATTATTCTCTGAGCAATAACGTGCCCTTCCCTCAAAACAAATAACTCCAGCTTGTTGACTCAATAACTTATTAAGTTCATATTTTTTTGGCCTGTAGACTAAGCAAAAGTGTCCCACTAGGAGCAGCCTTATGTCTCTGCTCTAACCCTTTAGGATCATGCTACCATTCAACTCAGCTCCAAAGTCAACCCCCCCCCCCCCCAGCATGTGTGTATTTTCATAGTGTCCATACTTTAGCTACAGTAAAACAAAAAGGCATGGGGTGGGGAACAAAGGCCATAAATTAGTTGGGGGAGCAAAAATTACAAGTGTCCATTAGAGTTTTCACAAATGTGTATTTACAAGCAAAGTATGCACTTTAGTCTTCCTTTCTAATGTCCTATTAAGTTTGTTAATCTTTCACAGAAAGAAATGTTAAAGAGAGTAAAAGTAGATAAGTGCTTTAAGAAGGAATTAGAAGTGAAATTCCCATAATTTATTATTGATGGTACTGTCAATGAATTAATTGTCTCTTGGTATTTGAATTTGTCTGGGGCTTGAGTCCACTTATGAGTCCCAGGTACTCCAGATTACACAGTAAAGCTAGGCATTTTATCAACCTTTGACATCATTCATCATCTAATAATGTTAAGAGTTATTGCATGCATTGGGTCTCGATGAAAACATTTGAAATGGTTTCAGAATCTTATAACTGGTTGTTCACAAAATGTTTTGTTGCAGCATGTAGTTTTTCAACAGTGGACTGTTAAATCGGACGCGTACAGGGCTCATCATTGTCTACCACATTCTTTAACATCTATAACCAGCCTTTGGCTGCCTTATTAGCTTCAAGATGCTGTAAGTGCTAGCTGTTTGCCAACAATATATGAATTCTGCTGTCTTTAGAACATAAATAAGATGTAAGTACATTATTGTCCTCATTTTTATAACTAGTTATGAACTGGATGAAGGCAAACCACATATTCTTGAATTTAAAGAAAACCAAACATCTTTGGCTCAATCTTGCAGGTTGACCAACTCCAAAGACTGGGTGACCAGGGAGTTGGACCGAGGGAGAGCCCTAGATGCTCCTTGTGGTCTTGGGCAAGCCACTTAACCCTCCATAGCCCATGTTCCCTGTAAAATAGTTCTCTGTGTGCTGTGCTTTCCTGTCTAATCAATGTGTTTATACCACAAAAATTTCCTTCATGATTTGACAATTTCCAATCTGTAATCAAACCGCTGCTGATCGCTGGAAGTAGCGGTATACAAATGTATACTAAATAAATAAATAAATAAAATAGATGTGGTGTATTTAGATTTCAGTAAAGCCTTTGACACTGTTCCTCACAGGCGACTTATAAACAAACTGAGCACCCTAGCGATGGACCCTAAAGTTACTGCTTGTGTTAGAAATTGTTTGGGTGGCAGGTGACAAAGAGTACAGGTAAATGGGGCTCACTCTGAGGAGAAGGATGTTACCAGTGGTGTGCCCCAGGGATCTGTCCTTGGTCCAATTCTTTTTAACATCTTTGTTAGTGATATAGTGGAAGGGCTGTCAGGTAAGGTTTGCCTTTTTGCAGATGATACCAAAATCTGCAATAGAGTAGACACCCAGGAAGGTATAGAAAACATGAGGCGGGATCTAGCTAAGCTTGAAGAATGGTCTAGAATCTGGCAGCTGGGATTTAATGTTAAAAAATGTAAGGTCATGCATTTGGGCTGCAGCAATCCAAGGGAGCAATATAGTATAGGGGGTGAAGTACTTTTGTCCACTAAACAAGAGCGGGACCTAGATGTGATTGTGTATAATGATCTTAAAGTAGCTAAATAGGTAGAAAAGGTGATGGCAAAAGCTAGAAGGATGCTTGGGTGCATACGGAGAGGAATGACTAGCAGAAAAAAGGAAGTGATAGTGCCTCTGTATAAGTCTTTGGTGCGACCTCATTTGGAGTATAGTGTGCAATTCTGGAGACCGCACCTTCAAAAGGATGTGAACAGGATGGAGTCGGTGCAGAGGGTGGCTACTAAAATGGTTAGTAGCCAATGGTTAGTAGCCATCTTTTTCATCACTGAGACCTGACATCTTTTTCATCACTGAGACCTGGCTAACACCCACAGATACAGTATTATTAAACCAGCTCCCCATATCACAATATGATGTATTCAACTGCCACCGTGACATCAAAAGAGGAGGTGGTGCACTGATACTCACTAAAAAAGACCTACAATACACTCTAACGAACACAAACAATGTTGAAGGCATGGACATCATCAACATTGAAAATAGAACACTTGCATTCACCCTAATCTACAGACCTCCATCAGCGGATCAGAAAAATCTCTCCCCCATCCTTGAAATCGCATGCACAGCATCTCGGAACAAACCCTATGACACCACCCGCCCCTTAACCTTGAGGGTTAAGGAGGGGTTGCCTTTTGATGCCCTTGAGGCAGTTAGTTGTAGTTGTGTTATGCTTCGAGCAGTAAGGCTGGCAAGAGTTATTTATTTACATGAGGTTTATTTTTCATGTGGCTCATATTGCCATTGTGCAGTTCAAAAGAAGGTTACAGACGGTGCAGAAGTTTAAACCAAATAAACAGGATTAACTGAAACTTGCCTGACTGGCTTTAAATGCTGTATTTCTTCACATTCCTTTCATGTGCTTTTAACATACAGGCTGATAACAGAAAAGTCCTTTACTAATAAAGCTCAGGTTCTATCAATCACTAGTAGTGCTCCAATTCAGTTTCTCTCCACAAGCTTTCTTGTGTCGGTCAAAGTTATGTCACTGTTATATTACTTCATATACCAGCACAATCCTCTCTCTGCTTAATTGCCTCTATCAATTAAACAGGTAGAACAGTCCATCATCATCTCATCATCATCAGCAGGGGAAAACACAGAATTATGAACAGAGTTTTCTTCCTTACAGCCAGTAACTGGAACACTGTGGTTAAAACTCTTCTTCTGTTCTAAATAATCCTGGAACTCTTTAAGAAGTGATTCAGCATGAAACTTTTCTTCATTGAGCTGTCTTCCTGTCCCCTCGGTGAATAGGTATTGACTGAGCCTATCTATCTCAGGCTGCTTATCAGGTTTGTTTGCGTTTGGAAAACAAACATGTGCTGGGCTCTCGTTAGCTCCCCACCTTTCCCTGCACGTGGGTGCTGTACATTCAAACTTAGCAGTGCTAGGAGAATATTTAAAAGCATGTATATCAGCCCTGTCCTGGCTAGGTGACTCAGCTAGTTTAAAAGAATAATTATTGTCATTCAAAGCTTCTCTTTTCTGACACCAGCTGCCACCATCTTGACTGGCTTTGCTTTTAAAAGCAGAACATAGACTTTCTGGCTTTAGAGCATAAACTCCTCTTTCTCTGGGTACCTTACACAGGAGCTTCTCCCTGGGAGGATTCTTTATCCTTCTGCCTTTGTTCCCCAGCTCTGCCTGGTCCTGTAGCCTTGGGTTTCTCAGCGTTCTAAAGGAGCTCTGCCTCCAGCAGTTTCTTTCCTCATCTGAATGCTGCTCCAAGCTATCCTCCAGCTGCAGACTGTTAGGGAAATTATCACAGCAAGGAAACCTCCGTTGCTCTCTTGTCTTCTCTCTCTGGATCTCTCCTTGGATCCCCGTCTGGATCTGCCTCTGCCCGTGGATCTGCATCTGCCTTTCACTTCCTGGTTCCTGTGTATTTAACCAGGTGCTTCTAGCCTGCACTGCCCGCCTCCCCTTGGGGCGTGCCCAATCACAAGCCTTCCTACTCTCCTCCCTCGAGGAGCTGTTTTGCTTGATTGAAAGTGTGTTTTTTTCTTTCTGCAGAGACATCCCTGCTTTCTCCTGCAGTACCGGCTTCTACCACCGGCTGCTCACTTGTATCCATCTGTTCCTGAGGAGCTACTGTGTCACAACCCCTTGTAATCCTAGGCGACCTTAACCTCCCTTCCCTAAACCAATCTCAAAAGGACAATTTCCTAGACTCTATGATGCAAATGGGATTTAACCAGATAATCCTTTCCCCCACCCACACTAAAGGAAACCCACTAGATCTCATCTTTCTCCCCACCCCTTTTAACCTCCACCAGCTATACTCTTCCCCCAATAATAACAGAAGTCCCATGGTCTAATCATCACTTGATAACCTTACACCTCCTTACACAAACACCCTCAAAAGCTACAAATACAACATCACACCACTCACGTTTTACCCGCTTTGATAACGAGACATTCCTTGAAAAGGTATTACCCAAGCTAACTACAGACCTAACGGACATCAACTCAGTTATAGAGAATTGGAACCAAACAATCCATGAAGCAGCCACCACTACACATATCACGCAGAAGAGAGTCAAAGAATCAGAAAAATGGTTCACAAAAGACCTTGCCCTACTAAAAAAGCAACTACGAAAACAGGAAAGAATCTGGAGAAAAACAAGATCAAATGATAACAAAACCAAATACATAAACATACTTAATAGCTATAAAAATGCAATCAACAAATCAAAAAGGGACTACTATGCCAAAGTAATAAATCTCGCCCTTAACCGACCAAGAGAACTCTTCTCAATTGTGAAAACACTAACAAAAATACACAACCCAGAACCTAACCAGGACACGATAAATGTACAAACCCTAGCATCACACTTTGCTGAAAAACTAAAGGAAAAACCCCATACCCCAACCATAATAAAATCAAATAACGACAATAACTATGAATGGACAACCTTCCACATGGTTGAACGAAAACACCTGCTTAAAATTATTACAATGATCAACACCACAACCTCCCCACTCGACCCATGCCCGGTATCATGGATTAAATCTACTAAGGACTTCCTTGCGGAAAACATAGAATACATAGTGAACCAATCACTATCTCAAGGCATTATGCCCAACACCTTAAAACTCTCCTCGATCCGCCCTATTATAAAAAACAACAAACTAGACCCAAAAGACCCAAACTCATACAGACCAATAGCTAGCATACCACTCATTGCCAAAATAATAGAAAAAACCATACAACTCCAATTACAGGACCATATTGATGAACACAAACTCCTTGACTCTCATCAGTTTGGATTTCGCCCCTTCCATGGAGTTGAAACTCTCCTAATCGCTCTGATGGACCTCCTCATCAGAGGCACTAATGACAATAACCAAGGTTTCCTACTCCTCTTCATAGATCTATCTGCCGCATTTGACAGCATCTATCACAACACACTCATCAACAGACTAGAAAATTTAAAAATAGGAGAGACTGTCCTTGAATGGTTCAAGTCATACATCTCACATAGATTAATACGGGTACAAATGGGTCAAAAAACATCTGAAACTTTCCCTCAAGGTCAGGGTATCCCCCAAGGCTCAGCCCTCTCCGCCCTCCTTTTCAACCTGTACTTACGACCCATTACAAATATATTCAAAAAACATAAAATCAACCATTTTATATATGCGGATGACATTATGCTTGCCATCCCCATAAACTCTAACAACCCCAACTATGACAACCTACTCATATGCATGAATGAGACCACCACATGGCTCGAAGACAACCATCTAAGCATCAACCTTAAAAAGACAGAAGCAATGTTCGTAACAAGAAAGCCAGACGCCGATTACAATTACCCAGCAACAATCTCAATCAACAACACACCTATACCTGTTAAAAAGGAGGTAAAGTACCTGGGACTAATATTAGACCACTCCCTCACCATGCTTCCCCACATAAAACAGACAGTAAAAACGATATTCTATAAACTCAAGACAATACAACACCTAAGACCCCTACTTGACACACATGATTTTATATCAGTAGTCAATACCCTCATCACCCCCCACTTTGACTATTGTAATAGTCTCCTAATTGGTTTACCGCTAAAGAGCATCTACCTACTACAAAGAGCCCAAAACATATGCGCCAAGATGATCACAAAAGCTAAAATAACAGACCATGTCACCCCAATACTGTTAGACTTGCATTGGCTCCCTATAAGTAGCCGAATAAAATACAAAATCCTCCTAACTACCTTCAAACTCCTTAATAACATCTCTCCCTCACATTTGTCTACCCTAATACACCCCCCATCAGAAACTAGAATGCACAGACAAAACGCAATCCATTCCCTCAACATAAAAACAACCATCAGAAAAGCTAAAGCAACTACAAGTGATAGGGCCTTCTCCTTCGCTGCCCCCACTCTCTGGAACGATCTACCACTAACCATTCGCATGATAAAAGACCTTTATCAATTCAAAAAAGAACTTAAAACCTACCTTTTCACAAACCATTTTGAAATCCCCTATCAACAGAGAACCTCTCCCCAACAATCACAAAAACACATCCACAGCACCCAAGATAGGACAAAGGACTAACACAAGAAAACCTTACACTACATTACTTACACACTTTACCCAACACGCAAAAGTCTTACCCAATCTGTTGTTTTTACTGCTCTTGTAAATAACCTTTTGTAATTTAGTTCTGTTATGTTTTATGTATTACCTGTATATAGTTAAAACCTTGTTCCATATAGTTAATACCATGTTCCATGTAAAGTATACAGAAGTATACAAAATTTGTTAACTGTTCAATGTAAACCGCCCTTGATCTCTGGAAGGGGCGGTATAGAAGAAACTATTAAATAAATAAATAAATAAAATAAATAGTGGTCTTCATTATAAAGTATGAGGACAGACTTAAGGATCTTAATATGTACACCTTAGAGGAAAGGCAACGATGAACTTGTTGATTTTTCCAGTTGTCATGATCTTTGTCTTCTTTACATTAAGGCGCAGGCCCATTTTGAGACTATGTTCTTTGATCGTGAGAAGCAAATGTTTCAGATCATCTTCACTTTCAGCTAGTAATGTGGTATCATCAGCATAGCGAAGGTTGTTGATGAGTTTTCCACCAATCTTCACACCTCTGTTTTCTTCATACAATCCTGCTTCTCTGATGATTTGTTCTGCATATAAATTAAACAGGTAGGGGGAAGGTATGTAGCCTTGTCGTACACTTTTGCTTATTTTAAATCATTCTGTTTCTCCTTGTTCCGTTCGAACTGTTACTTTTTGATCAATGTACAGATTGTGCAAGAGAACGATCAGGTGTTCTGGTATACCCATGCTGCTTAATGTGGCCCAGAGTTTCTCATGGTTTACACAGTCAAAAGCCTTGCTATAGTCTATAAAGCACAAATAGATATCCTTTTGGTATTCTTTAGTCTTTTCAAGGATCCATCTCACATCCGCGATGATGTCTCTCGTTCCTCACCCTTTCCTGAACACTGCTTGCACTTCAGGTAGTTCTTGTTCCAGATATGGTTGTAGTCTCTGTTGAATAATCTTCAGTAGAATCTTGCTGGCATGTGGGATCAGAGCGATTGTGCGATAATTTCCACAGTCAGTTGGATCACCTTTCTTTAGTATTGGTATAAACACAGATCTTTTCTAGTCAGTTGGCCATGATATTTCAGTCCACGCATGCCATAGAACCAATCAGAGAGGAGGTGGAACACTCATCCTTGTCAAAACTTGTCTAAGCTTCCAGATGAGCAATGCAACCAGCACAGCCCACCTGGACTCCCTTACTATAATAAACGACACCTGCACAATCAACCTACTGTACCGAGCGCCAACACCGTCCTCAGAGGATCTTGCAACGATAATTGGCCTCGCCTGCAACTCAAACAGACCACGATCCCAAAACTGGATTCTAGGCGACTTCAACCTGCCTACTCTGCAAGAATCCCAAGCCACTGCTTTCCTAGAAGCATTACACGAGCTGGGTTACTCTCAGCTAGTCGATAGACCCACTCACGTCAAGGGAAACAAACTGGACCTGATCTTTGCCCCACAGACAGACACGGAACCCACCCAACCAATGCTACCAACCATAACTCCTGTGCCATGGTCTGACCATAGTCTGCTCAAATTCCAGATACCTATTAACACCTACAACCGAAATTCCAACAAGACCAACGCTGCCCACGAAACATCGTTGAAGCGCTTCCGCCCCTTTGACAAAGAAGAAATTTGAGAGAAGATCCTCCCACTCCTCAACAATGCAGCACACGACCTAGATGCTTTGGTATCCACCTGGGACGATAGCCTCAAGTCTATCGCATGCATACCAGCCACACACAAAAAAACAATGAAACGAGAGCACGCACCATGGTATACTAAAGAGCTCCGAGCATCACTCCTGTACCTGCGCAAGCTCGAGAGAAGATGGTGTCGGACACGCTCCACCGAAGCACAAAGTACTTACAACGCTCACCTAAGAGTACACCGAGATGAATTAACGAAGAAGCGGATACAATATCATTCAGACATCTTGAAGCGGTCGTTAAAGAAGCCTCACGACCTGTTCAATATAGTGAAATCTCTTATAAGAGAACCTCCTGCAGACCAATCACATATGCCACAGCCCCAGGCATACTCCAACTACCTACAATCAAAAATGATCCAGACTGGTGCAACCTCAAGCCCCGCAGACAACACCCTACAGCATAATTTGTCCCAACCATCGCCACTATCCAAATTTGACAAAATACCACGCAGAGAGATTGAAGACACTATCGCTGCAATCAACCCCACCACCGCGCCCAATGACCCATGCCCAGCTCTATGGATAAAGGAGTTACGCTGCGACTTAAGCCAATATCTGAGCGAATTAGTAAACCAATCCCTCACAACCGGATCGTTCCCACGAGTCCGAAACAAACTTCAATCAGACCACTGCTGAAGAATAACAGGCTGGATCCAACGAAAGTCAAATCATACAGACCAATTTCAAGTATTCCCATGCTCGCCAAAGTAATCAAAGTTAGTACAGAGCCAAATTCAACAGCATATTGACACTGAAGCCCCACTGGATCCATCCCAACATGGGTTCAGAGAAGCACACGGGGTGGAAACCCTCCTCACCACCCTATTTGACAACCTAATCTCTGGAACTGACAAAATTCACCAAGGATTCACCCTCATCTTCCTCGACATCGCAGCGGCCTTCGACTCGGTGAGCCACGAGATCCTCCTACAACACCTCAGCGAGAAAGGAATACAAGGAACTGCTCTAGACTGGTGCAAGTCATACTTGACTAATAGATGGCAACATGTAAGGTCTGGCTCCACTACCTCAGAATCGTTTTTGCAAAACCAGGGTGTGCCACAGGGTTTGTCACTATCTGCATTGATGTTTAACATCTACATGCAGCCCATATGCACCCTAGTACACTCGTTCAAGGTCAACTGTCTGGCCTATGCAGACGATATCCTGCTATACATCCCATTCAGGACCGACCAACCAGACTTCTCCCCTCTAACAAGATGTTTTGAGGCAGTAGCAGACTGGCTCAACACGCAAAATTTGCGAATCAACTACAGCAAAACAGATGTTCTTTTCATCTCAAGGAACCAGAACTTCCCCCCTCCACCCTCTTTAAAAATCGGCAACACAGAACTGAAAACTAAGCCCACAATCCGCTACCTTGGCGTTACACTGGACCAACAGCTGGACTCGAAAACCCACATAAGAAACAACGTAAAAACAGTATACCTGAAAATAAGGAACTTAAAACACCTACGACCACTACTCGACTTCAGCGACTATCGATCAATCAAGCATTAATATTACCACATTTCAACTACGCCAACGTAATTCTACACGGTCTCCCTCAAGCAACACTAGCACCGCTCCAGCTCGCAATGAACACTGCCGCGAGAGTACTAACAGGAGCCTCACGGAGAGAGCATATAATGCCAATTTTGATGAACCTCCACTGGTTACCTGTTCAAGCAAGAACCCTCTACAAAGTACTAACCCTGACCTTCAAAGCCTTAAACACCCCGACCCACACAGCTATCAGCAAGATGTTACACAACGTACCACATAACAGAAACAGAAGACCCACGATGCAAAACACCCTAGAGGTCCCAAAAGCAATGACAAAATGTACAAAAGCAACAATGAATAGGGCCTTTACGATTTACGCACCTAGAGCATGGAATGCCCTCCCCACTTATATTCGAAACATCACCAACCTAACCCACTTCAGGAAGGCATTAAAGCATCACCTGTTCACTACATACTACCCCGAACCCAGCCTTAGTAAACATGCATGGTGCCCCTCAGACAATCACCCACTGCACCTAACTAATCAGACCCAGCATGAAAAAGGATAATCAGCTCTGTCTCCTAACAGTACTCCCTGAAACAGAATTTAGACACCCAATGTAAATAAGATGTAGATAGACCCTGCCTGAAAGTAGGTACCAGTGTAAATACAATGTAGATAGTTTCCCCAGTTATTTCCAAGTTGATCTCCCCATTCATTGTAAATACAACTCAGAGTGCCTGCGTTGTATAGTTGATGTTTAATGTAAACCGCACTGATCTAAAATAGCGCGATATAGAAGAAATGTTAAATAAATAAATAAAATAATAAATAATATTGTCTTCCAAATTTTGGGCAGAGCCTTGTAAGTACGGTAACAGCTGCATCAGATTGCTGTAATACTTCTATGGGAATGCCATCAATGCCTGGTGCTTTCAGTGCTGCTTCAACTTCTTCTTTCATCACCAATGATTCCGGATCATAAAGTACAGATTGAAATGGCTGTTGGTCCACTTGATCTTTATCATATAAAAACTCTGTATATTCTTTCCACCTTTTCTTGATCTTCTCAGCATCATTCAATATAGAAACTTGAGCATCTTGTAACATTCCAATTCGAGGCTGGAATTTTTTCTTTAACTCTCGTAGCTTTAGGAAAGCTGATCTTGTTTTTTCTCTAATAGGTTCTGCTTCTATTTCCTTGCATGTGTCATTGTAGTACTTTTCCTTGTTCTGTCTTGCTGTACATTGAAAATCTCGGAGTTCTGCAATTGTCTTTCTTTCTCCTCTGGCTTTAGCTTCTCTGCGTTTCTGGGCAATTTTCAGAGTTTCTTCCATCATCCATTTTGGCCGCTTTTTATTTATTTATTAAACCAGTTTTGTATACCACTTTATCCTTCAATCAAAGTGGTTGACAACACAGTGGGGTCTTCATTGAATGAGAGGGTTGGGGCGACAAGACGTACATACAGACTTTTAGTCAATTGGTTCTTAGTTTTCCTCTATGCATGTCGGTGGGGCGTAGGTTATCTATGTTACATGTGCAAAGTGCTCTGTGAACAGGAGGGTTTTGAGGGATTTGCGGAAGTCCTTGATGTCGTTTAGGGCTCTTAATTCATCCAGGAGGAAGTTCCAAAGAAAGAGATCGCTCTGTTGCAGGTAGTCTGTTTTGTCTTCTGGTATCCCGTGGGTGTGCGGAGTCTGTTGTTGCCGTTAGCTCGTCTAGGTCTGCTGGTTGTTTCCCTGATCAATGTGTTGTGTAGGACATTTGCTGAGCACTCATGTATGATTTTGAAGATGTTTAGAGTTTAGCTTTTGCTTTTACACCTTTTGTAGAGACTTCTCGCTTTCCTCTAAAACAACCTTCTTGATGTCATTCCATAACTCTTCTGGAGCTCTGTCATTTGTATCTAAAGCAGCAAATCGATTTTGCAGGCAGTCTTTAAATTCCAGTGGTATATTCTCAAGGTCATATTTTACTGCATTCATGAGTGGTTTGCTCTTTTTCAACTTTAGCTTGAATTTGCATACTAGTAGTTGATGATCTGTACCACAGTCAGCTCCAGGTTTTGTCTTTGTTGATGTTATAGAGCTTTTCCATTGTTGACTTCCACAGATGTAGTCAATTTGATTTTTGTACAATCCATTGGGTGAAGTCCATGTGTACAATCGCCACTTTTGTTGCTGAAAGAAGGTGTTTGAGATGAATAGATCGTTGGTCTTGCAGAATTCTGAGTCTTTCTCCATCTTCATTTCTGTTGCCAAGTCCATATTTTCCAACCACTTTGCCTTCTTTGTTGCCAACATTTGCGTTCCAGTCACCCATGACTATCAGGATATCTTGTTTGCATGTTCTGTCAATTTCAGCTTGAACTTGTTCATAGAACTCTTCAAGTTCATCCTCTTCTGCAGCTGTTGTTGGGGCATATACCTGAATTATAGTTGTGTTGATAGGCATTCCTCGCAGACAAATAGAGATTAAGCGTTCACTGACTGCATTGTATTTCATTACAGTTCTTGCAAGTTTCTTCTTTATTATAAATGCAACACCATTTCTTCTTTGTCTTTTATTTCCAGCATAGTAGACCATGTGATCATCTGATGCAAAGTGCCCGATGCCAGTCTATTTCAGTTCGCTGGCACCCAACAGATCAAGTTGTATATGTTCCATTTCATGCTTGACCACCTCCAACTTCCCTTGGTTCATGCTTCGTATGTTCCATGCTCCAATATGTAAGACATCTTTACAGCTTCTGACTCTCATTTCATGCACAGCTACATCAACAGTCACACGTCCGAAGGGCTTTGAACCAACCAGATCATAAATGCTGGCTTTACTCTGAAAAGTTTTCAACTCTTTCCCAGTAGCTAATTGAGTGCCTTCCGATCCGAGGGTCTCATTTTCCAGCACTATAGTGCAATTTGTTTTGTTGTGACTATCCATTGGGTTTTCATGGCAAGATACAGATGTAGATTGCCGGACCTTTCCTCTGTGTGGTTTAAGTTTAGTGTTGTTGCCATTGTCACAGAAATGTGATCCTCCGCCATCAACACTGTCTCATTCTGCTTTACTTAAAAAGGTCAGGCTAAAGAATCAGGTCCTCATCGTTTCATTTAATGTGACCTATGTTCTTACATTGTCTGGTTCTGTGTAAACTGTCTTGACTAGTAAATACAACAGCATAAAAGAGTTGTTAAATAAATAAATGCTTTGGGGGTCATTCCAGAAACTGAATAAGCGTTTGGTAAGGCCTGCTAGGGACATTTATGTCGCAAAAACATCTACAAAGTTATTCCGGCACATGGCGCCTGCACACATTTATCTTGCTAGCATGGGGACGGCCACATGAATCCATGAGGGGCGGAACAGGGATGTGTCTGGCCACAGAGATATGTATAGCATATTCCTGAATGCACTGTGCACATTTACGGCCTGCCCCGCAGACTTGCCTGTTATTCCTGCCGGAGATGTGAAATAAGTCAAGTACTTAGAATTTTTTCTGCTGTATTCTACAGTTCATCCCTGCAAGTGAAGTGTGTGTGTGTGTGTGTGTGTGTTTTGAGAGTTGCACAAGAGGATCTGGTTTGCTGATTTGCAGTTCAGGGAGGACATGACCGCCTGGTCAGGAGCTGGACCTTATGGATGACCACAGCGTCACCTGGTTCCTCTGTAATATAGCAGCCATACATCAGCTGTGCCAAGCACTGGGAGACATGACTGATGTGTCAGCATTCCCCAGATTGTGCCATGAGGCCTCTTGCATCCTTCCCATTTCAGGATCTTTGCAAGTTGTGAGAGTGGTGATATATCTGAAGGCTGGCTACCTGGTATGATGACACACAGATCCCTCCACCCATACCCACACAGGCCTGACCAGTGGAGCATTGCCACAAAGCTGACTGTGGGAAGGCAGCCAGGGTTGTCTCACAGATAGCAGATGTATGAAGACCAAAATAAGCCAGGACAGAGAGTGGACATTGTATGGGACAAGTGTAGACACATGTAGGGATCAACTGTGAGAAATGCCAGTACCTAGATATGTGGGAAACAGATGCCTTAGCCAGAAAGCCATTGACATTAGAGGAGCATAGGTTTATCATAGGTTTTTATAAGTACTGGACTTATTCCACATCTCCGGCAGGAATAACAGGCAAGTCTGCGGGGCAGGCCGTAAATGTGCACAGTGCATTCAGGAATATGCTATACATATATCGCAATATAATGCACTTTTTGGGGAATTGCAAAGTTAGTTTAGGTTTTCTGTGAGGTTGGTAAAGGTCCATACTTAGCATTTTAAGGAGCGTTTTTAGGAATGACCAATGCTAAAATAACTGAGGCAGTGTTATATGCCAAGTAATGTGTGATGCAAGATATGACAAACATGTTAATATTTACTTGATTTTATAATATATTACAGTGCACTGAGAGTACTTTGCAGTGTTCTGGTCCTGAAACAGACTAGTGTATATGGTCTAGTTTGCATTAGCATTTATATATCATCAGAATTTGTCTAGTTTGCATCAGCAGAACATTGTCAGTGAGAACAGCAGATTAGGAGATGCACGTTTTAACTGAGGCGGCGTGGCCACCAGAGGCGTCCACAGGTATATTGTGGAGATGGGTTATTAGAAACGTGCAACTTCACAGAATACAGTGAGCGCAGGGATGTCCAATTGTTTTCAGCATTTACCCAGTCCTTAATATTAGTGAGGGACATGTTTCTATGCTTCACTCTATGGCCTGTGCTTGCACCCTTGTACGGTTCTCACTGTGGATACTTGCATGGGCCGGCTGAACAGCGTGCTGGATGTGCTGTGCTGGACACATCTAGAAACCAATCCCAAAAACATGGGCGCGTCTATACCCACAATTGCGGAATTTGCATGGATTTGTGTCCGTGTCTGATTTAAACGTGTTCAACGAAGATAATCAGCTTATTGGGAATCTGCCTCTTTGTGTTTATGCTGATCTGATCCATTTTAGGACTATATTGAAGACGTTTTTGTTTACAGGCACCTATGGTAGAGTATGATAGGTTTTGTAGGTTAGTCAAGAAATAATGAAACTGACTGTAGTCTTTTGAAGTCATTTTATAATAGCATCTTGTACTATGTCGAAAATATTGCTCTGTGTTATTGATATGTCCTATAATCTGTATGTATTTTAATATGTGTATTCACTGTGAGCTGTTTAGAATTCTAGATATAATGGCATAGAAGAAATAATAAATGAAGTGAAAATGAAAAATGATTTAACGTGTGCACATATTTTTTATCCAAACAGCAATCTGATTTTTCAATATAAATTATGCAGGTAGGTTTTGTTTATATATCAGATTGGTTCATGTGGGCTGAAATGTGCCCTCATACATTGCCAGTTAGGTGCCTTATTGATAACTTAGCCCCTTTAGGATGTGGCCATGGAAGTTTCCAGAAGCAGAATGCTCCATAGATTCTCTACTCTAAGATTGTCTTCTACTCAAGATAGTAAAATTGAAAGCAAACATTTCAATTTTCTTCATTTTCTAATTTCCTCTTGGAAGCAGGAACACATTAATTCCATTTAAGTTATATTACTTAGTATTCAAATGCCAAAATACTTAGCTGAAAATGTCAAATGACTTGGATCTCACCAATGGATTTCTCCAAGTACTATAAATCTGAAATCGTGTCAAGTCCAAAAAAAAAAAAAGAGGGTACATGGACATGCAGAGATGGCAGCTTCCTATTTATTTGAGTTTCTGGAATCAAAGTTAAAATATTTTCAGATGAAGTTAATAATTTTGATTATTACTTGAACCTCATAACCGTAAGTATCAGGTCCAAAATCAAGCAATTAAAACAAGTAAAGTAGCATTCATCAAATAGCCAAACAGTATGTTGAAATACAGCCATGTTTAGGTCTCTGAATATGCAAAAACTGTTTAAAAGCTTAAACTAACATTGCATAACTAAGTTCCTTGCACTTGGCATGTACTAGTTGTCTCCTGGTCATTCTGGAATGGCATGGCATATTGCTGCTGCAATTAGTAAGGACAGAAAGAAATAGAGCACATTAGGGAGACAATGTATATTCATTGGCATGCATCCAGTTTGTTGGTGAACTTTGAAAAATATAGGGGCATGTTGACAAAAGTGCGGTGCTGCGATGGTTGCAAAAATTAAGACGGGGTAAATCCAAAGCTCATGCGGTAAAGGATGGGAGTGTGGACAGCATCTGCCTTGTACTTACCACCTAACCTGCAGTGGCAGATAGCAGGGGCACACATATGCTGTCAAGGTACGTAATGTGTGCCCCAGCCCTGTTTAATAAAACATAGCCTCGAGGGCACAGAAGACCAATACCCCTGATCTCAGCCCTCCCCTCTGATAGACCCCCCCCCCCCCACACCTGGATAAGCAAACTCCACCCTCCCCCATCTTCTCAAATCTGCCCCAGCATTTAGAGGGATAGCCTTGGTTGTCTAGTAAACAGGGCAGCAGCAATCCCCCTCCGCTCCTGCCCTGTTGTCTCCTGGATTCGAAATGGCAGCTATGACTCCTAGATGTATTCTCATGGTAGTACCACTAGAGGTCAGTCTGTCAAAGGCCATTGCTCCTTATTTGGCAGATTGACCCCTATTGGTAGTACTGTGAAATGGTGCATAGAAAGCTATTCCATTGCGTTTGCATTAAGTATGAATAACACAGGTACACTACCAAAAAACTGCCTCCAGTTTTGCAACTGATTCCTATAGATTTTGGGGTGCTGAATCCAGGAAAAATAGCCAAAATGTTCCATCACGTCACATTTTCTTGCAAAATTAGATTTCTTATCCATATAAGGAAAGTTCACATAATTTCTTTTTAGCCGACTGCAGTTTATTTTCTTGGCCCAAAATAGAGGTTGTAATGGTTAACTAACTAGAAACACTCCCTCATGATATTTTAGAGTGTTTTGTATTCATTTTATACATTAACAGGACAATTGGGAGGCGGGGGGCTAAATCCAGTACTCGCGCTGGCGCATGTTCTTTCCTGTTCGCCTCGCCTCGTTCGCTCGCTCAAACACGGTGGTTGCGACATGAACGTTCCTGTCAAATTTCAGTTTCTTGCAAGTTCATTATTACCTTTTGTTTGCTCAGTCGTAATCCAGCTTTATTCCGAAGTGGTTCACTACAGTTGTAGTTTGCAGTGCTGTGTATTTGTGATGGCTCACAGAGCCAGAGGTTGCGTCAACTCTCCGGACAGTTTTTGTTTTATTTGTGGGGAATATACCGTGAAAAAGCGGCAGAGGAACATTTCTGCATTTATTAAAAAAGTATATTTCGCCTATTTCGGTTTGAAGTTAGGCGATCAAGACAAACCGTGGGCTCCTCACAAAGTGTGCAAGACATGTGAGGAAGATCTACGCTTATGGATGAAAGGTAAAAAACAAGCATTTCGTTTCGGAATACCTATGATGTGGCGTGAACAAAAAGACCACAGCAGTGACTGCTATTTTTGCTCTTGCATTGTGAAGGGATACAACTTAAAAAATAAGAACGTAATAAGTTACCCCAACCTTCCCTCAGCAATTAGGCCTATGCCTCATAGCAACGAAGTACCTGTGCCTGAACCACCAAAATCTTTGGATCATATTTGTGTGGACGGTTCTGATCATGATGAGACTCATCAGATGGCTTTTCCCGATGAGTCCAGTACTTCCGAGTTTGAAACTGAACCAGATCCGAAACCTGAACTTTTCTCTCAAGTTGAATTGAATGATTTAGTCCGGGATTTAGGACTCCCAAAAGATGCTGCCCAACTGCTAGGTTCTCGGCTTAAACAGAAAAATCTATTGTCACCAGGAACAACTTTTTATTGGTACCGCAACCGCGAGACACAATTTTTGAAGTATTTCAGCAAAGAGGAAGATTTGGTATTTTGCAACGATATATACGGAGTGATGGAAAAGTTTAAACTCAAGTATGATCCTGCTGAATGGCGGCTGTTCATTGATTCGTCAAAAGACAGCATAAAAGGTGTTCTTCTTCATAATGGCAACACATTCGCTTCAGTTCCTATTGCTCACTCTGTTATTCTCCAAGAAAAATACGAGAATTTGGCCCTGATTCTTCAGAAGATTCGTTATGATGAGCATAAGTGGATGATTTGTGGAGACTTTAAAATTCTATCCATGCTATTAGGGCAGCAATCCGGTTTCACCAAATATCCCTGCTTCCTTTGCTTGTGGGATAGCCGGGCCCGCGACCTACACTGGGGGAAAAAAGACTGGCCAATTCGGGAGTATTTGAGACCCGGTGAGAAAAATGTTCTTCATGAGAGCTTGGTACCTCGTGATAAAATTCTATTACCACCTCTCCACATTATGTTGGGTCTCATTAAGCAATTCATCAAGTCCCTTCCAAAAGATGGTGAGTGCTTTCGGTACCTTTGCTC
Source organism: Ichthyophis bannanicus (assembly GCA_033557465.1). Taxonomy (NCBI): domain Eukaryota; kingdom Metazoa; phylum Chordata; class Amphibia; order Gymnophiona; family Ichthyophiidae; genus Ichthyophis; species Ichthyophis bannanicus. The sequence goes on from CM066032.1 coordinate 662,853,547, forward strand.
AAAGTTCCCCCGACTTTCTGAAGCAAAGCTAAAGGAAGGAGTGTTTGTTGGCCCTGATATAAGGAAACTCATTTCAGATGGAGCATTCGCTGAAACGATGTCTGAGAAGGAAAAAGAAGCCTGGGATTCCTTCAAGGATGTTGTTCTCAAATTCTTGGGGAACAGGCGGGATGAGAACTATAAGGATATTGTTGCCAGGATGCTCAATGCCTTCAAAGAACAAGGCTGTAACATGAGCCTGAAAGTCCATTTCTTGCACTCCCATGTGAACTACTTTCCCGAAAACTTGGGGGCGTACAGTGAAGAACAAGGTGAAAGGTTTCACCAGGACATCAAGGACGCAGAGAGAAGGTACCAAGGAAGATGGAACACCACTATGATGGCTGATTTCTGCTGGTTGCTGCTGCGGGAAACCCCAGATGAAAAATACGCCAAGCAGCGCACCAAGAGAAGCATTCGGGGGAAGAAGAAACGGGCCCACCAGGAGATTGATTGACCCAAGAATGACTTTAAAATCTAAACTGTGTTGACAAATATTGTGTTTTTACTAAACTTTGAAATAAAAATTTGCTAGTTATTACCACAGTGTCGGATCTCATTTATTAGAATTTTATTTTCACACCATCGGGTGTTTGTCTTCATGTATTGCAATGGTGCGGTTTGCGTTTTCTATTCTTACATACATACCTGTACAACATTTTTTGCACATTTCTTTGCTTTGCTTTGTGTCTAACCTCGCTCTTATATGCTCAATGTTTGTGCACATGTATGTGGCTGTTTTAAGTGCAGACAATTTTGCTACCATCACAGTGTGTTTTGTTGACATTACTCTATTCTTATGTGCTGCCTTGTTACAATTTTCTTTATTCTTATTTGAATAACTACTAAACAATTAGTATAAAGAATTCATCCAAGAAACTTTTATCTCGATCGCACTCAATCTGAAACGTTCACCTCAAACTGCTAACCCAATGTAGCAAAAGATCTGTACGTGATGGAGCAAATTGGTTACCAGATTTGGATTCAGCGCACCAAAAAACATAAAAATCAATCGAAACATTAGAGGCAGTTTAAAAAAAAGTTTTTTTAGTGTACCTGTGTAATTCTTATTTGTTTTATATTTTATTCAAATGTTACAACATGACACAACAATGGTACTGTATATCAAGAAATTAACTACAACTGCATTACAACAGTCTCTGTTTGCGTATTTCTATTATCTTAATTTAGTTATTGCAAACCATTTCTGAAGAGAGCATCCCTTTTCCATTCCAGCATGACATAAGAACAAAAGAGCATAAGATATTCCATACTGGGTCAGACCAAAGGTCAATCAAGCCCAGAATGCTGTTTCCAACAGTGACCAATCCATGTAACAAGCATCTGGCAGGATCCCAAAAAGCAGCAAAGTTTCATGCTGCTTATCCCAGGGGTAAGCAGTGGCTTTCCTCAAGTCTACCTTAATATCCATTTATGGACTTTCCCTCTAGGAACTTGTCCAGGTTGCTTATGTTCTACTCTTAACATATCCTTTTGGGAATTTGTTTTTTTTAATTACATTTTTTCTAAATGTTTTATATTTACCTTTTTGGTTTTGTATGCCACTTTGATGGTTATTTGTGTCTGCATAGCATTGTATTAAATAAAATAAATACCTGCATAAGGAAACTGCATTTACTAACATTCTCTTGGAGCAAATTCCAGGACTTTTTCTATTGTTCTTAATGGTCATGGTACAATGAATGCTCTTTCAATCAGCTAACTGACAGCAGTATTCCTGATTATATCATCATCACACCAGCTGCTTAAGGTTTGGGCTAATCTGTGGACCTTGCAGAATTTATCCCCAATTATAATGTGGAACCTTGTATATGTAGTCCCTATCCTGGATACAGTCCTTAGAGTGGTCTTTATGCTGCTTGGCAGACTGGGAGTCTCTATTCTTTGACTTAAATTTAAGGGTTCTTTGAACAGCAACCAATATACGCTGGGAGGCCCTTGACACTCAACCTCCTTTCATACCTCGTCCCTTCTCAGAATAACTGAGTCCAGTCCAGAGTTTGTGTTCTGATCCAAAGGTTTACTTAAACCTTAGGGTCACTGGTACAATATTTGTAACAAATGGCAAAACGCAACAACAAAAACGATATTACCTCTAAACCTTTTAATTTAGAATTTTTTGTAAGCTGCTTTGCATACCCTCAAAAAAGCAGTTTAGTAAAACTAAATCATAAACCATATTGCAGGCAGTTTACTCCTTCTCTTTTCTCTACTTTGGTACATTCAGGTTATTTCTTCATTTCACTCTGGGTTTTATAACGCCCTACTCTGAATACTCTGTTGCTGGAAGTTAAATTCAGGTGTCTCCACTCCTGCACCTTTAATACTTAGTGTGGTTTTTACCTGAATGGGAACCTCTCTCCTGCTTTATTACTCCTTAGAAGTGTACCCGGAGCTGGTGGTGATGCAGGCAAAGGTCCCCCAAACTGTGCTGGATTCACTCCTTGCTCTGCTTTCACTGTTCAGTGAAGAGGTCCTGAATTCCTCCCTTCTGTAGAGCTGGCAGCCTCCTCAGATGCAGGTCCACATCTGCTCTACAGATGAGCCTGGCTTAGATGTTCCTTGATTATCAAGATGTCTTCATCTTGAAGTTTCTTCTGTGTCTCTTGGTGAGTGAATGGCAGTAATCCTCTCTCCTGTAGAGTGAAAGGGGGTGCTGGCGGGTTTTGCATAGTCGCTCATTTTTCCCTAGCTCTCTACTTCTCTGTTGCTATGCCTGTGGCTCCTCCTAAAGAGAATGAGGAGCTAGGGTTTGGTCATCCTCAGCTGCCCTTCCAAGGGGTAGATGCCTTACTCCTGCATAGTGCAGGGCTGTGTGCCAAAGACAGAGTTCTGCCTTTGGGAATGGTTTAATTAGGTCTTTCATTTTCCTTCCTAGAGGAGTATCCTCCCAAAATGGGGAAACTGGGCAGAATGAAACCTCTCCTGTTCTGGAAAATACTAGCTCTTCTTCCTCTTATATTCTAGTACTCTGATGGCATCAGTTGCTGAAAGCGATGACATCGAAGCAGCCTCTACATATAATTTTTTTTTTTTTTTAAATAGTTTATTTATAATCCACCATAAACAGTACAACAAAGTACATATAAGCAAACAGAGGGACCGGGAGGGCGTGGTGTACTCTGATCCCCGCCCCCCCGGGCAATACAAAGAGAAGCACAAGGTGGCATTTAACAAAATATTTCCCCTCCCCTCCCACCCCCCATGCTGTCTGCCCCTCCCATCTGTCTCCCCCCGCCCCCCTGATACAACTTGTGGTGTTGCCCTTCTCACAATCAATCCTCCTTGTACCACTCAAGGTAGTACCTCAGCTCCCATACTGTAAAATCTCATTCCGACTTCTGGGCCCCAGTTGTACAATGTAAGGCTCCCATACCGCCATAAAGGCCGGCCACCGTTTGACACTGCCCCGCGCCCAGCGATGTTCCATTTGCATCAATTGGTGAAAGTTGTTCCTCCACTCTCCGAAAGCAGGGGGCTGGGGATCCCTCCACAGTCGAAGGATCGGCGCCTTCCCCACCAGACAAGCCTTTCGGACCAATAGCCGTTCCCCCTTCTTTCCTGGGCATGGGGGGGGTAGGGAGTCCAGCACCACAAGGGAGCCCGACCACCGGATGCGCTGCCGAAGAAGACCCCCCAAAAAGGAAGAGATTTTAAGCCAATAGGGCTGCAAAGATGGACATTCCCACCACATATGGAGGAGGGTCGCCAAGGGCTCCGAGCAACGGGGGCAACTGCCGTCTGTAGTAAGTCGGCTCCGCAGCGCCCGCCTCGGGGAGAAGTGAACTCTAGTGAGACACTTAAACTGGACCTCCCTCCAACGCATCCCTCGAGCTAGGCCAACTATGCGGGAGAGTGCCGCCCGCACCGTGCCAGGGGGCACTGCACATGCCAATTCCCCCTCCCAAGCCAGCTCCACCTCCCGGTAGTCCGGGGCGGGACTGAGGTCAACCACTCGGACTTTGAGGACAGATATCGATACCGGAACGTCGCCCCCAAGGCCAAAGAAATCCAGAATCCGCTGAGCCCTCTCAGCAGAAAGTGCCTCTCGCGGCAAGGAGGATATATAGTGGGCCACCTGAATGTAAGCATAGGCGTGCCGAGGGGAAAGGTCCCACTCCCGACTCAGCGCCCCAAAGGATTTGCAGATTCCCGAGGGTTCTACCAAGTGGCCAAGGAGCTTGATTCCACGGCTATCCCAGTCCTGAAAAAGTATCGACTCCGAGCCCGAAGGAAAAGAAAGATTCCCTCGCAATGGCAACCAACTAGAGGTCTGCCATGGTGCACCCCAGCGAACGTTGAGATATTGCCAAGTCCGTTTCGCCGAGATGATCAACACACTCTGCCTTATATAACGGGGGAGACCCGGGTTGGCTCCATGCAGGACCCCTAACAGAGTGAGCGGGGCGACAAAACATTCCTCTAGACACCGGGGTGTGTAGTGAGCAGTGTCACCCAGCCAGTCCGTCAGATGTCGCGCTTGGCAGGCTAAGGCATAGGCCCGCAGATCCGGGAGACCCATCCCCCCCGCACGCCACCTGCCCAGTAGCCGGGCCCACGGGATACGTGCCCTTCCCCCCCCCCAGAAAAAGGAGTGAAAGCAGGCCTCGATGCGGCGGAGATCTTTGCGGAGCAGCCACACTGGCAGAGTCTGAAGCCAGTAAAGGAGGCGGGGGAGGACCACCATCTGTACCGCCGCTATCTTCCCTGAGAGGGACAGTGGGAGAGCCCTCCACGCCCGCAGTTGCGTTTGCAATCTTCTCAGGATCCGATCGAGATTACGGCCATACAACTTGCCGGGGTGACTGGGCAGGGCAATCCCCAAGTATATGAACTCATCTGTTGCCCATTTGAGCGGGAACCCTCCGGCCCACGCACCCCGAAGAGTGCCTGATACATCAAGGGCCTCTGATTTCTCTTTATTGATGCGCAATCCCGCCACTCTCCCAAACCTGTCAAATTCCAACATCAGACCACGCAGGGAACGCTTCGGGGAGAGTAGGTGAACAAGTAGATCGTCGGCAAATGCAGAGAGCTTGAATTCTTGTGAGCCAATGCGCACTCCGGAGATCTCTCTGGAGGCCTCGATGGTCCTAATCAAGGGGTCGAGGGAAAGGACAAAAAGCAGGGGGGAGAGGGGACACCCTTGCCGTGTCCCACGGCCTAAATCAAAAGCCTCCGACGCGATGCCATTGCAAACCACCCCCGCCGTCGGCTGGGCATAGAGACTTCGCACCATCCGGCAGAAACGGGTACCAAGTCCATATTCCGGCAAAAGTGCCCAGAGATAGTCCCAATTCACCCGATCGAAGGCCTTTTCGGCATCGAAACTAATCAACAAAGAAGGTAGTTGGTGATGGTGGGCCCACTCCAGAGAAAGCAGAATTTTCCGCAAGTTTCGCACTGCGTAGCGGCTCCAGACAAAGCCCACCTGAGAGTCATGCACGAGGTGACTCAACACCTCCGCGAGCCTAGTAGCCAAAATCTTAGCTAATACTTTCAAGTCAAAATTAAGCAGCGAGATAGGCCTATAGGAGCCAGCCGCTAAGGGATCCTTGCCCGGCTTAGGGATCAACACAATATGAGCGTGATTGTTCCCCCATCGGAAGGCCCCCTGCTCAATACGACGGTCATAGACTGCCAACAATGTTGGGGTCACAGTGTCTCCTAAGAGCTTGTAAAACTCAGCGCCCAGGCCGTCCGGACCAGGCGACTTGAAACAACAGGCTGAGGTGATTACCACCTGGACCTCCTGAGCCGTCAACGGCTGCTCCAGAGACTCACGCTGTGCTGGAGACAATTGCGGGAGGTCAAGGCCCTTCAGATAATCACATAGGTCAGCCGGCGGCACACTCTCGGTCTCATACAGAGATTGGAAAAAGGTCTTGAAAAGTTGCGCAATTTCCTCCTTTTCTCTGCAGAGTCTACCGGTGTCATCTCGCAGGGCAGCCACCAGACGGGAGCCGCGCTGTCCCCGCAGACATCGGGCAAGCAACCGCCCCGTTTTGTCTCCGTGACAATACATCTGATACCGATAGTAAAGGTGGGATTTCTTGGCCCGTTGGTGTATTAGCTCGTTTAACGCCACCTGAGCTTCCCAAAGCCGCTTTTTAGTCGTTACAAGTGGGGCACGAGCACAGCGGCGGCGCAGATTCACCACCTGTCGTTCTAAACGTATGATGCGGTCAGCGATCAGCCGGCGCTTACGGGCCGCAAAGCCGCTACTATCGCCACGCAAACACTACTTTCGCCGTCTCCCAGACCAATTCCGGGTCCCCCTCATGACACCGATGATCGTCCAAAAATTCGTGCCAGCGCTGGCGAAGGAAGCCATGGAACTGAGCATCATGGTAAAGATCAAGCGGGAAGCGCCAGAGTCGAGACCCAGAAGAAGAGGCTGTCCCCCAGTGTAATTCCAACCACACCCAAGCGTGGTGGTCGGAGATCTCCACCGGACCGATCTGAGTCTCTCCCACCCTGGAAAGGGCTCCCCCCGAAAGCAAAATGTAGTCAATACGGGCACTCGAACCGTGCGCCCGAGATTGATGGGTGTAATCCCTTTCCAGGGGATGGAGCAATCGCCAGGGGTCTACCAGATCCAACCGTTTCCGGAATCTCTGCAACATGCGGGTCATAGGGATCCTGTCCCGGCTCCCCCCCCCTGTTGAAGTATCCAATTCGACATCTAGGATGCCATTGAAATCGCCCCCTATGAGCAAGGGACAATCGGGAAGCTGTTCAATCCGGGAGGCGAAATCACAAAAGAAGTTGGGGACATACGTATTAGGCCCGTAAAGGTTACCAATAGTGACTAATTTCCCATCAAGGTAACCATGCAAAAGCAAATATCTGCCCAGGTCATCCGCTGTGAGGGTGCTCAACGAAAAGCGAACTCTCTTGTGGAACAAGACCGCCACACCCCCCTTCCGTCCCTGTGCAGGGGAACCCCAGACCTGACCCACCCACGAACGGCATAGCTTATCATGCTCCTCAGCTGTCTGGTGGGTTTCTTGCAGGAGGGCGATATCACACTTTTGGCGAGCAAGGGCTTGCAGCACCTTATAGCGCTTGAGCGGGCTCCCCAGTCCGCACACATTCCAAGTAACAATCTTTAGAGGCATGAGGCAGTGTCAAAGATCCGGCAAAGGGCTAAGCATACATATAGTAGGGAGGTCCTCCCAGCCTGGGACCCCCCTCTCGCTAGCAGTTTAAGGGCGCAACACCACAAAGTTACCCAAAAAAGCCCGGTTACCCCATACCCTCCCTCACCCTCCCCCCCTTCCTCCCCCCCTTCCCTCCCTCCCGTCCTCCCCCCCCCCCTTCCCTCCCTCCACCCGTCCTTCCCCCCCCCAATTCCTACAAGTCCACCCACCCGGTCGGACAACTTCCACTGACAGTCGGGATACCCCTCCCCCTATGCCCTCCCCTCCCACCCCTATGCTAACGGTGTCCCGCGGTGTGTGTCCCCCATAGGGCCGAGCTGCCTAATCATATAAAGGAGGGGTCTCCCCTGATCGCAAAATCAACCCATTCCCGCATCCACCCAATCGCAGTCCCATGGGTCCACGCACCCCCCTGACGCCATTTCTTTTTCCCCCCCCCCCCCGCGCCCAGCCTCATAAGGGGCCAGCGAGGGGTCTCCGGGCCCGTCAGCCCGGGACACCGGGTGTCCCTAACAGTAGCCCTAACAGTGCACTCAGGCGTCGCACTGCCAGGGGGGGGTGGCCGGGCTCGTCCCTCCTCACTAACAGGAGGGGGGGGGAGGAGGAGGACCGCCCGCCCCTCCACGGCGAACCCCTCCTCCCCCCTTCACCCCGGGCTCGGACGGCGGTGCCCAGGACGTAGACAGGCCCCAAGCAGGCCAGGAGAGTCCGCCTCCGGGGGGAGACGCGTGCAGAATCGCAGCCCCCCCTCCATCTTCGTACCCATCAGGGATATCAGCGATGGTGATTGTAGTCTCGGAAATTAATCCCCCCTGGTGCCTCTGCTCCTATCAGCAGGCGCAGAGGTAGGCCCTATCCCCCGGAGATCCGGTTCGGCACGGAGGGGGTGTGGGGGGGAAAAAAAAAAAAAAAACAGAGACGGCCCAACCCCTGTAATCGCACCCAGACTGGGGGGGGCCAGGGCTCTATCCCAGGGAACACCACCGAGGCGAGTGTAACAAGTGCCAGCAGCAGCTGAAACAAAATAATCCTGCGAGCTATACAACATGGAGACAAAGTAACCCCACATAGGCTACATAATGTTACACTGTTACCATGACCTTGTACATCCGCAGGGAGGCTCTCAGACGTAGGGATGCACAGCGATCGTTTCAGTGGTGGGGCCCATTCTAAAAAAGCCTGAGAAATCAAGGCCCAAGAGAATCGGCAAAAAAAAGGGAAATAAAAAGAAGGTGAATGAAATAAGTAACAATAGAAAGGAAATCAAAAATAGGAAAAAATAGGGGGGGGGGGGAGGGGAAACAAAGCAACACTTCCAAAAACCCAGAGCCTCCATGCGAGCTAAATACTGATAAACTAAAAAAAAATTAAAAAAAATTAATACATGAAAAAATAAGGGAATAAGATGGCCAAGACAAAAGTATGGGTCAGGGGGAAAAAAGAGGAAGCAAAAGCAAAAAAAAAAAAATGTCCAGGCTAGCCGGCACATAGTAGTCCACGGCAGTCCAAGGTCTTTGGAGCCTATCGGTAGGGGCCCTCAAGAAGGAGTTGGGCTAGGCACGTTGAGGGATTCTAAGAACACAGCTGCTTCTACCGGCGTCGCGAGGAATCTTGTACGGCCCTGGTGCTCCACCCTCAGGCGGGCTGGGTACAGCAACGAAAAGCGGATTCCTCTAGCGAAAAGCTGGGCGCAGGCTGAAGAGAAGGCTCGTCGCTGTTGGCTAACAAGGACGGAATAGTCCTGGAAGACAAGGATGCGTTCAGCAGGCGGAGGGTCGGAAACCCTGCGGTTGCGAGCAAGTCGCAGCACCTCCTCCTTCTGTCGGTATTCCTGGAACCGGGCGATGACTGCTCGGGGACGCTGCGCTTGCTCTCTGCGGCGGGGTCCCAGTCTGTGCACGCGGTCCAGCTTTACCCGACCTCCATCGGCCCCGCCAACAAGTTGATCCAGCCACGATTGCAGGTAATTGGAGAGGGCTCCATCTCCCACGGATTCAGGGATCCCTATGAAACGTAAGTTTTTGCGGCGCCCCCTGTTCTCCAAATCGTCCAGCTTCTCACTCTGCTGTTTGACGACGGATTCGAGGGCAGCCAGCTTAGCCGTGAGAGAATGTTGGGAGTCCTCGACCTCAGCGATGCGCGCCTCAGCCTGCTCCATTCGCCCAGTAAATTCGGAGAAACTTTGATTAAGGGTCTGAAGGCTCGCTGTGAGGGTTTGGAAGCGGGCGTCTAGTGCACTCACCACCGCTGCGCTCACCTCGGCCACTAGGTCAGAGCCATCCCCCGATCTCGGGCTAGCAGGGGCCCCTTCAGCCATTTTGGCCTCCACTGCACGTGGCTTCTCCCTCCGAACGGATTTCGTTGCCATCGGGCTAGCACTGTTTCTGCAGCCCTAGAACTGGAATTTAAAGCTCCTGGCAGAGTGTTCTATCGGGGCGGCAGTTTTGAAGGCAAACGGCGGTGTGGGATCAGATTTTTAGCAGTTTTGCGGGGTATTCTACCCGGAGCTGATCAGAGCACGTCTGGTCAGCTCATTGCCAGACCGGAAGTCGACCTCTACATATAATTAAAAAACTGCAGAATAGTTCTTCCACTGTATAGCCCTGTGTTGGGTTGTACGTTCTTAATCTTCAGTGACTGATCAGTTTGATATACTGGACCACTGTGGTACAATCATTTCCTTATTTAAGGCTGACCAGGCCACTCTGGTTGACATCCTCTTGAGTGATACAGACTGCACTTAGATAAATCAAGACCACTTGTTGAGCTCCTACAAGGAGCTGAGGCTGAATAAATAAGTCCATATCACTCTGTAAGACAATCTTAAGAGCTGGGATGCATGGGACCACCAAGGAAAGAACAAAAAGTATCCGTCAGTGGATTCTGGCCCAGGTGCCATAAGTGACTCACCCTGCTATAGTGGTAATACAAAAATGGATGTGTCAGTTCCAATTTCAATTTTTTGGGATTTATTTTGAATTTTGCCCTGATCTGCCATGAAGAAAGTGGGTGAGATTTCCCCCAAGCAAATGGGTAAAATATGAAATTTTAATCAAATTAAAACTGGTTGGATTTTGACCACAAATTGGTTTTATATGCTGGAATTTTATAAGGCAGATCTTTGCTCTTCCACTACATTTTTTTTCTTTTAATGAGCGGGTCACATTTGGGTCGATTTTCAAAGAGCCACTGAGAGGATAAAACAACTGAATGGTTTCAGCTGATTATCTTTAGGAGAATATTTAGCTGAACCTTACCAACTAGAGCCTTCATAATAAAGTGCAAAATGATTGTGCAAAAGTGTACTTCACATGAAAAATAGCTCAAAATGCCTGGAAACCCAAACAAATGCCATTATTTGGCAGTCTGATCCCTAGTTGTAGTACCGTGAGACTACAGTTAGGTGTCTAGTAGTTTTATTTTAGAAGAGGCGGCCACCAGGGAAAGAATGACTGGAGATTGCTCTGGCCCCCATTGCTCCCAGGATCCCTTCTGTGGAACAGACAACAAGGATGAAAGTGGGGTTGGCCTTCAAGTATTTTAAGGACTGAGCTTTGGAGGGGAGGGATATTCTTAAGACATTTATGTCCACTTGTGGCTGGAGGGAGTGGTAGCATTCTAGACCACCGGGATTTGGAGGACCCCTGGGGAGCATGCAGAGGGATTCTTTGGGTAATCATTTATACCCAGTGCCTGGCCTGGAGGGGGTGGGTTGTGGGGGTGTCTAATCCACAGAGATCAGAGGCCCCCAGGGATTTCAGAGAGCCTCCAAAGCAGGCAATCAGGACCAATGTCCAGCAGATGGAAAACAAATCTTGGAAAGAGGTTTTTGTTTTTACACTTAATTATGCTGTGGAATCTGTTGTCAGAGGATGTGGTCTAGGTGATTCAAAAGAGATTTGGATAAACTCTTGGAGCAAACGTTCATAAAAAATTATTAGCAAGTTGACTTAGGAGACCCATTGCTTATGCTTGGGAAAGAGCTTTGAGAAATAGATCTACTCTTTGGAGTCTGCCAGGTACTTGTGACTCAGACTGGCCACTGTCAGAGATAGGATGCTGGGTTCAATGGACCTTTGTCTGACCAAGCATGGCTTTTCTTACGTTCTTACAGTGTGTCACTGATATGTCAAATTTCGCAACAATGGGTATGAGTCCATCGACAAATGTCACTGCTTTGGCCTACAGAACATGATGCCTTTTCCCCTATGCCTGTTCTGTGCTGCTAATATAAGGAGATATGTGTTGACTGGGTTAAATATATATAATAGTTTATTGTATGGTTAGCGGTATAATATGTTGTTGAATTCTAAATGATTTCCTTCTAAACTATGTTGCCTGTGACTGACAGCCAAAAGCTGAAGGGTTAACTGACAGGTAGAAAATGTCACAGAAAGACAAAGAAAAACCAAAAGATACTAGGATCTACACCTATCATGTAACCTGCTGAAAGCCATTTCAGTCTGTTCTCTGTAGGCAGTTCAAAGAATTAGCTGTGAGAAAGGGAAGCGCTCTTCAAATTCTGGCATCTACTGCTGTAGAGAACAGGAGAGAATAGGAGCATCCTGGAGACTCCTAGCAAGGAAACAGAGAAGAAGGGCTTTTTCCATGGACTAGCAGGATGTGTTAGCCACGCCTGGTGACATCATTTGATGGTGCCATGGACGGACGGACGTGCCAAGGTAGCCCTACATCCTGGCCTGCCCCTACCTAGCCCAGTTTCAGTTCTTCCGTCTTGCCAGCAAGATGGACCTCCAGCTCTCCAAAAAAAAAAAATGTTTAATAAAGAACAGAGAGAGAAGAACATCTCCTTACAAGGAGAAGACTAGAAGGTCCAGCAAAAGGGCAGCATCGAAGCAAGCGTGAAGCCAGGGTTTAAAAAATTCCCAAGGTGTGGGAAGAAGGTGAACAGCATCAATGCACGACTGGTGCGTTCGGTGCTTGGGAGCCGACCATAAGTTAGAGGATTGCCCACACTGCTCCAGAATGTCCCCCTGAGCCAGGAAGTCAAGAAGCCATGATCTCCAGGACTTGTTTGACAAACATAGAGGATCTCTAAAGGTAAAAAGGGGACTATTGTAGTTGATATGGAAGGGCAGACTAGATAGGCCATGTGGTCTTTTTCTGCTGTCATGTTTCTATCTCTCTTGGCTATGGCTCTGTTTACCTCTCCGCCCCCTCGGATCAGGACCAGGCTGCTGACCATGTGGCATGCTGGATCCCAATACAGCACTGTGGCCCAGGATGCGCCCTCTGGAACCTCCATCCCTGGCCGTACAGCTCCTCAGGCCCCCGCTTCCTCCTCCTCCTGACTTCCACTGCTGCCAGGATTAGCCCTATAGATTGCAGATGCAGAGTAATGGTGCTGGAAATGCTGCAGCCACTGATGGCTCTGCCCTGCCTGATCTCATTGGTCAGTGCCACAGCAACAGAGGAAGCCCTAATTGGTGTCACCATGCCAACAGAGGGACTCCCCATCAGCCCAGCAACACTGGCCGAGGATCCCCCTCAATGCGGAGGCAGCCCAGTGATCAGACAGTGAACAGAGGAGAAGGCGGCCTAGTACGTGCTCCAGCAGCTGCTCAGCCTAGACAGCCATCAGGGCAAGTGCAGCCTAAAAGAGAAGATACAGACATTGCTCCTACCATTCCAGCAGCTCCTCCTCACAGTCATACCCCCACTGGTATGGATGGCCCAAGGTGAAATGAGCAAGTAAGGACATGGAAGCTGGAACCTCCACAGTGGTCCTTCAGCTCCACTCACCTTATACAACAATGTGCCTCACCACAACCTCCTGCAGTGAACACAGGGAGGACAGTCACAGATTCCACAGGACAGCGACCGCTAACAACATCCACAAGCCCCACCATGCCAAGATAGTCATCCCCAGCACCATCGCCCGGCCAATCCCTGGACACCCTGACAGCGGACAGCAAGGAGGAGGAGGAGGCAGCCACACTGGGCTCATCAGGCATGGGGGACACCCTCACGTCATGGAGTGTGGTGTTGGACCCCTCACCACCTCTGCCTCAGCCCACCCCATCAGAGGACCTAACCTTCTCCAAGTTCCTATGGAGGGTAACCGACATCCTGGCTGTCATGCCCATCGATGCTCCAGACTTGAGGGGCCAGTCCTAGAGGTACTCAAATACTTAAATACACCAAGGACAACAGTCATGTTGCCAGTCCACCAGTTGCTCTGGGACAACCTGATGAAACTGTGGCAAATACCCGCATCAGGCTCAGCCTGCTCACGCAAGCACGAGGTGAAGTACCAGGTTCAGTCCATCCCAGGGTTCACTAAGACTCGATTCCCACACCAGTCCATCATGGTGGAGTCTGATTGAGATTGAGACCCAAAACTCCTGGATGACGTGGGCAAGAAGGTGTTTTAAGGCGCCATACTGAGCGCAAAAATCGCTGCACACCTGTTCCAACATGTCCTGTTCCAGGATGCCCTATTGGGGAACCTGAAAAGCATCTGCATGGCCCTGCCTCCAGAATCACAGATGACCACCATGACAACCCTGACAGATCTGATGGAGTGAAGCAAACACCTCTCATGGATGGCCTTTGATGCCTTCGACACAGTCACCTGCACTGCTGGGACAGCCATATGTCCCCCACGACTGGTCTGGCTTCAGGCATCAGGACTAAGGGAAGACACTCATGATCGCATAGTGGATGCTCCCTGCTCAGGCGACTCTCTCTTTGGGGACAAGGTCAAGGACATAGTGAATGACATGAAGGAGTACTGCACCTCCCTGCAGACTCTCACTACAGAGGGCCTCGAGTGCAACACCAGTAGCTATAAAGGCAGCTACTACTGCAAGTCTTACTCATTGTCCAGAAGCCTCAACTCCTACCAAAGTGAGAGGCCCCAATATACAAGCAACAATCTTATTAGACCCGCTACCAGCAGAAACACCGCCAGAGGAAGCGGAAGCAGCAGAATCAAACTGTGCCCTCCTCAAGGAAGAGTACACCCTCCTTTTGACAACACACCTCAGGGCAAGCTCCCTGTAGGCAAGAGATTGTTGGCCTTTCTCATCGCCTAGAAACCCATCACAATGACGTGGGACTTCCAAATCATAGAGGAGGGGTACCGCTGTACTGAATGACCCCCCATAGTGTCTTGTGCTACAGCATATTACCTGGCAAGGATGAGGAATATAAAACCTCAGCAATCATTGATAATTGAGACTGTTTGAAGAGTCAGGTATAAGAGTGAAAACACATCTACACTGCAAAATATTAAGTAACACATTTCAGAATGTTCCTCTAGACAATATTGTGAAAGGGGCTTTACCTGTGAGAAGACTTAACTCGGCACTACTGATGAATGTTCATTCATCTCAAACGTTGCTATCATTTTTCCCAAATCTACTGAATGGTGCATCCGATGCGGTAGGATGTTAAAGGACTATAACTTTCTCATTTAATATAGCTATACATAACTTTTATGCGATTCAGGTTTGCTATTGCTTGTTCACTATTCCTGGATTCTTCCTGTTCCTGGGATGTTCTCACCTCTTCCACTTCGAGGATTGAAGAACCACTTTCCGACCTGGAAGTGGAGGACAGAGAACATCCCAGGAACAGGAAGAACCAGAGGTCAAAATCCCCAAGTTGCTGAATCAGTGACCACAAGGAAATGAAGGGTAATGGTGGTTGGTGACTCTCTTCTGAGGGCTACTGAGGCATACATCTGCTGACCAGATTTGATGTCCTGGAAGGTATGCTGTCTGCCAGGTGACAAAATCCAAGATGTTACAGAGTTTGATGAGACTCATCAAACCTACTGACCAGGGCTGGTCCAAGGGTTTATGCCACCCCCAGACCCTCCATGCCACTCCCCAGACCCTCCATGCCAACCCCAGAGATTGCGGTGCCACCAGGCCCTCCATGCTGCCCCCCTCCCAGCATCCATCTTCTTATCTGGGGGAAGGGGGAAGGCACGGCAATGTCTCTGTTGCATTGGGCTTTAAAGTTCTCATGGCCTACTACTCCTGCCTCCCTCTGATGCAACTTCCTGTTGGAGGGGTAGGAGTATCAAGAAGTTGAGTTGAAGTGGGGCAAGAGTGGCAGGCCGTGAGCGCATTAGCATGGGCACTTTAAAGCCTGACCTATGGAGGCATCTCTGTGCTGCCCCCTCCCTGAAGTGAGAAGATGGATGCCAGGAGTGGGGGCGGCACGACAGGCCGGGCAGCAATAAACTGCTGCTTCGCTAGGAGGAGGGGGGCCAACTGTGGCCTGCCACCCTAGGTGACCACCTAGTTCACCTAGTGGATGAGCTGGCCCTTCTAGTGACAATGTTGTCCTATGCTGCTCATCCATGTTGGCACAAATGATGATGCTAGGTATTCTTCCAAGCATATCAAGAGTGACTTCATGACTCTGGGAGAGTGGGTGCACAGGTGGTTTTCTCCTCAATCCTCCCTGTTGAGGCTAAAGGTTGAGGCAGAGAAGCTCATATCCTAGAGATGAATGCATGACTGCATAGATGATGTCATTGAGACTATTTCGGTTTCCTGGACCAAGAGATGATTTTCCAAGGGTTGCTGAGCAGAGATGGTGTCCATTTATCCATGAAAAGTCAACGTGTCTTTTGCAGCAGACACTAATGTATTGAAGGTTTAAACAAGATTTATTGGAGATGGGAAAAGAAAGCCCCCAGGTAAGTAAATTGATTTTCTCTGCAGAAATGAGAAAAGGGGCAACTTCTGGAAAGCAACATACATTATTTCCCATAGTATCAGAAAATCAATGTTTTACTTATTTGATGGCATTTATTTACCTGGGGGCTTTCTTTTCCCATCTCCAATATATAGTATGGGAAATAAGATTCTAGATATTGAAGCTTTAATGGAAGAGGCTGATGGGCATTTAGTGGGGGTCATGAAGACATGGTTCATGGAGAACCACAAATGGGATATAATTATACTGAGCTATAGTTTAGTCAGTAAGTATAGGATAGAAAGAAAGGGAGAAGGAGTGTCGCTATATGAAAAAAATATTATTAAAGCTTCAGAATTGCAGGGACTATGAGGGAATGAGGAGATATCATGGGTTAAACTGAAAGAGGGAACGGGGCATCCATTTTTATTGGTGTGATATATAGACCTTCTTCACAGGCAGAAGAAGTGGACAGAGATTTAATTGAAGTCATTCACAGTAATCCTATGAAAGGAGAAGAGGTATTGAGAGGTGATTTCAAAATGCTGGATGTTGATTGGGACATCCCTGCTACAGTGTCATCTAGAAGTAGAGAGATCCTAGGTTCTCTATAGGGAAAACTGTTCTGGCAAGTGGTAACAATCCACATGGGAGGGGGGCCAAAGTTGACCTTGTGGTTACGAATGTGGAGAGTGTTTCTGATGTTATAGTAGGTGATCATAGAAACATAGAAGTATGATGGCAGAAAAAGACCACATGGCCTGTCTAGGTCTGCCCTTCCATATCAACTATAATAGTCCCCTTTTTTCCTTAAGAGATCTTCTGTGTTTGTCCCATTGCATTTTTGAATTCAGATAATGTCCTCATCTCTGCTACTTCCACTGGGAGACTATTCCACGTGTCTACCACTCTTTCGGTAAAGCAATATTTCCACATATTACTTCTGAGTCTATCCCCTTTCACCCTCAACATATGTCCCTTCATAGCAGAGTTTGCTTTCAATCGAGAGAGGCTCTCCTCTTGTGCATTTATGCCATGGAGGTATTTAAACATCTCTATCATATTGTCCTCTATTCTGCCTTTTCTCTAATATATACATATTACGATCTCTAAGTCTGTCCTCATATGCTTTATTCAGGAAGGATAGGGTAGGAAGAAAGGGAGCTCATATTCAGTGATCACCAGATGGTTGGTTCAGTATTACGACAAGGGCTGAGATAGTTCTTTCAAAAGTGAAGAACATAAGATATGCCATACTGGATCAGATCAAGGTCCATCAAGCCCAGTATCCTGTTTCAAAAGTGGCCAATCTAGGTCATAAGTACCTAGCAGTCTCCCCAAAAGACACAGGTTCCTTAATGCTTGTATTGGGACAAGCAGTGAAATCCTGGGTCCCTTTTAATAATGGTTTATGGACCTTTCCTCCAGGAACTTGTCCAAACCCTTTTTAAATCCAGCTACACTAACAGCTTTTACTACATCCTCCAGTAACAAATTCCAGAGTTTGATTACATGTTAAGTGAAAAAATATTTTCTCTTATTAGTCTTAAATAGGTTACCCTGTAGCTTCATTGTATGTTCCCTAGTCTTTTTATATTCTGATGACGTAAACAATCGATCTACGTTTAACCGTTCCATTCCATTCATTAATTTATAGACCTCTATCATATTTCCCCTCAGCCGTCTGTTTTCAAGGTTGAAGAGCCCTAACCTTTTTAGCCTCTCTTCATAGGAATATATTCCCATCCCCTTTAACATGTTGGTGGTTCTTCTCTGTACCTTTTCTAATAACGCTATATCGTTTTTAAGATACGGTGACCAGAATTGCACACAATATTCAAGGTACGGTCGCACCATGGAATCGATACAGAGGCATTATAATATCCTTTGTTTTATTTTCTTTTCCTTTCCTTATGATACCTAGTATTCTATTTGCTCTCTTGGCCACCACTTCACACTGGGTCGAGGGTTTTAACATGTTATCCACGATGAAACCTAAATATTTTTCCTGGGTGGTCCTTCCCAATGTGGAACCTTGCATCATGTAACCATAGTTTGGGTTGTTCTTTCCTAGGTGCATAACTTTGCACTTGTCCACATTAAATTTCATCTGCCATTTGGATGCCCAGTCTTCCAATTTATCAAGATCCTCTTGCAATTTTCCACAATCCTCTTGGGTTTTAACTACTTTAAATAGTTTGGTGTCATCTGCAGATTTGATAACCTCAATCATTATTCCCTTTTCCAGGTCATTTTTGAATATGTCAAAAAGCAGCGGACCCTGCACAGATCCCTGGGGTAATCCACTATTCATCTTTTTCCATTGGGAAAATTGGCTATTTGGCCCTACCCTCTGCTTTCCATCTTTTAACCAGTTCCCGATCCACAATAGTACACTGCCTCCTATCCCATGACTTTTTAGTTTTGCCAAAAGTCTCTGATGAGGGACCTTGTCAAAGGCTTTCTGAAAGTGCAGATACACAATATCAACCAACTCACCTTTGTCTACCTTTTTATTCGCACTTTCAAAAAAAATAACAAATTAGTAAGACAAGATCTTCCTTGTCTAAAGCCATGTTGGTTGTCTCCCATTAAGCCATGACTATCTACATGTTGAGTAATTTTGTTCTTTAAGATGGTTTCTACAATTTTTCCTGGTACTGATGTCAGGATCACTGGGCTGTAGTTTCACGGATCACCCCTGGAACCCTTTTAAAAATTGGCATTACGTTGGTGATCCTCCAATCTTCAGGCATTGCAGATGATTTTAATGATAGTTCACAGATCACTAATAGCAGGTCTGTAATCTCATATTTCAGTTCTTTCAACACCCTTGGATGTATACCATCCATTCCAGGTTATTTGCTACTCTTCAGTTTATCAAATAGTTGCAGAGAGGCTGAATGAATTCTTTGCTTTAGTCTTTACTGAGGAAGATATAGGGATCTTATCCATGACTGAAGTGGTAATAGTTGTAATACATTGTCCCGGCGTATTGATATTTCTTTCAATTCTTCCACAGTATCACCTTTAAATACCACTTCAGTCATGGATAAGATCCCTATATCTTCCTCAGTAAAGACTGAAGCAAAGAATTCATTCAGTCTCTCCGCTATATTTGATAAACTGTCATTCAGTCTCTCTGCAACTATTTGATAAACTGAAGAGTAGCAAATAACCTGTACCGGATGGTATACATCCAAGGGTGTTGAAAGAACTGAAATATGAGATTGCAGACCTGCTATTAGTGATCTGTGAACTATCATTAAACTCATCTGCAATGCCTGAAGAATGGAGGATCGCCAATGTAACGCCAATTTTTAAAAGGGTTCCAGGGGTGATCCGGGAAACTACAGATCAGTGATCCTGACGTCAGTACCAGGAAAAATGGTAGAAACCTATAGCCTTGTCCCCTCTTACTGCCCCTTTTACCCCTCTTTCATCTAATGGTCCAACTGACTCTCTCACAGGTTTTTTGCTATGAATGTACTTGAAAAAGTCTTTATTATGTGTTTTTGCTTGCACAGCAAGTTTCTTCTCAAATTCTCCCTTTGCCTGCTTTATCAATGCCTTGCATTTAACTTGCCAGTGCTTGTGCTGTTTCCTGTTTTTGTCATTTGGATCTTTTTTTCCATTTCCTAAAAGATGCTTTTTTGGTAACAATAGCCTCTCTGACTTCACTTTTAAACCATGCTGGCAGTTTTTTGGACTTCCTTCCACTTTTCTTAAAGCATGGACTACAGCTGTTCTGGGCTTCCAATATTGTATTTTTAAACAACACCCATGCTTGATGTAAGTCTTTAACTTTTGCAACTGTTCCTTTTAGTTTTTTCTTAACTATTTTCCTCATTTTATCATAGTCTCCCTTTTGAAAGTTAAAAGGTAGTACTGTGGATTTCCTTACCATCCCTCCTCCATTAATTAAATCAAACGCAATCATGCTATGATCACTATTGCCAAGTGGCCCAACACCCTTATCTCTTGCACCAGATCTGGTGTTCCACTAAGGCTAAGTCCAAAATGGCTTCCCCTCTGGTCGGTTCATGAACCAGCTGCTCCAAGAAACAGTCATTTATTTCATCTAGGAACTTTATCTCCCTAGCATGTCCTGCTGTGACACTGACCCAGTCAATACTGGGGTAATTGAAATCACCCATTATTATTACTATTCTGTAATTTTTGTTAGCTTCCCTGATTTCTTTGAGCATTTCATCATTCATTTGTTCATTCGGGCCAGGCGGTCGATAGTACACCCTCACTGCCATCGCCTTCCGCTTTTTACATGGAATTTCTATCCATAGAGATTCTACAGCAAATTTTGTTTCCTGCAAAACTTTAATCCTTTGTGACTGAATGCCCTCTCTAACATAGAGCGCAACCCCTCCACAAATTTGATCAGCTCTATCATTACGATATAGTTTGTATCCAGGTATCACAGTGTCCCACTGGTTGCCCTCCTTCCACCATGTCTCTGAGATACCAATCATATCTAACTTCTCATTTAGTGCTATATATTCTAACTCTCCCATCTTATTTTGTAGACTTCTAGCATTTGCATACAAGCATTTTATAGACTGTATTTATTCATATTAATCTGGTTATCAGTAGGCAGGGGTAATTTGGAATCTTTAAGCTCTGTCTGCTCTGTACTCAAGGACTTTTGGGCTACCTTTGTCTTTAATGGAACCTGTTTTCTGATGTGCCCTAACTTCGTTTTTTTGGTAGTATCCTTCAAGAATACATTGTTCCAAACCATGCGCTCTTGGGCGACCGTCGGCTCTCCCCTATTATATAGTTTAAAGCTGCTCTATCTCCTTTTTAAAGGTTAATGCCAGCAGCTTGGTTCCATCCCAGTTAAGGTGAAGCCCTTCCCTTCGGAAGAGTGCCTCCTTTCCCCAGAATGTTCCCTGGTTCCTAACAAATCCAAAACCTTCATCCTTGCACCATTGTCTCATCCATGCATTGAGACTCCCGAGCTCTGCCTGCCTTTTGGGTCCTGCGTGTGGTACAGGAAGCATTTCGGAGAACGCTATCTTGGAAGTTCTGGATTTCAACTTCCTCCTAAAAGCCTAAATTTAACCTCCAGACTTCCCTACCATATTTTCCTATGTTATTGGTACTGACATGTACCAAGACAGCAGACTCCTCTGCAGCACTATCTATCTAGGTGGCGTGTGAGGCCTACTACCTTCACACCAGGCAGGCATGTTACCAAGCGATCCTCACGTCCACCAGTCACCCAGCTATCTACATGCCTAATGATCAAATCACCAACTATAACGGCTGTCCTAAACCTTCCCTCATGGGCACATGGCCCTGGAGAAACTTCCTCGGTGCAACAGGGTTTTACATCACCTGGAGTACAGGTCCTAGCTATAGGATCACTTCCTGCCATACCAGGGTGATGCTCTCCTGTCACGTGACCTCTCTCCTCCATGGCAACAGGGATGCTGCCAGACTGGAGGTGGGACTTCAGGACTATATCCCTGTAGGTCTTGTCTATGTACCTCTCTGTTTTCCTTATGTCTTCCAAGTCTGCTACTCTTACTTCCAGAGATGGGACTCATTCCCTGAGAGCAAAGAGCTCCTTGCACCTTGTGCACACATAAGACCCCTCACCAACTGGGAGAAAATCATACATGTGACACTCAATGCAAAAGACTGGAAAGCCCCCATCTTGCTGCTGGACTGCTGTCTACATTTTAGTTTTAAGGTTGTGTTTAGATATTTAAATTCTTTACTTACTAAGGGTTGCTGGGGATACATACTAATAAAACTAATAAATCATTCTCAAGGGTAAAGGGAAGAAGTATATAGAAGCTGATAAGGATATTTCTTTACGGAAAGAGTGGTAGATACATCGAATAGTCTCCCATTTCTTATTCATAATGGCAATTTAAAGGAGACATATGATAACCTGCAGATATTTCTGCAATTTATATGCTATGACAATTACCAATTGGAAGATTTGCAGGATCTTAAGGTTATTGGCATGCTGATTGGCATGCAAGGTGGATTTACCAAATACTGCTCTTTTCTTCCTCTGGGACAGTTGCACTGTCAAAGATCATTATGCTGTTCACGACTGGCCTTTAAGAACTGCCTATAATCCAGGAAGCAGCAGTGTTATGTTCCATTAGTCGATCCAGCAAACATTTTGCTTCCTCCTTTGCATATTAAAGTGGGTTTAATGAAATATTTAATGGAAAGAATGGCGCAAACCAATTCAAAAGGATTTCATTATCTTGATTCTAAATTTCCAGAGATCACTGCTGCAAAACTGAAAGAAGGCATTTTTGTGGAGCCACAAATAACACAGGTGATGAATGATGAAGAATTTGAAAAATGCCTGGATGTTTTGGAACTTGACGTGTGGCAAGCCTTTAAGTGAATCTATGAAAATGTTCTGGGTAATCACAAAAGGCTAGAGGTTACTTGATGCATATCATAAACTTGGTTGCCGCTTGTCATTGAAAATGCATTTCATGCACTCACATCTTCACTTTTTTCCATCAAACTTGGGTGAAGTGAGTGACAAACAGGGTGAGAGGTTTCTCCAAGACATTCAGGCCATGGAAGAACGTTACCAAGGATTCTGGGATGAGAGCATGATGGCAGATTACTGTTGGATATTGTATTGTGACAATCCTGGCAAAATTCGCAGAAGAAAGTCTTCTGTAAAACACTTTTCACATTTCTTACATGCAGACATGCCAAATATAGTTATTAGCATGTGTAACATCTGACTTTTACAATGTTTATGATATGTAACATTTTACAGAAACATGTATGGATGATATCTGTAAAACCCTATGTGCTAGAGAAAATCTAATTACAGATTTAGAATCTGCATGAAAAACTCTTTTAGGAAAGCATGATCTCACTTTTGATGAAGAAAAAATTATTGGTGTAAACCGCTGTTATGTATGTGGTGTGTTGTTGTTGTTTAAATGCCGTTGAGTAGATATCGACTCATGCCAAACCTGTGGATAATTGTCATAAACTGTGTTTGGTCTTCAGTCAGGTGGCTACTTGTTGACAGAGTGGCATCAATAGGAGCTGTATGGATCCATCGCGTTGCTCGCCTCTCTCTTTTACGCTGACTTTTAACCTTGCCAAGCATGATGTCTTTCTCTAATGATCTCTGTCTTCTCATGAAGTATCCGAAGTATGAAAATCAAAATATTATTTAAGCTTCTAAAAGACGCTTAGGTTTGATCTCCTCTAGTACCGACTGATTTATTTGTCGGGCAGGCCATGATATGCACAATGGGGGTCATTCCAATCAACATTTAGCAGGGATGTACGTCCAGTTTGGATGTATATCCCCTGCCAAACACTTGGGCCTGACGCCGATCCCAAAGCTCCCTGCATGTATAGAGGAGATGTGAGGGGAGTTCTGGATGGGGGAGGAGTGTGGGTAGGGTGGAGGCGGGACTCTGATCCTGTATATACAGGGCAAATTCCAGTCGCGGCCCTGTAAGTCTGGGCATGAGGAGGTAGATGGGGGGCTTATTCCACCTCAAGGGTGGAACAAGTCCCCACGACATTGACAGCCATCACGGCGGGACCTCCCAAGACCAGGTGAGCAGGGCAGGAAGTTCCCTGCAGCCCGATTCTAACCTTGGCACGCCCCTTCGGCGGTCGGGTGGTGGAGAACGGCAATCTGTAACTTTTGCGGAGCAGCAGGTTTCTTGCATGGCATCCCGGTGCCATGGCGACAGGACACCACAACACCAAGGTTCCAGGTGCTGTGGCTGGGTTGGTTGGAGTGGGTGCTTGATTTGCAGTGACACAGAATCGGGGCACGTCCTGCCCATCCAGGCCCTTTGTGGCCAATTCTGATCCCATGGGAACTCCCACAGGTGCAGAATTGGGTGCAAATCCCACCTGTCCAGAATTTGGACGTCTGGACGTGCCGGATGTACCCCAATCAGAATGGGGTCCATAATTCTTCGGCGGAGCCCATAATTCTTTGCCAGCACCATAATTAAAAGGCATCGATTTTCTTCATGTCTTTCTTTTTCACTACACAAGACTAGAGGAATCTGTGCCACAGAGATATAAATGATATAAATAATGGCAGCCCCAAAAACCAAACAATAAATAAGTTTAATCTACACATAAAAACATATACAATACACATCAAATAAATTAACCCAACATCTTTCAGCAAATTCCTGATTCACGGGCCTCCAACTTTCACATCCATATGATATCATTGAAAAAAACCATGGCTTGGACCTGTCGAATCTTTGTATGTAGAGATACATCTCTGTACTTGAGAATCTTATCTAGGTCCTTCATAGCTCTTCTGCGAAGAGCAAAGCATTGTCATCAGATTTCTTGACTGCTTGTCATTTCTTTATTGATTATTGATCCAAGCAAGTTAAAATTGACTACTATTTTTATTTCTCCTCCATCAGTGATGAAATGATTGATTTTGCCAGTTGTCAGGATCTTTGCCTTATCATATTAATGTGCAAACACATTTTAAGACAATATTCCTTGATATTGATGGGCAAACGTTTCATATCAGCTTCACTTTCAGCCAGTATCATGATATTGTCAGCATGGCGAAGGTTGTTGAGACTACCACCAATATTCACACCTCCGTTGTCTTCATACAGTCCTGCTTCTTCAATGATTTGTTCAGTATATAAATCAAAAAGGTATGGGGAAAGTATGCAGCCTTGTCATACGCCTTTGCTGATTTTAAACCATTCTGTTTATCTTTGATCTTTTTGAACTGTTGCTTCATGTAAAGGTTGTATATGAGGACTATCAGGTGTTCTGGTATATTCATGCTTCTTAATGTGGCCCAGAGTTTTTCGTGATTTACACAATGAAAAGCCTTCCTGTAGTCAATAAAACACATATAGATATCCTTTTGTCTTTTCAGGGATCCATCTCTTGTTCCTTGCTCTTTCTTGAACCCTGCTTGCACTTCAAGCAGCTCTCATTTGAGGTATGTCTGTAGCCTCCAGTGAATGACCTTGAATAGAATCTTGCTGGTGTGTGGGATTGGAGCGATTATGCAATAATTTCCACAATTGGTTGGCTCATCTTTCTTCAGTATTGGTATGGACACAGATCTTTTTCAGTCAGTTGGCCATTATGTTGTCTTCCAAACTTTCTGGCAAAGCCTTGTAAGTATAGTTACAGTTGCACCCGATTGCTGAAATACTTCAGTGGGAATGCCATCGATGCACAGTGCTTTATTCTTTGATTTTTTTTATTGCTGCTTTGCCCTCTTCTTTCATCACCAACAGATGCTGTAAGTTCCATTATTATCTTTCTCCTCTTGCTTAGTTTCTCTTGGCCCGATATTCATTTGGGATGGCTATGTGTCACTACGGCGCATAGCCGTCGCCACCGATCTCTAACCCCAGATATTCAATGCCTGGGTTATATGCAGCCCTGGCATTGAATATCCGGGGTCACCACACAGCCTCTGACACTGCAGAAGCTAATGGGGCAGCAGTGATATTGTGCCATTACCTGGTTAGCTCCTGCGGGTAAAACTAGGCCAGCTTTTGCTACACCTAGGTTTACCCACAGGTCTCGAACTGGGTAGCGGTGCAATATCACTGACAGTTAGCGACTGTTGCCGCCCCATGGAATGCCCACAACATTCCACGATGCTAAGTGGTTAGTTGGGGATGTTCAGCGGCACTAACCATGTTAGTGCCGTTGAATATTCCGTTCAGCGGCATTTACATGGATTACAGGTCTATAAACCGTGTAAATGCTTTTCCAATATCAGGCCATCTGTGTTTCTGAGCAATTTTCTGAGTCTCTTCAGTCAGCCATTCTGGCTGATTTTTGCTTTTTCGCCTTTTGCAGAGAGTTTTCATTCTCTTCAAGCACAACTTTCTTGATGTCATCCCATAACTCTTCTGGTGCTTTTTCATTTGTATCCAACACAGCAAATTGATTTTCCAGGCAGTCTTTAAATTCCTGTGGTATATTTTCAAGATGATATTTTGCAACATTCATGAACTGCTTGCTCTTTTTCAACTTTAGCTTGAGTTTGCATACTAGTAAGTGGTGATCTGTACCACATTCAGCTCCAGGTTTTGTCTTTGTCAATGTTATTTTATTTGTATTTATTTAATGGGTTTTATGTACCACCTTCTCTCAGATTCAAGGTGGTTTACATTTCAACTCAGTATTACATTGAACAAGGTCAGATAACTTGGTGGAACAGTCTAAAGGGGGAACAGAACTAGCTTTTCCATCATTGACTTCCACAGATAATTTTTGTACAAACCATCGGGCAAAGTTCATGTGTACAGTCACCGCTTGCGGTGCTGGAAGATGTTTGAGATGAATAGGTTGCAGAATTTTATCAGTATTTCTCCAGCTTAGTTTCTGTTTCCAAGCCCATATTTTCCATTTTACTTTCTTTTTTGTTGCCAACTTTTGTGTTCAGTTTCCCCTGATTAGCAATACAGTATATCTTGATTGCATGTTCTATTGCTTGTACTTGTTGATAGAACTGATCAACTTCTTACTCTTTCATAGCTGTCATTTATGCATTTAGCTGAATAATATGGGCATTCTTCGTAGATGAATAGAAATTAAAGATTCACCAATTGCATTGTATTTCATTACAGTTCTTGAAAGTTTCTTCTTCAATGCGACACCATTTTTCTTTCTTTCATTTCCAGTATAGTATATCATGTGATCATCGGATTCAAAGTGTCCGATGGCAGTCCATTTCAGTTCGCTGACACCCAACAGATCGAGTTGTACACATTCCATGTCATTTTTGATCATGTCTACCTTCCCTTGGTCACTGCTTTGTATGTTCCATGTCCCAATATGTAAAACATATTTGCAGTTTCTAACTCTCATTTCATATGCAGCTCATTTCATATGCAGGGTCAAGCCTGCGTACATCCCTCACACTTCAGACCTTCAAACCGCAGCAAGTATATACCAATACAAACAAAAACTTTTGCTTTTTCTAGTTTGCAATTGCAAATGACTTCTAAACTGTAATAATATCACCTATCACTGTGCTCATTATTTCACCTGTTCCTGCATTTACATTGAAAACGTAACCTGTACTGTTGTCAGCATTTTAAACTGTACCGGCATAGCATATTCCTAGTAACAAAGTACTGTTGTCAGTATGCTAAACCGTACCAGCACAACACATTGTTAGTAATATAGTACTGTTTCAGTATTCTAAACAGTACCAGCATAACACATGGTCAGTAGTATAGTACTGTTGTCAGTATTCTAAACTGTACCTGCATAACACATTGTTAGTAATGTCAGTATTCTAAACTGTACCTGTACAACACATTGTTAGTAATATAGTACTGTTGTCAGTATTCTAAACCACACATACATTCACATTGATAGCAACCTCTTACAGTCATCAATACCTTTAACTATAAGTGCACTCACACTGATATTAACTTTAACTGTCACCAGTCTAACACTTCACCCAAAATGCAACTTATTAACCCCGACAAATGTAAAATTATACTAATTAGTATCTCATTAACAGTGCTAATAACCCTTGCCCAAAGCTTACATAACAATAATGTTAAAAATATCCCCATCATACACAGTTTCACACGAAACAACCCCCCATCATGGCACCAACACATAGTACATCATCCCAAAATAAACAACCATAGATTAATTCACATAAAATATTCCTCATCCCCTCAATCAACAAACACTAAGATATGCAAAAATTTAGAATCATTAACAACAATATTAATTAATGCAAGGTCAATGAAAAATAAGTTACCTATATTCACAGAAATCCTAGACAACCAAAAACCAGATATACTATGTGTAACAGAAACATGGCTGTCAGACACAGACAACGTTTACCTAAATCAACTAAGCAACAATAACTATGACATCTTCTACACACATAGAACTCACAAAAAAGGTGGTGGAGTACTAATAATGTCAAAAAAAGAACTAAAAGCCAAAAAACTAACATCGAACCTACACACCAACATAGACACCCTCATTGTGAAAATTGGCAACATAACAATTTGCCTAATTTACAGCCCACCAGACAGTCAGAGAAATTAGACTCTCTAATTGACTATTTAAGTTCCTCCACTGAGCAAAATCCAATTATAATGCTCGGAGACTTTAATATACCCTCATTACCAGCCGCATATGCCTCCCTCTTCATAGAATCAACAATAGACATGGATTTTCACCAAATAATAAACACCAGTACGCATGAAAAAGGTAGTATCCTTGACATGGTATTCCTACCAAAAGTACTCTACCAACTCTATAACCCAACATCCCTCAATTGCACAATGACCCCATGGTCAGATCATTACCTTATCAATTTTAATATCACAATAAATAACACAACAGTTAAACGAATACCAACTAATGCACCTACCTCAAGATTTAAAAATACAATGAAGAAGAATTCCTTGACCTAATAATCCCCAATTTATCAACCTCACCACTAAACCTAGATGCAGCAGTAATGAACTGGCACAAAACTATCACTAACGCTGCAGTTAAAAAACAAATAACTAAGAAAAACACGCACTCTAAAGACGGTCAAACCCCCTGGTACAATAAAGATCTAAATCTAATGAAAAAGAATTTAAGAAAAGCTGAATATAAATGGAGGAAAAATAAAAACACAATTACAAAAGAATCATACCTCACGCTACTTAACAAGTATAAAGACGCTATAAACAATGCCAAGAAAAATGACCACGCCTCCATCATAAACAACGCAATAAATAGACCTAGAGAACTTTTCTCAATAGTCCAAAAGTTGACTAATAATAATCACAATTCCAGCAATGAAATCACAGACATAACCCCACAGACACTGGCAAATTACTACATGAACAAGACAAAGTACCATCCCCTACTACCTAAACCGGTAGATACTTCTCAAATACCTAACTCAGACGAATGGTCTGTATTTCAACCCTTAACCAAGGTAGAGCTCAAATCCATCATCACAAACATAAATACCACAACCTCACTACTTGACCCATGTCCAGTAACCTGGATAAAGAACTCTCTATCTGTACTATCTCAGTTTATCCTCCCAATAATAAACCTCTCCCTAAAAAATGGATACCTACCCTCCACACTAAAACACGCACAGATCCGCCCAATCCTAAAAAACACTACCCTCGACAAATCATCACCTAACTCTTACAGACCCATATCGAGTATTCCGTTCATGGCCAAATTAATTGAAAAAACCGTACAAATTCAAACACAAGAGTTCATAGATAGCTCAGCCCCACTTGATGACCAGCAATACGGGTTTCGCCCTAGACACGGAGTAGAATCACTCCTAACCGTGCTAATCGACACACTTGTGAGGGGAATAGACAAACCCAAACAAGCATTCTTACTCATATTCATTGATGTTTCTGCAGCCTTCGACAGCGTTCACCATTCAACAATGATTAATAAACTTAAACAAATAGGTATAAAATCCACTGTTCTAAAATGGTTTACTTCCTATCTAACAGACCGATCTCAAACGGTACAAATCGGAAATCTCACATCAAATACATACAAACAAGAACTAGGCCTTCCACAAGGCTCAGCACTGTCCGCGTTACTTTTTAACATATATTTAAAACACATATGCAAAATATTAAAAAATTCAATGTCCTCTATCACCTGTACGCGGATGACATAATGATGTATGTCCCATTCAAAATCCCAAATATCCCTATACAACTCATTAACGACTGCCTCACTGAAATCAACACCTGGCTAAATGAAAACAATCTGTACATCAATCACTCAAAAACAGAAGCCCTAATAGTAACTAAATGCACAACATTCATTCCCCCCTCTCATATTACATTGCAAAATAATATCACACTAAAATCTGAAATACGCTACCTAGGTGTTATTCTGGACAAACATCTCAGCATGGACACCCATGTAAGAAATATAGCAAAAAAAGTTTACTTTAAACTAAAAATATTAAAGCAACTCCGCCCACTAATGCACCTACAGGATTTTCAACGCGTCATACAAGCAATCATAACCCCACATTTTGATTTCGCAAATCAAATCCTACTTGGCGTAACTAAGGAAGCCATAAAAAAACTTCAATTAGCACAAAATGCCGCAGCAAGGACCATTACGAAGGCCCCACCTTTCCAACACATAACCCCAATTTTAGAATATCTACACTGGCTCCCGATTCAAAGCCGTATTGAATACAAAACTATCTTAACTACCTACAAAGCTATAACAAAAACAGCACCCCTGTCCATAAATAACCTCATCAAAATAGAACCTACACATAATCTCCAAAGGAGAGACCAATTAAATAAATTAACACCACCAAAAGAATTCATTAGAGCCAATAAATCCACAAACAAGAAAGCCTTCTCACATGCAGCCCCCATCCTGTGGAACACAATCCCAATAGAATTAAGACAACTACCTGATATAATGGAGTTCAGAAAAAAACTCAAAACACACTTATTTACAAAGCATTATGGATCAATGACCAGCTCATCTCTCACCCCCCAGCTAGATAAAGGATAATCCGACACCAGGTAATACACTATTTCAACAAAAGAATGAAGCGCTGTAACCTAAGACGAAGTGATTAAGAAAAATGTAAAACAAAAATATGTATATAGTTAATTGTACATAGTTCACTATTGTTAATTGCTATTTGTTAACTGTAATTACCTAACTTTAAACTTGTTATATGTAAAAACAGATCACCCTGTTTATTGTTGTTATATGGAAACCGCACCTGATCAATGGAAGGAGCGGTATATAAATAACCTGTTAATTAAATTAAATTAAATTAAGCTACATCAGCAGTCAGACATCACGAGGGCTTTGAAACAACCACATCATAAATGCTGGCTTTATTCTGAAGAGCCCTCATCTCTTCCTCAGTAGTCTGTTGCGTGCCTTCCAACCTAGGTGGTCTCATTTTCCACTACTATATTAAAATTTCCACTGCTATATCAAAATTTGTTTTGTTGTGACTATCCATTGGGTTTTCATGGCAGGATATGGACATAGATGGCCAGACCTTTCTTCCATGCAGGTAGTGCCACTGTTACTGCCATTGTCACAGAAATGTGATCCTCTGGCACCACCAATATCTCATTCTGCTGCTGCCCAGATGGGTGGTTTGTCTTAGTCTGGCACCTCAGCTGAGACCTCTCCATCTTGAGAGACCCTGCCAATAGTTATCCTACCGATTGCATCAGTGATGCTGAGATCTATGCTGACAAGCCATCGCAGCACAACAAGCCACAAGCCAAGCAAGGGAGTTAATGTGTATACTGGATTCAGAAGTTAGATAGAGCCTGATTCAGGTAGGGGCACATCTGGTCTGTCCAGATGGCACCAAGTAAGACGGGCGCATTTGGACCTGATTCTGGACCGCAGGAACGGTAACCAGAATCAGGCCGAAAGATGGCCCAGAGTGCCCCTGCCGCCTGCAGGAACATCCTCCCTGCAGGCATCTCCAAATCCTGCATCCTCGGCCCCCCTTTTCCCTGCTGTCTGACTCAAAGCTGGCCTGCTGTGGCCTGGATTGGGCGGTGGGGACCTCCCAGCACCCGGCCCTGGCCTGGTGGGGGGGAACCCTGGGCCTGATCGGTGGGGTTTTGCTGCTTATTCCACCTTTGAGGAAGCAGCGCGACTCCATGGGCCCAGCAGGACATACAGGGCTGTGACCTGAATCAGCAGCCCTGTAGCCCTGCCGGGATGGCCTGCCACCACTCTCCCATCCTGATCCAGGATGTATGGGGAGAGCTGGAGGGGGAATCAGGCCCCGGACAGCTTGCGGGGCTGCACATCCCACTGGGTTATGCAACCCCACAACCTGTGTCCCAGAATCGGGCCCATAGTGTGTTTATAAAATTACCCTCCTGCCCTACCTTTTTGAAAATCCACCCCACTGTATTTTCTCTTTTTAGTCCTGCGATGTGTTTCTCGGGGGTATTTTTATCAGATTTAATTTTCTACTACTTGCATTTCTTTCTGCATTCCATATAATTTGGTCAGCAAGCTGTGTGCGTGTTTATAGTTGGCCTTTTTAAAACGTAATACTATGGTTTTCTTTCTTTCCAGTTCTGTCTTTTCTCTGATTTGAATTAAATTTATCGAGACTATGGTCATTTTTCTCTCCTATGATGTGCAGGGCTTTTCACAATCCTCCTTGAATATATGCAGAAGACCCTATCCAACATCACCTTGTTTATTAACTGCTGAGAGAGGGAGTAGTCCTTGAGAATCCGGAAGCTTGTCTACTTCATTGATTTATTTGTTTCCTTATTCTGGTCAGCTTCTGGAAATGTAGCATCCACCCGTGTTAATAGCTCTTCCAGCTTGCAGGTCTGCTCAAGTAGTTGTAGTTTATTCTCCACTGTAATGTTTGTTGACCTATAGCATGAGCCAAGCACTCTGTGGTTGTGTCTTATTTTCTTGCTTTAAATTTCAGCCCATAAAACCCCAGCCTCCTCCACCGATTCATCCTGTTGTCCTTAGGATGCAATTGAGATCTATTACAAAGGCGGAAATTTTGTCCTTTCTAATGACAATCATCTTTTGTAAATGATTTTGCATACAGTTGTCTACAATGTTAAAACCCAGAGCACAGATAGCTACAACCCAACTTAACTACTGCTACTACTCAGCATTTATAAAGCGCTACCAGTTGTACGCAGCGCTGCACAGCACAAACATGGAAGAGACAGTCCCTGCTCAACAGAGCTTACAATCTAGTCAAGAAAAGCAGGCAATGAAAATACTGCAGTTTGCCTTTGAACACCGCTCCTAGGGGGAGGTGCAGAACAAAACTACTACAGATCCCTGCACAGAAACTACGCCCTAGCAGAATACCTGTCCTCCTAGTCACACATAGGAAACACAGGAAGGCCCTCACCTAATGCAGAATAAGTGACTACAGGCTAGGTATAGAAAGATGCAGAATAAAACTCAGCTGGAAAACCCAAGAAGTCAGAATTTGCTGGCAGTGGAACTCCAGAGAAACAGAAATGCATTTTGTCCTGACCTCTGTGAAAGACAAAGACTTCAGAGAGTATTTAGCAAAGTTGATGAAAAAAATCAAAGATTTCCCATGAAAGAATGAACAGGAAATCCTGGGGGGAATCAGAAGAAAAAGCAGTTACGACAGAAAAATGTGTTGTATCCTGCCTGCCATCAGGCAAGAAATGTAACCTAACTAGGGACAATACAAACCACTACCAGAATCTGGAAATCGGCCTTCTTATTCTTTCTGTGCACAAATTTTATTTTATTCTTATTACTGCTAACTTGTAATGATCACCTTATTTTAGTATCTGAACTGCTAAATGCATTGTTTTGGCAAAATATATAAAAATTGTCATGTTAATAAAGTTTTGTCATCCTGAATCTGTAGTTAACATTCAGCTATGAGAATGCTTCCCAGCAGGTCTCAGTATACCCAACTATATTTTAGTCACTCTGACTGCCATTTGTAGCAACTATCTGATTTTTAACAGTGTTTCTGGAGCGATCATACAGAACCATTGGGGGGGAATTAAATTTTGAGAAAAGTATAGCAAAAGAAAATACAAATATGTTTTATGTCAGAACTATATGCTCATATAGTTTTGAAACAGCACATCTTTTACTCAAGGTTTCAATTGCCTGCAACTTCTGAAAGGAGAAAAAACAACCTTAATTAAGATTGGTATGTAACAGAGAGTAAGGCCACAACATAAACTCTCTACCTAATGCCTACCCTGCCCAGACTGTAAAGGTTCCTCATTTCCAACCCTGTTCCTCCATATTGAACTCTTATTTTTTTAAATTTTCTTCAACAATAAGCTTCAAAGCAGTTTTTTGCTATAAAGTCCTTATGTTGCCTTTTTTATGTGATTCATATGCTGGTCCAGTTTAAGAGATGAGCCAGTGAGGCACTGGCTCAGGGCGCATCACAGTAGAGGCACAGAAAGTGTGCCTCACTGGTTCGCTTCCAGCCTGTCCTCTGCCTCCCCAGCTGCAGCATTAACACAGCCACGGGAGCAAAAGCCAATGTGCCTGCAGCTGCACTAATGTTTTATAAAGCCATGGGAGCAAAAGCGAATGCTCCTGCAGCTGTGTTGATGTGGAGGGGGAGGTGGAAGATGGCAGGAACTGGGCTGGGGGGCTGGAAATGAGCTGATACTGGGACTGAGGGGGCTAAGACTGGGTTTGGGGGAGGGGGCTGGGGGGACTGGAAATGGACTGATATAGGGGCTGGGAGGTTGGACTGATACTGGGAATGGGGGGCTGGCTGATACTGGGGCTGGGGACTGGTACTGTAAATGGACTGATATTGGGGCTGGGGGAACTGCAAATGGGCTGATGCAGGGGCCAGGGTGCTGACTGATACTGGCAATGGGCTGATTTATTTATTTAACATTTTTTATGTACCGCATTTCCCAGGATCAATGCAGTTTACATGTAACAACTTTAAATCACAATGAACAAATGACATGCAACCAAAATACAGCCAGGGAGGGTATAACATGGAATTGGAAATCATATGGTTCAACTAGAGGGCATAACCTTTGCAGAATTTTAATCTTTTGGTAGATCATTCTGGCAGTTCTATTTATGTGTGATTGTAGAGTTAGCCATTAATCAAGTATTATTTTGAGGTACTGGATCTCATCCTTAAATTTTAGCTCAGCATTATTGACTTTCAAAATTGTTGGTGGGGAGAAGTCCTGGTTCCTGGTAATAAAAAATACTTCTATTTTTTAAGGTTATTCTAAGTTAGTGCTGTAGTAAACAATTGGAGATTGTGTTAAAGCAATCTAGCATGTCAGTGTAGCATGCTGCTGCAATGGACAAGGGAGCGTATATCATAATATCAGCATATATGTGGTATAATATGTTGTGATCCTGAATGATTTTGCAGATTGGCTGTAAGTATATGTTAACTAGGAGCAAGGTGAGTGCTGAACCTTGTGGAACTCCATGCATAAGCTTGTATGGGCTGATTTGGTGGGTCCTATTGTCACATGTTGATGGCATCCAGTTAGATATGAGCGATACCATTCCGGGGCAGAACTCTGCACTCCTGTGGCTTGCAGATGTGCTAGCAATAACTTGTGGGTTTTTTAGAAAAGGGCGGATAGATACATTTTTTCAGGCAAGAGGATATGTAAGCTTGTGTGAAGGAGCATTGTATTATCTTTTTAATGCATGGGGCTAGATTAGAGTGAGCAAGCTTAATCCAGTTTACTGGACATGGATCCAGAGGAGAGGTTGTTGTGTTGAGGTCCCAAATGATGTTTTCTAGATTTTCAAGTGAAGATAGAGTGAGGGTAAGCAGTGAAGTATTGGTTACTCGATCACCAGACAACCTTCCAATCTATGGGAAAAGAGAGGTCTCCAGCCTTTCTCCAATGGATTTTCCCTCCAAAATTCAAATTCAAATTTCCTACCTCCATCCCACTAATCTGGTTTTAGGACTACTATATAAAAGAACAGATGTTATCCACTGCTTAACCACTTTGCACTTAAGAAATCCACAATATGGTGGTTGAAACATCAACTCCAGTTATGAAGACACAGCATGACCCAGAAACAGGGGCGGCCCAGGGTGGTGCGGGGCCATGTGCAGAGATTCATTACGAGGCCTTTTTTGCATAATGTTAATGTGTGCTTTTAGTAAACAAGCCTCTTAATGAGTGTCTGGATAAAGGAAGACAGCCAGATTTCTACATTACTAGGGCACTGGCGATACTGAGCTGCCGCCCAGTTAGCTTCTACAGTGAAAGTTAGGCCAGGGTTTCCTGTGGCTGACCTTTGCTTCATATCACTAAATGGACAGTGGGTCAATATCGCTGCTGTCTGGTTAGCGATGAGTGCCGCCCATGGCATACCCCAGTACTAACCGGTTACCATCGAGGCACATAGTGGCGGCTGCTGTGGATATTGCCTTGAATATGTCCCCGTTAGAGACTGCAGAAATATGCTGGCTCAGGGTATCTTGTTGATCAATCACTATTATTTGGGATTAGGAAGGAATTTTTGTTCAGGGTATTGCAGAATTGCCTCCAGGTCATGTACTGTGGTTTTTGTTCTTGCCGGGTCTTGTTGCCATCATGTGGAATACCAGCTGAGATACCCATTAGGCCCATGCTTCTCAGTCCTCTCCTTGTCAGTCAGGTTTTCAGTATTACCCTAATTAATATGCATGAGAGAGATTTGCATACAGTTGGCTTCGGGGGGGGGGGGGGCAGCCCTGGAAGTGGCACATGACATACTTTATTTTAGTATTTTGATTTTTTTTTTTATTTCTTTTTACAGTTTTCAAAATACACTTCAAAAACACTAAACTGTCTCCCGTAGGAGTAATTTAACATGACCTGAAAGAACAAATGAATGTGAATGTTCAACAACAGACTTATAATTTCAAACTGTTTTTATTTCTGTTTTTATTTTTGGTTTATTTACACTGTTATACCATTTTGTTTTAGGGAGCATTGCCTTGCTGTAAAAGATTTGTACTGCTTTAACGAGTGGCATTCCTTAGAGAAAAATTCTCACAAAGGGATTCCCAAACCTGGGTTAGTATGGCTGACCGTTCCTGACTGCAGTAGGCTTCCCAGCATGCACCTGAACACTTCGGCCTGCACAAGAATTCCATATTTCGGTAATTAATTCTTAGAACTTGTTTAATGATCAGCTCACTTGGTGTTCCATTCTGGGCATGTCTACTAAAGTGTGCTCACCTTGACTTGGAGGGGTTAGACTCGGGGTGGAGGTTATTGATTGGGAAGGGTCTTCTGTTTGAGGGGCTTAACTTGGAGAGGGCTTTGTGTTCAGGGGGCTTGACTCAGGAGGGATGTCTTTTGTTTGGGGGGCATGTGTTTGGGGAGGGTTGTTGATCAGGGGGATGATGAACGGGGGTTGATTTTTTAAAGATTTTACTTTGTTTCGGGCAGCCCTGGGGCTCATGTTACAAGCATTGACAGGTAGCGGAGGTGCGCCTACTCTGTGTGCCATTGCATGTAATGTGGACAGATTCTTGCCATGCCCCTGACATTTAGGGGCTGATCGTATAAGGGGTGCATGGAAAGTCACATGCTAGTTTTACACATGGGCACGATTGCATGCTTTTGCTGGTTGCTATTCTGGAAGTGCTTGCATAAGTCCCGTCGTGCGTACTTTCTGTTTGGCTGTCACAGGGGAGCATAGGTGGGGCCAAACATTTATGTGTACAAGTTATAAAATATTATAACTTACACACATTTCTAACCAATCTAGGTGCAGGCATTTGTGCCTGCTTTAGAGCAAGCCTAACTGCTGTGATTAGACTGAGGTGCGTCTTTACATCCCTATGTTATAAAGTAACGTACACGTGTGTTTCACTTTATAAATTAGGCCCCAAATATTTATGTGGCATTCGCTTTAACTGTGTTGGAGTTTGAAAAATTACTTTCCACATGCACAGGCATGACACCATGTTAGGTTTTGCTCCTAATGCATGGTTGGTGCAAAATTGTACCATTCTTCAGTAAATATGTCGTTAGTGCTTAATAGTACATGATGAATTCTTAGAGGTTTTAGCAAAGGTTGTGCCCCTAGTGTTCTCATATACTTGAGTTGAGAAGCTCTCTAGACTGGAGCTTACTATTTTGCATTCATAGGCGATGTGTACTTATCTAGTACCTTGTTGTTTAATGCATAGAGGATCAGAGCTTCTTTCTGACATGTATGCTCTGAACAGTATCATGGCCTCAAGGTTCACTAGGTGCACACAGTATACTTGTAGCTGGTCCTCAGGTGGACTGTGCGCTGTAGCTCCAGGGATCTACAGGTTTTGTGATATGGGACGCGACCTCTCTTTGCCTCCTTTTCTGGGGCTCCTGTGGGGCAGGAAAAGATTGCTTGTTAAAGCCCTAGTCCGCTGGATGTAAACTCCACACTCCCAGTGTTTCTCAGAACACCCAGCCACTTCCACATACTCCACTGTCCACACGAGAAGGCTGTGTATAAATAAAGGGACTGATATTTTAAAAAAAGCAGAGCTTCTAAAGGTTGGCCCTATTTTTAGCCAAATAACAGGCTCAGTTTTCAGCTGAAATTTTATCTTAAAAGTTAATATTATAAATTTAGATCTGCCATTCATTTGCCTAGATTTATAAACCTAATTTATGAGCCTAGTGCTGAGAATTAATGCTAAATTCCTAACTCCCCCCCCCCCTCCTAAATCCACCATTGTTGCCACCTACTTTTTATGCTCCTAAATTTAAGTATTCAGTCCAGGTAAATTTTCAAAGAGTCCGATTTAGGAGCATAAGGGCTGATATTCAGCAGTGGCAGACAGCTTTGTTAAAGCATCTGGCTGTAGCGCTTTAAATTAGACCCTGATATTCAATGCCCGGGTCATATCTGGGTTGACTGGATAGCAGTCTAGCTAACCGGTCAGCCACAGTATTCAGCCTCTGGCCCGGTAGCTAAACCGTCTAAAGTCAGGCCAGCCTTTAAAGTGTCTAACTGTAGCTGGTTTAGGATAACCAGTTAGCGACTGAATATCACCACTAAATGATAATCCTTGGATACTGCCCCAAAATTCCTTGACACCAGACAGAATGTCACCTCCCTCCCCTACACCAGGAAGCCTATATTACACAATCCCTTCTCCTGCCCCTTATCATAAGCCCCCTTCCAGCCCTGGAGGGAAGAAACGATTAGAATGGATGAGTGAATGTTTAGTAGCACGTTTACCATTCAGTAGTTTCCCCTTCATTCTCCCCTCTACATTTAGAGCTGTTTTTATAAACGGATTGCTTCCAGCCGGTTTAACTAAAGGTTGACCAGCTATCCAGGGGGCTCCCCAAAGTGGTATCTCCCCCATTACAGTTTGCTGTATGTGATCCCATTGCTTGTCTTCACTCTGGTCCCACCAGTCAATTATCACCCTTAATTGGGTCGCTACAAAATAAGGATACAAGCAGGAGACCCCCAATTTCCCCTTATACTTTGGAAGGTGAAGAGTTTTCCTAGAGACCTTGGAGGCTTGTTTCCACCAAATGACGTCAAAAACTTGTTTTTATAGAGTCTTAAACACCTTCCCCAGTTTCTCATTTAGTAAAGCCATAAATAAATACAATAGGTGGAATAGGATATTCATTTTACATGTGGCAATTCTTCCCAGTCGGGACATATTTTGACCCATCCACCTTCTGAAATCCGCCAAGAGATCCGTGAACAGTGGGCTATAGTTCAATTCAAATAATCTAGACCAGTCTGCAGAGATCTGCACTCCCAAATATTTTATTGATTCTTTAGCCCACTTAAAAGGAAAGTTACATGAGGAAGTGTACTTGCTAGTTGCTCGCCCACAGAGATCTTCAACACTTGATTTTCCAGGGTTTATTTTATACCCTGATAGTTTACTATGAGGTCCCCTCACTAATTTCCCCATTATTATACATCTCAAGATATGTTGCAATATCTTCTTTAATAGCCTTTCACATTTTCTCCTAATAATGACTCATTTAGCCTCTAAAATATGGAAACTAGTGCATGATTGGACCATGTAATTTGTCCAGTCTCCACCTTTTCTACCCTTTGTAGCAATAAACTCTCAATATGACTTTAAGAAACGGGAGGGTATGAATAAAATATGTAGTCACACTCCTTGCCGTGTCTCACCCTCCAAATGTCACCAAATTCATCACCTCAAGAAACGTTTTCAGTTTTTTCCTGTGGGATTTTGCTCCCAAAATTCTACACTTAGAATTGTCAAGCAATGGGTCTAGTGTTTCATTAAAATCCTCTCCCACTATTATGGGGCCAGATCCAAAACCTATCAGCTTCTCCTGCAGTTCTTAAAAAAATAGGCTCTGGTTAACATTTGGAGCACATCTGGAAACCAGAGTAAGGCCTATATCTTTAAGCTTTCTTATGATTGCTATATATCTTCTCTTAGGATTTTCATGATATCCTGTACTTCAAATATATGATGTTTTCATATTAACATGCTTACCCCTTCCTTCCTAGTTTCTAAAACATTTGAGGCCAGGAGGACTTCTGGATAGGCAAATGTGCATAGGCTTTTTTCAGGTGTGTTTCCTGTGCTAGCTTTTAACCTTTTTCCCTTCTTTCAATAAATATCACCTATTTCCAGAATTCAGTCCTTTCACGTTTATTGTGCTGACCCTACAGGACTACCCTCCCAAATCAGTCATCTAAAGAGGCCCTCAGCTCTCCAGATCCCTTCCTACAGATCCATCTTTCCCAACCATATCTATCGTCTTGACCCGCCCATTTCCATAGACTTTCCCCACCCTCAACACTCAGCCTCTTCTCACCCTCCTCTTTTCTCTGCCTCCCCTATTTCCAATACCAAGCCTCTCCAGTGCCTGGTTATCTCCCCCAGCAGAGTAAGCCACACTATGCAACCGGGATGCATATTGTGCCCTAGTGATAGCAACCCTCCCATATTGTGATTGTAGCAGAATGCACCGTTAATTTGCCAGAAAAAAACCCACTCTACCAAACAATATATTCCCATATTCCCATACATAGCCACTCCCTACTAGCATTCACTTACCCACCTCACACACTCTCCTCACTCAGTTATGCTCTTGGGGATCCACCAGGCAGATACTAGCAAGTTCAGGTTATCTGATCAGAAAGCAAAACTGTAAAAATGAGTCCCAGTAGTGTCCAGTAGTCTATTTACAGTTTCATTTCATGTTTGCTGAAGGTATATTTTCCTTCTGGACTGAAAGCCTGCATAGTTGCCACAGCACTTTCAAGACATGCTTTCAGTGGGTGGATTCCCTTGGTGAGCAATCTTCTCAGATGGTTGGGATTTCAACACCTCCTATTCCTGCTTCTTATAATGCTCTCAATATCAATACACAAAAACTCACTCCATCAAAAACAATTGTAATCTGCTGGAAAATCTTAAGAAAACTTATTTGTCAAACAAAAACAAGGTCTCAGCATATATGGGCATATAGTGAAACAGGTCCAAAATATCCAGACCGTTAACACACTAACAGGGTCCAATTACATCAATGACCTTAAAAAATACTACAAGCAGCCAGCTTCATCCGTAGGTAAGCACATAAATACTAAAAGTGTAAGAACCAGTAGTAAAGTTAAAGTAAAGTAAAGTTAAGAATTTTACTGCCACTTTTAAGGAAGAGTAGAGGCAGAGCCTAATGGTTAGCACAGTGAACTTTGAACTAGGGAAGTCAGGTGTGAATCTCACTGCTGCTCTTTATGTTCTTGGGATATTATCTCTTGGTCAAACTTACTGTACCTGAATGTAACTCATCTTGAACTTTTGAGAAAAGGCATGAGGTAAATCTACTTCCTTTCCCTTTAAAAATTAAAAAAAGTTGGAAGGCCAATGAGAGGCACTTCCTGGGGGTAATCTCTGAGCAGTGAACCACTTGATTGGGATCCCCAAGCCAGCCTCGTCCATCCCTCCCCCCTCTCACCTTCTCCTCCCACCATGGACTTGAAATTACTGGTGACCTAATAGCTAAATTCACCCTCACCCTTTTCCTCCCATTAGCCCTAGTTTAAAGTTCACTGTGCTAACCATTAGGCTCTGCCTCTACTCTTCCTTAAAAGTGGCAGTAAAATTCTTAACTTTACTTTACTTTAACTTTACTACTGTTTTTACCCCCCCCCCCCCCAAGCACATATTCTTACTTGGATTTTGGTGTTTGGATTAGTTTTTATCAGGTGCATTAGCATATTACTAAGTTACTGTATCGGGTGTTAAGACTTTTTTAACGCATGAGTTAATGAATATTTACATGTATACTACGGATTAGCATGGATTTTAACTGACTTTATTTACACTGAGGTCAGCATTTAGCTTGCTTCATAGTGCTAGATAAACTGATTAGTAAGAGTGGTGGTGGTGGTTGGAAGGTTGATATGTTTTAG
Organism: Ichthyophis bannanicus; assembly: GCA_033557465.1. Taxonomy (NCBI): domain Eukaryota; kingdom Metazoa; phylum Chordata; class Amphibia; order Gymnophiona; family Ichthyophiidae; genus Ichthyophis; species Ichthyophis bannanicus. Next base: position 662,895,375 of record CM066032.1, read on the forward strand.
AAATCCTCATGGTATGATTATCTTTTAAAAGTCGTTAATGTAGAAAGGTATGAAAGAATCTTTTTATGCAGTTTCAGAATATGCATAAAATGAGATTGGTATTGCAGCTTAAATTAATTCTAAAATTCCAACCTACTGTATCCTTTTTCTTATATAATGTTTCTTTTTTCAGATTTAAAGAAGGAAGATATCACAAGTAAGTAGACTTGTTTCCTTATTCTGAAATAATTTGTGATGTGTGAAAGAGATTTCTTTAGTAATACCCTTCAGGCACAGTATTTTATCTACACTGTGCCTAAAGGGGATCACTAAATAAATCAGTTTCAATGCCTCACAAATGGACTCCATCAGAACGATAAGAGTTGCTATAAATCTCTTCAGTTCACTCATGGTGGATCAGCAAACATACCTGGGACTACCAACTACCAACCTGTCGATTTAAAGCCTGATTTGGCAAAGCAGTCTAGGTAGGAAGACACCCAAGTCAGAACAGTCACAATTTACAGAGCATTTTCCAAAAGGCCTGCTAAACATAGAGCCTTCTACAAAGCTGCTATTTGGTAGCATGAACAGCAGAAGCAGCTCTTTTACTAATAAACATTCAGAACATGAGCAGCAAGACATGGGGCTTTGGATGTGTAACTGGTGACACTTGAACATCCAAGTGATAATTTTACAACTTACTGGTCTGATTTTGTAACAGGACGGCTAAATGTGAAATCCAAAACCGTGCCTATTTTATAAAGACAGTGTAGGTGCTGATGTGTCTTTATGAAATAAACCACCAGAACCATACCTGTAGCTTGCAAATGCCAATGCATCTATTTACAGCTGCTCCAAAGCAGATGTGAATGTGTGTGTGTACTCTACATTTATTTATTTAACTAGGCTTATATACTGCTTTTCTACAAGTCAAAGCAGTGTACATTCAGGTACTGTATATATATATTTCCCTTGTCCCCAAAGGGCTCACAATTTGTTTTTGTACCTGAGGCAATGGAGGGTTAAGTGACTTGACCAAAGCTACAAGGAGCACCTGTGGGACTAAAACCCCCCAATCCTTCTGGCCCAAGGTTGCTGTCCTCTAGTGGGATTCAAACCCCTGGCCCTCTGGCCTGTGCTAACATGCCCCAACCATTACGCCACTCCTCCCTTACATGTCTCTTCATGTTGAGGCCTATTCTCTACTGGATGTCCAGCCCGTTACCGTCTCTTCAGAATTGGGGTGTACAGCGGTAGACACGATTCTGATCCTGTGGGGGCATATAGTACATCCAGCCACATCCACGTCTACCCCTGACAGGGTCCTGAATGGAACCACGATGCCATGGCATCCCGTCAACATGGCACCGCGGCTCCATTCAGGAGCCACAATTGCCGGTCACCGCCGAGGCTGCCTTTTCCCTGCAGCCAGACCTCCAATCCAGTTTCCATTGGCCAGGGTCCAGCTGCATGCCTCCATGTTTTGTCCCTGTTGGCCACTGCTGCTATCTCGCGTCCAGGGGGACTTATTCCACTTCTGAGGTGCAATAAGTCCCCCGTCTAACCACCTACCCCGGATGTACAGGGCCGACCTCAGAATTGGCCTTGTATGTCCGGGGTGATGTCCCACCCATGCACCGCCCTCGCTCCACCTCCCGCTAGCCCCCTCATGCCCCTCTCTAAGGCTCCCTGTACAACTACACTGTTTGTACAGGGAGCCTTGCACGGGGACAGCAAGGGAGACATATAGCGGAGATGTACGTCCAGGCAGGGTGTACATCCCCGGCTATTCGGGGCTCAGTAGACGCCATAGTTTATATGATTTGCAGGTACTTCACAACTTTGCCATTGCTGTACCTAAACTATATGTGATGAACATATAAGAACATGCTGTCTTGCGTCATATGTACTTACTTACACACACCCTCCAGAGAAATTGCATGTAAGGACTTGCCCACATTTGAAGCAGAGTTTACATGCAGAAACGACTTCTAAAATTATCCTCCACATGTTCAAGTGCCACCCCATAAGTGCATAAGTGCCAGATTTTACAAAACTGTATGTCCAAGGGGAGCAAATTAAGGAGCCAAGCTCCAAAAAGCTAATTTCAGAATTCTAAGGTGGTTTTAATACCAGTGAGAGTAACGCAATCACTTTTGTTGCAAATATCCAAACCCCTGAGTCCAAATGTTATTTAACTGACGCTGATGCTTGCCTCGGAGCAGAAGCAAATGCTGATGACTAGATTTTATGAAGTATTTTCTTTGGGAAATAGGAAATGCACAAATACTTTGCAAGCCCGCCCAAACCACTCCCACAACATGCTCCTTTAAAAATTGTGCATTCTGCGGACATACACATGTAAATAGCAGCTTTTTAAGATCACTTCTTACACACAGTAGACATTTTACCCATGCAAATCCACTATTTACCTGTGCTAATGCCACACAAGTCTTCTAAAATAACCTCTCAAACTTCCTAAAGTTATGGATACACATCGGACAAGCCCTGTGGTTCAATTTAGGGGTCCTTTTACTAAAGGCCACTAACTGATTCAAACATGTTTTAGTGTGTGGAAACTGGCAGCCAAGAATGCTAATGTGTGCTTGCCAGCTGCCAGCCACTGAAATGCACAGTAAGTAGCCAATTTGTGTGCCGCTCAACAGCATTGTGGCTATTAGTACTGTGCGAGTGCACATAACAATACCTCTATGGGTATCATTAGGAGCACCTGTGTTAACTGTGCCATGTGTTCTCGTACTTATTAGTACATTGACTGCTGGGCACTTTCTGGACCCCCTCCCCCAGACAGGTAGCGCACGATGGTTGTTCTTACCGTGCATTGGTTTTACCAGTAAGTGCAACCTTTTAGTAAAAGGGCCCCTTAGGAATAATATCTTACTAGCAAATTAAGCCTCCTGGTTAACAATAACCCAAGCATTACTAAAGCCATCCAGATAGGAACAATCAACTGCCAACAAAACCAATTGCCAAAATAGACACCACCTAAGTGCACGGTAAGGATATACCATTTCTCCAGCAAATGAATCTTCTGCTGGGCTATGGGAAGTAGGGAAGTGCTTTTTATTTAGAACAAAAGGGGTGAGCTGAGCACAATGGGACATGATGGAGGAGTAGGTTATTAGAGCAACAGCTTAACCTCCAGGAAATTGGGATTTGATTCCCACTGGCACTCCTTGTAACCTTCGGCAAGTCACTATACTCTCCCTTGCCTGGGGAGAAAAGGCCTGGTAATCTACTTTGGGTCTTACCTTGCCAAGAAAACCCACAAACTGCTGAGTTGCCAGAAATCAGCATTCACTTGAGGGCACTTAAAAAAAATCAACTCTTATGAAATAGTGTACATTATTGAGCAATAGTGCACACTATTATGCAATAGCACACACTATTTACCCATATGAGCAATAAATATTCTTATCTGGCGCCCATTCCCATGTCTATTATTTGGATCTTAGCATTGGCTATCACCTTCTGAGTCATTGAACTGATTGGTTGATCCAGCAGCCTTTTATATAACAAGCATCTTTTTGGATTTTTCACCTAAGCGCCCTGTTATAAAATTACCCTCCCACAACAGCAAGATACTGTAGTGTTGATTTAGCATGAATGATATCTGATTTATACTATCACCTTTCTTACTAAAATCTATTTCCAGGAACCTGCTACAAAGATAATGGAAGGTTTTACCAAGGTTCTGTGAGTGTTACTGCTTCTGGTCTTCCTTGTCAAAAATGGAGTGAACAGGTGAGCCCCAGCCTGAGTAAAGTAGGTGGAAGAGGAAGATACAGAAATCAGTGTATTCAGAGAGAGAATTCATTAATGCACCTGGCCAAGAAAATCCAGGAGAAAGTCACAACATGGACAACTAACCATAGGGTCACCAGACGTTGTCATCAACTAGAAACATGAGGGCAGAAAAAGATCACATGGCCTATCTAGTCTGCCCTTCCATATCAACCACAATAGTCCCCTTTTTTCCTTTAGAGATACTCTGTGTTTGTCCCATGCTTTTTTGAATTCAGATACTGTCCTTGTGTCCACCACCTCCACTGGGAGACAATTCCATGCATCTACCACTCTTTCCGTAAAGAAATATTTCCGCATATTATTCCTGAGTCTATCCCCTTTCACTCTTATCCTATGTTCCCTCGTAGCAGAGCTTGCCTTCAATTGAAAGAGTCCATCCTGTATAGAAACATAGAAACATGATGGCAGAAAAGCAACAATTAACGGCAATTAACAACATCAACAACATAGTATAGAGTATTAAGATGACTATATTTATCTGAAACTATGTTGTTGTGTTAAGTGCCTTCGAGTCGATACCGACTCATGGTGACCCTCTGGATAGTTGTTCTAAACTGTGTTTGGTCTTCAGTCAGGCGGCTAATTGTTGATAGAGTGGCATCCATAGCTGCTGTTATTGTATCACTCTATCGCATTGCTGGCCTTTTGCACTGATCTTCAAGCTTGCCAGACATGATGTCTTTCTTTAATGATCTGTCTTTTCAGATGATGTTTCCAAAGTAAGAAAGTCGAAGTCTTATCATCTGAGCTTCTAAAGAAAGCTTAGCTTTGGTCTCCTTTAGTACCAACTGGTTTGTTCATCGGACAGTCCATAGTATATACAGTATTCTTCTCCAGTACCCTAATTCGAAGACATTGATTTTCTTCCTGTCAATCTGCTTTGTTTAGCTTTCACAGTTTGGATCTAAGTACAGTCACATTACTACTTCACTACCACTATAGTGTTACTAGAGATATACACATGCAGAGATGTACAAACACACATAAGAGACAGTTTCTGCCCTGTGAAACTTACAATTTGCATTCCCTCAAAACTGCATGGGAATCCCCTCCTCATGCTGCTGCTGGTAGGGGGAGGTGGTTGGGAGGCGGGACAAGATGGCAGACACGCGATAGCTGCCGATGGTCGGTGCTTGCTTTCCTCCGTTTCCTTATAACTTCCCTCTGTCTTGATGCCTCGCAAGTGGAAAGCTAAGCCTTGGGAGCTTCCCAAGCGCATGACGCCAGTTTCTTCGGGGCCTCTCAACGTCTTCGTGAGGCCCATCGGTGCTGTAGTACATCTGGAGCAGAGTTTGTTGGGAGCGATGGAGGCAGAAGGAGGCCTGGCATGCCCCTCAGAACTGCAGGTCACACTTAGTTTGGATGCCTGGACTCCTCCAGCTCAACCTGCAGCACTCGTAGCGGGAATGACAGAGGCAGAGCCCCAGAGTGTTGTGGGATTCATGACCATCGCATCGGTGCTGGCGGGAAGCCCCGTGGGGTGGCTTTTTCTTCTGCGGAGCCAGCTGGTATAGAGGTAACTTCTTCTGCTATTGGGGAGCATTTGATGGCTGAGGACACAGTGGCTGGATTGAGTGCTTATCTAGCGATTCCTGCAGAAACTGTTTATGTTCGCCCAGCAACAGCAACACTGGATTCCTTATGGGAAGGTCTTAGGGCGCTGGAAACCTCCTTTTCCTCACAGTTTGCTGTTTTATATGAAGTTCTTCCATCCCTGGCTCATTTAATAAATCAGCAGAAGCAGGAGGTTGCTGGTATCTCTTCAAAGGTGACCCAATTGGAAGCAAAAATTGAGGATGCTGCTACTATTCCAGGTACTGTTGTTAAAAATTTATCTATCATCCATGGGAAAATAGAGATGTTAGAGAACTCAGTTAGGAAAATAAATCTGTGCTTGTTGAATTTTCCTCGGGTTCCTGTTTCCTCGCCGAAGGAGCTGTTTAATACCTATGCAACCTCCATTTTGAAAATCCCTTTGGAATCTGTTCCTCCTTTGGCCAGGATTTTCTACTTGCCAACAGCTAAGTGCAAGACCCATGGAGTTTCCTCGCCTGTCCATTCTCCACCTATGGACCCACTGGATCTGACTTGGTTTTAGGAGACCACTGACCCTGGTCATGTTCCGCGAGTGACCTTACTGCCGACTGTTGTATTTGAGTCTGATCGAGACTTTCTTCTGAAGTTGTATTTCAAAGCCAGGAATGAATCCTTCATGGGGGTTACAATCAGGATGTTCCCTGATGTCTCTAAACCTACCCAGAAATGTCGGCAGCAGTTTTTATTGCTTCGCCCTTAGGTTCTGCAGCTCGGTGGGCTTTTTTTCCCTGAGATATCCATGCAGATGTTTAATCAAATATCAGGGCATTAGTTATACTTTTTTTGAGCCTTCTCATCTTACCCAGTTCATTGCTGGGAAAACGTCTCCTCCAATTTAGCATAGTTCGGGATTAGTGTTTGTACTGTTTGTCTTATTTCCTAAAAATGTTTCTTTCAATTTTTGTCTTGCCTGCTCCTTCATTTTGTGGGCTAGTGAATGTTAATTTCTTCATTAGTGAATTGGATAGGGGGTTTCCCTTATGTTGTAGTAGCTTTATATTTCCTTTGTTGACATTCTTTTCTGTAACAAGTATATGTCTTGTGGATTAATTTGAAATTGCAGAAATAAAAAGTTAAAAAAAGAAAACTTAGCTTTGGTCTCCTCTAGTACCAACTGGTTTGTTCTTCGGACAGTCCATAGTATATACGGTATTCTTCTCCAGCACCCTAATTCGAAGACATTGATTCTCTTCCTGTCAATCTGCTTTTTTTAGCTTTCACAGTTTGGATCTAAGTACAGTCACATTACTACTTCACTATCACTATAGTGCTACTAGAGATACACATATGCAGAGATGTACAAACACACATAAGAGACCGTCTCTGCCCTGTGAAACTTACAATTTGCATTCCCTCAAAGCTGCATGGGAGTCCCCCCCCCTCATGCTGCTGCTGGTAGGGGGAGGTGCTGCAATATTGCATTTGTAGTCACAGCACCAGCAGCAGCAGCAGCATGGGGGAAGGACTCCCACCCAGCTGCACAGGAACTTTTCTTTCGGTATAGTCAAGACACACAGACAAAAGAAATAAGAGGCTTCAAGAAATGTATTTGTTAATGTGGTTAAATTCAACAATGTTATGCTCAGGGTTAGTTTAAGATTTATAAGAAACCTCAAATGTTGGTTTTCAAGTAGTACTTGAATATGGCCAGAGAGTAAAGATATTCATGGGAAAAAGTTTCAGTTCAGTTCAACTTCAGTTCAATGAACTATTTAGTTTATTTTCAAATGCCAAATACTTTGTTACCTTTGTTTCTATGAAAGTCAATCAGACTTTCTTCCATTACAGTGGGGTTTTCCATCCATTTTCAATAAAATGCGCTTAGCCTTTACTAGTAGACCTCTGTAACAGAGACAGCATCATTACAAAGCATCAGGAGTGGCATAAAGACCCTGTGGCTCAAAAGAGGTGCTGGAGTACTTCCTAACAATGGCATGAAGACTCCAAGCCACCATCAGAAAGACAAAATGGCAGAATCAGCAGAATGAATACTACTGTACAGTATTTCTTTAGGGCTACTAGGCATACACAGCACTGCACACATACATGTAAGAGACAGTTCCTGTTCAATAGAGTTTGCAATCTATTCAAGACAGACAGACAGACAAACAGAACAAACGAGAGACTAGGGTAATTCTTGAGGGAAATGATAAAACACGCATGGTTACTGAACAGGAGAATAAGGGGTCAGAATACAAAAGCAGCCTCGAAGAGATGGATTTTTGGACTGTATTTGAATAGGACCAGAGAAGGAGCCTGATGCACTAACAGAGGCAATCTATTTCAGGCAGACAGTGCAGCAAGGCAGAAAAAATGGTGTCTGTTGTTGGCAGTAGAAGAGAAGAGCATTGATAACAGTGATTTGCTTGATGAGCAGCATTGTCAAGGAGGGGTGTAGGAAGGGATAAGAGAGAAGAGCTAGCGAGGAGCTGCAAAATGAAGACATTTGTAGGTCAGCAGGAGAAGTTTGAAATGTATGTGGAAATGGATAGGGAGACAATAAAGTGACTTGAGAAGAGAGGTTACATGAACAGATTGAAAGGGAAATAGATGATTCAATGGGAGACCAGTGAGGAACAAGTTTCAATAGTCTAGACGGGAGGTAACAAGAGAGTGGATAAGGGTCTTGGTAGTGTGTTTGAGAGGAAGGGATGAATTTTGCTGATATAGAGAAAGAATTGATAGGTTTTGGTTATTTATTGGATATCAGAGAGAAAGCAAGAGGAGTCAAAGATGACCCTGAGATTGCAAGCAGAGGAGACAGGGAGGATGACAGTCTTATCCAATGAAGTAGAGAAAGGAGTAACAGGGGAGGTGCGTTTAGAGGGAAAGATAAAAAGTTCTGACTTTGGCAATGTTTAGGGCTCAAATGGCAGTGGAACATCCAGGCAGCAACATCAGACAAGCAGGCTGAGATTTGGGTTTGGATTCCTGGAGAAATTTCTAGTGCAGTATAAAGAGGTACTGAAAACCATGAGAGGAGATAAGGACACCAGGGGTTGGGGGGGGGGGGCAATTATAGAGAGAGAAAAGAGAAGAGATCCCAAGACAGAGCTCTGATGTACACCAACTGAAAGTGGGTTAGCAGCGGAGAAGGATCCATCAAAGCATATACTAAAAGTGCAATGGAGAGATAAGAAGAAAACAAAGACAGATCAGAGCCCTGAAATCCAAGCAAAACCAGGTCATTGAGGTGATGACCAACAGTGTGAAAAGCAGCACATCATGGATCAAGAAGAATGAGAATCAAGGAAAGGCCCTTGAATTTGGCCTAGAGACTTTGTCAAGGGCAGTTTCTGTGGAATGTAGAGGATGAAAGCTAGATTGCAGGAATGGCTAGAGAGGAAAGAAAGTCAAGATGGCAGCAGTGAGCCACATGTTTGAGTAGTCTGGATGTGAAAGGGAGGAGTCCAGTAATTGTTTTTGAGGAGCACTGCAACTCAAGCATGTTTGAAGGCAGCAGGAACAGTCACAGTGGAAGGTATAACTTGAGGATATGATAGATGGAAGGGATGATAGCAGAAGAGACAGAGGTACTGGAAGAGTGGCAAAGCTGCACCAATAGGCAAAAAGCATCAGGAGAGGAATAAAACAGCAATAACATTGGCTGGACAACCCCAAGGCAGCAGGAGTGCGTTAACACAGCAGTTACATTATTTGCAGGAATGGAGGCGTGCCTAATAGTTAGAGCGCTAACTTGGTAACTTAGAGATCAGGGTTTTATTCCTACTAGCCTTCCTTGTGGCCTTGGGCAAGTCACTTAACCCCCCATTGCCTTGGAAGAAAGGCCTGGAAATCTACTTCCAGTCACACCAAGAAAACCCAAGAGCTGCTGAGTCACCAGAAGTCAGTATTAACTTGAAGACACACACTGCATTTGCAGCATTGGTTGAAAGGCTCTGGAAGAAGTCCAACAGGTCCTAGAACACATCTTGTAACAAGATAGCCAGGAAGACCCTAAAACATGAGGACCACTACAGTACATAGACTCTTGCTTGGTCTGTGGCTTGTGTCACCAGCTCTCCTTAAACCCCCGAGTAGAGGTTAAGGGAGTGGGTCTTTCCCTATTGAAATAGCTGTTTTACAGATCCTGGAGCAATGCCCCTTGGGAAATGTAGTCTTTTCACTCAATCAATAAGGAGCAGTTGTGGAAAAAGTGGTTAAGCAACCAAAGGATTTTATTTCCCCTCCCGGGGTGGATTTTACCATGAACAGAAAACACAATCCAGGCACTTACTGGTATTTGGACAAACAAAAGTTCCTTAACAGAAAAAAGGCTTTCTTCAGCATTTAACCAAGGTGAAAACAAACATTCAAACAAAACCACGCTGTTTCCTCACAGCTCTTTGTTTCCACGTGCTATCTGTGCTGTACTCTCTTTTCAAGCAGGCTTTCAACGCAATGAAATTATTCCATTGGCCATAGATAATGTACAGTTCATTATATCTATATCTTCTTCAGTATCAATACACTCTGGTTCACAGTCCATCAATTCCTCCTGCTCATAAGGGAATGTTTGAACCGGCACTGCTGGTGCCACGCCTTTTCTTACTGCTCCGGGCTTTACACGATAAGCTTGGGTCAAATATTGGCTTTCACACAAACTATCAGGCCCAGTATTCTTTTCCCAGCACCACCCTTCTGGATACAAACAGTCACTGTAATTAAGTATATTCAAGCCTTTTGGCTTACCTTTCAGCCTTACAGGTGGAGGTTTTCTCTGGTGCTTTTGAACAGCTGTAGGTTCCCAACCTAAACCCTGTTCATAGCATTTCACTTGCCTCCTAGGCTTTCTGTCTCTCCCGTGCTCCCCAGGATATTGCAGACAATCTCCTGTGCCCTTGTTATATCCTGTCCTCAGGGTTTCTTTCTTTCTCCTCAAGAAGGAATCTGTCTCTCCTTTCCATAGAGACTCTGGCTTACTCTGGGCATAGCTGTCTTCAGTGTAGCTCGCAATAGCTTCTCTCTCCAGCTCATATGCCTCACTTCCTGCTTCTTTAGCCAACTCTTCATTACTTCCTTCTCTGCCTACCTTACTCCACCTACTCCACTCACTTAACTCACCTGAACCTTCTTTAATAGGGTGAATTCTGGGGCCGTGCTCAACTCCACCCCCTAACAGGTGTTCTGCATTCCCTTGTGATTCACCCCTTGAATGATAGCACCGGCGTTTCTCTTGCCTCTGTGCCTGGTTCCCACGGTAACCAGGAGCCATGTGCTTCTGTTTACAGCTCAGCTCTGCTTTTGTTCCTGGCTTTTTAGCTTCATTACACGGGCTAGATGGACCCACTATGTCACAGATCCCCCCCCTTAAAATATTACGGGCTGCCAAAGCCTGCGACGGACAGCACGTAATCCCTTGTGTAGGGTTCCTGTGGCACTCCTTCATAGCTAATTGTACTGTGGCTACCCTTTCTTGCCAGGGTTTTAAGACATTAATGTGATATACCTGGCGCCGGCCCTTACTATTCTCTACCCTGTATGAGATGGGACCTACCCTCTCCACTACCTTACAGGGCCCCTTCCATCTGGACTCGAATTTTGGACCTACCTCAGTCACCATAATCAACACTTTGTCGCCTATTGCCAACTGACGGGGTTTTGCTCCCCGGTCGTAGTACTTCTTCTGCCTCTTTTGGCTAGCCTGCAAGTTTTCCAAAGAGGCTTGCGCTGTTCTCTTCAAACGACTTCTTAAGTCTTTGAGGAACTGGGGTACGTCTGTCTCCCCCTTATCTGGTTCCACCCATTGTTCCCTGAGTATGTCAAACTCCTCTGGGGGCTCTACCAAATAACAGCTCGTACGGGGATGCCCCTAGAGACGCCTGTACACGCTCCCTACACGCATATAAAACAAAAGGTAATAATGTATCCCACTCGGACGTCTGCCCATCTAGTCCCCTCCTAAGCATTTGCTTTATGGTCTGGTTTGTTCTTTCAACCATCCCATTGGACTAGGGGTGGTATGCTGCAGTCTGCACGTGGTGTATGCCAAAAGCATCCCACACACTGGCTAAATATTTCGATAAAAAGTTGCTCCCTTGGTCAGTGAGCATCTCCTGAGGGAAGCCAACCTCACAGAACAATTTTATCAGTTCCAAAGCTATTGTTCTGGCAGATGTGTTTCTCATGGGTATGGCCCAAGGGAACCGTGTAGCTTGGTCCACGATCACCAATACGTACTGAAAACCTCGGAGTTCTCACGAGTGGCCTATGATGTCCATTGCCATTCGCCTAATGGGCGTGGATATGGCAGGTGTGGGTATCATGGGCACTGCTCTCGGTTTCGAGGCAGTAACCCGTTGGCAGGTTGGACACGCTTCACAATAGCGGGAAATTTCCTTGTAGACCCCTGGCCAGTAAAAACGGGCCAAGACCTGGTCCAATGCCCCCTGAATCCCCTTGTGGGCTCCTACTGGGTGGTCATGGGCTAGACGCATCACTATGGCCTTAAATGTGGTTGGTACCACCAACTGCTTTCTCACCTCACCGGTAAGTGGGTTATTACACTCCCTGTACAGGATATCCCTTTCTAAAAGGAATCGGGGCAGAGTATCTCTTTCCTCCTGCGCAAACACAAAGGCTCTTTTCAAAGCGGGATCCACTTTCTGTTCCCCTGGGAAGGATGGGAATTTCTTTACCAACTCTGAGGGTACCCATGGTAAACCCTCCCCGGCTCCCAAATCAGCCCTTCCTTGGGTCCTGTGCTGCCTTTCTTGTTTTTTCTTGGCCTTTCCTTTCCTTACCTCCTTGGGCATGGTATCAAAAAGGTCAGTCTGTATGGGCAATGGGTCTATTGCTTCCTCATCATATCCCATTTCTAAGTCAGGGGAATCTTCCCTAACGTGAGATGGGCCTGCCACTTCTTCATCAGGGTCCTCCTCCCTATGAGAGGTTCTTGCCTGGGAGCGGGTAGAGACATAGCCTGTCCTCTCTGCTATTCCCTTTTCAATTCCCAGAATTACATCATGTAACAGCTGTGGGATTATTGCCACCTTTACTCTCTTGGCTGCTCCTAAACCTTCTATCATGAGGTCATATACGGGGTAATAAGAGGCTGACCCATGCAAACACTGTACTTTCACCTGCCCCACTCCTGGACTCGGCGCTACTTGAGCTTGTATGGCTTCCCAGAGCCGTTGGGACACCATACTCTGGTTAGCGCCCGAGTCTAGTATCGCTTGGGCCTTTATGCCCTCCACCTGTACTGGTAGCAAAAAGCCTGCTTTAAGGTTTTCCCCACTACCAGATATCAAGGCAGTACGTGTAATACAATCTTTTTGCCAGTGCCCAACATCTCCACATTTGAAACACTTTCCTTTTGTAGAGGAAAAACCACTATTTTTCCAAGGTACTTTACATTCAAAATTCTTACTCATTTTATCCGTCTGCGTCATGCCCAGAACGCCGGATTTTGAGGTTCTTGAGAATTCAGCCTCAAAATACCATTCTGTCATGGCCGCTGCTTCATTTGTTGTCTTACAGTTCTGTAACATAAGAAACTTTTTAACCTCAGCAGGTACAGCTTCCATGTACTGTTCCAACATTATTTCATCAAGCATAGATTCTACATTTTGCTGCTCAGGTTTAAGCCACTTACAGGCTAATCCCTTTATTCTAAAATACAGGGCTTTAGGGGTTTCTCCAGGCTTTAACTTCGCCTCCCTAAACCTTCGCCTGTAGAATAGAGGGGTGAGCCCTAACCTGTCTCGTACCGCACTCTTTACAGCATCATAATTCATTGCTAAAGTAACTGACATTGACTTGTATGCTGACAAAGCTTCACCAGATAAAGACATAGCAAATCTTATAGCCCACTGCTCCTTAGGCAGTTTGACGGCTTCTGCAATCCGTTCAAATGCATCTACACAATCATCTACATTGTCAGTAGGAGATAACTGTCCCAGCAAAAGTGATCCTGAACCATTCAGTCCTACCCCTTGGGTAAATCCTGGAAAAACTTCCACTGGCTCCTGCTGTTGCTTGGCTAAATGTTCGATGAGAGCATTTACTGGTTTCAGCTGTTCTTGTACAGCAGCCATTGCTTGATCATGCACCCTTCATGACATCTCCAGCTGCTTATCCCATTGCAGGGACATCCATCTTAATATTTCTTGCGGATCCATTCTGGATCTCCCGATACCTGCAACACAAACACAAAAAAACCCCAAGTGTGGCCCGAAAAAAAAATTCCCCTTTTTCTTTTTTTTTTTTCCAACACCGTGCACTATGCCTGTGCACCACCCTTTCTCCTTGTATCCTTCTCCGCCCGTGCCCAGCCACAATTACCTGGCACCAGTGCAGAGTCAGGCACTGAGAAAAGGGAATACCCCAGTCTGACCGACCGTCAGCCGAGCTCTGGATCTTTTCTCCTGGTTGTCAGCTCTTTGCTGCAGGAACCTCCGTCCTTGTGGCGTCCTCAAATCCAGGTAAAAATCCAAACTACTACGCCATTTGTCACCAGCTCTCCTTAAACCCCCGAGTAGAGGTTAAGGGAGTGGGTCTTTCCCTATTGAAATAGCTGTTTTACAGATCCTGGAGCAATGCCCCTTGGGAAATGTAGTCTTTTCACTCAATCAATAAGGAGCAGTTGTGGAAAAAGTAGTTAAACAACCAAAGGATTTTATTTCCCCTCCCGGGGTGGATTTTACCATGAACAGAAAACACAATCCAGACACTTACTGGTATTTGGACAAACAAAAGTTCCTTAACAGAAAAAGGCTTTCTTCAGCATTTAACCAAGGTGAAAACAAACATTCAAACAAAACCACGCTGTTTCCTCACAGCTCTTTGTTTCCACGTGCTATCTGTGCTGTACTCTCTTTTCAAGCAGGCTTTCAACGCAATGAAATTATTCCATTGGCCATAGATAATGTACAGTCCATTATATCTATATCTTCTTCAGTATCAATACACTCTGGTTCACAGTCCATCAATTCCTCCTGCTCATAAGGAAATGTTTGAACCGGCACTGCTGGTGCCACGCCCTTTCTTACTGCTCCGGGCTTTATACAATATGCTTGGGTCAAATATTGGCTTTCACACAAACTATCAGGCCCAGTATTCTTTTCCCAGCACCACCCTTCTGGATACAAACAGTCACTGTAATTAAGTATATTCAAGCCTTTTGGCTTACCTTTCAGCCTTACAGGTGGAGGTTTTCTCTGGTGCTTTTGAACAGCTGTAGGTTCCCAACCTAAACCCTGTTCATAGCATTTCACTTGCCTCCTAGGCTTTCTGTCTCTCCCGTGCTCCCCAGGATATTGCAGACAATCTCCTGTGCCCTTGTTATATCCTGTCCTCAGGGTTTCTTTCTTTCTCCTCAAGAAGGAATCTGTCTCTCCTTTCCATAGAGACTCTGGCTTACTCTGGGCATAGCTGTCTTCAGTGTAGCTCGCAATAGCTTCTCTCTCCAGCTCATATGCCTCACTTCCTGCTTCTTCAGCCAACTCTTCATTACTTCCTTCTCTGCCTACCTTACTCCACCTACTACACTCACTTAACTCACCTGAACCTTCTTTAATAGGGTGAATTCTTGGGCCGTGCTCAACTCCACCCCCTAACAGGTGTTCTGCATTCCCTTGTGATTCACCCCTTGAATGATAGCACCGGCGTTTCTCTTGCCTCTGTGCCTGGTTCCCACGGTAACCAGGAGCCATGTGCTTCTGTTTACAGCTCAGCTCTGCTTTTGTTCCTGGCTTTTTAGCTTCATTACACGGGCTAGAAGGACCCACTATGTCACACTTGTCATGCTGCAAGGGCTTGCATGCATCAGTCATACTATAGCACCAGTAGCTTAACTATAATAGATGGAGTTAAGTGCACCTATGGTATGAGCACCATGTTAACTGCTGGGAACATGCTGTCCATGCTTTGACAATTAACATAGAGGTCTTATACTTAAATCTTCATGCTAATCGTGTGTTAAGTGCAAAGCCAAAGCGCCCTTTGGTGAGAGGACCCCTTAGTATCTGATGCTGAAGTTTGCAATAACAGTCATAAAACTAGGAATGTGTATTTGTTAGCACACATTCTGTTTGTTAGTGCAATTTTTAAAATGTGTACAAGTGTGTGCAAAATCAATATAGTGCACATTGTCCTCTTGACTAAAAGGCATACAGTTCATTTATCTGCATTAAAAAGTTCCAGGGCACATTAACAAATTTTTATTAAACCAAATGTAGAGAGTGAAAATGCCCAAATGAGGGAAAAATTCAGATATTCAATAATTCAAATATTTTCACCTGCACATGCCTACAGAAAATGAAATATTTTAGCCATTGGATTTGCACTCGTAGTGTCAGGAGATTTCACTTTTCAAATAAGAGGAGGCATTGTTTAAAATGTAGATTTTGTACTGAAGAGCTTTTTACTTTATATGGTTGAACTTTCTGAAAGTTTCTTGTCACACACTGGGTAATTTTAAATTGTAAAAAGAGGTTTTATATTTGAGTAAAACATTATCTATCCATCTTTTCTGACTAGGCACCCCATTCTCACAGAAGATCACCCCAGGTTTTTGTGGAACTTTCAAACTCAGAAAATTATTGCCGCAATCCTGGAGGTGAGAATGACCGCCCCTGGTGTTATACAATGGACATGAATGTGCGATGGGAATACTGTGATGTGCCCATCTGTGGAACAGGTAACTGTTTAAAATCATAATGGGTGTAGGGTTGCCCTCTGGCTCCAGATGTGCCCAACAGGCTTGATCCAGTCCTCGGTTTACCACATTGCATGCAGGGAATTGTAGTTCTGATTTCTCCATTGCATTCCATAAGAAAAGCCAGACTGAGAGGAAAGTAGTGCTGGCCGCTATGGAGATGAAGGTATGAATGCCTAGATTTAGGCTTGGCAACAGTAGCAACACTCTGGCGTCAGAGGAAGTTGCCTTCGTTGCTTATGTCTAAATCTGGGCCTGGGGTATAGGCATGTTGAGGGGATGATTTTGGGTGGACCTCAGGTGGAATCACGATTTACATACATTATTTAGAAAATACGCACATAGACAAGTACTTCATGCATATACATTTATACCCAGGAGTCGGCACACATGAACGCACCAAGCAGGTAGAAATGTATGCAGGTTCATTTTATAAAGATACATAGACATGTAGGTACCTACTTGGACTCCCTATCTAGGCAAGCTGTTATAAAATTGTCCTCTTAAAGCCATTTCTTCTATTTCTGCATTCAGATTTGAGTGCATAAGCTAAATGTGGAGAGGCTGAATTTTGCCACTCTCCAGATAACTTTTAGCTCCACTCCCAGAATGCCCCATTTCCAGCCTAATTTAAATCAGATCACTTCGGACATATAGGGCCTGATATTTGAAAGGCATTTACACGGTTTACAGTCCAATGAACCATGCAAATGCCTTTAATCGGGATGTTCAACAGCACGTACATGGTTAGTGCCGTTGAGTATCCCCTTCTAACTCTGCTACACACCCCGATGCTATGCAGTTAGCATTAGGGCATGTTGGGGGCAATCCGGGGCAAAGCAGAGGCGGAGACTCACTAACCGGGCAGCGAGGAAAAACCTCTCCTATCTTCTTCACAGCCCACTCGAAAATAGGATAAGACGGAGAAAAAACCTTAACACATTAGCAGTCCCAGATCTAATAAGGAAAACAAAACACTCAACAAGTAACAGTGTCTTTTCGCTAGTAGCTCCAATACTGTGGAACAATCTTCCGGATCAATTAAGAGAAACAGAAGATCTACTAACATTCAGAAAAGATCTAAAAACTCATCTATTCAGACAACACTACACCAATGGAGAAACAAGTATAGCTTCCCAACCACCATAAATTGAATCTATTTATCCCATTCAAACGTATATATACAATTGGAACAACGTCAACTATAAGTGATATTTAACATTATAATGATTCTTCTCACATATATATAAAAATCAAGGTAAACTTCGATACCTGTTATACAGTTTTAATGTAATATAGTTCAATAATGTTCTTGTTATATTATAATCCTGTAATATTGTTCTATACAATTCATGTTATAATGTAATATAATTCATAAAGTTTTATGTATCTGTTTAATTTTTGTTGTAATGTAAACCGCTGCTGATCCTTGGAAGCAGCGGTATATAAAAGCTGTTCAAATAAATAAATTAAATAAGGCGCAGGAGCTAACCAGGCAGCATGCAATATCACCGCTGCCCGGTTAGCTACTGCGTCTTCCGGCATGTGCGGCGATCCCCAGATATTCAATGCCGGGCCACATATGACCCCGGCATTGAATACCCAGGATTAAGAGTCAGCAGGCAGGGCTCTGTGCCACAGCGGAACGTAGCCTGCCCAACTGAATATCGGGCCCATAGTGATTTATATAGCCACAATTTATGCCTATAAGCAGTAGCAATATTAAAAGCAAATTTGTTATGCTACTACTTTCACTATTTATCATTTCTATAGCGCTACTAGGCATACATAGTGCTGTACATAAGAAGCAGTCCCTGCTTGACAAAGTCTGTTAAGACGCTCCCTGCCCCACATCCACTGCTTACCACATACTTGCTATTCAGTGATGGGCCCACAGCTAATCCAATAAAAATGCATCAGCTTATATTTTGTATTTATTGACCTTTGTTCAATGCTTTGAAGGTGAAGGAACATTACTTCTAAATTTTAGAGCTAAGCCTGTGTTTTGTTTCAGCTACTTTGGTAAAAAAGAGATCACACGATTTGCGGGCTCTTCACATCTTTGTTTTGCTCTGCTTGTACCTGAAGCTCAATTCAGTCTCAAGCGATTTGTTGAAATTCATACAGTGAGTAGGTGATAGTGCGTTTAAACCAGGATTAAGAGCGCACTGACCCTTACACTATGCAGCTAGTCCATAAAATAAGTATACTTCCCATCTTGTTCTAGGAAACAACCAAATCTACGTGTCTTCTTTTTCCCACAGCATCTTCTCTAGTGACCGCCAAAGCAAGTTTTGAGATCCCCAGCTCGCCTTCGTCTTCTTCCTTCTCTCCAGTTCGCTCCATGACAGTCATTGTTTCCCTCGTCTCTGGCTTTGCTGTCCTAGCGTTTCTCATAATTATGGCCATTGTTTGTTGCCGGAGACAAAAGCAGTTGAAGAATAAGAACAGGTAAGGCTTACGGTGTCTTGGACACGTGAAGGATGCATTTAGGCTATATAATATGGTTGTCTCCAAGCAGGGCTTCCTAGGTTGCTACAAGTTTATTATTACAAACTTAGCTGCCACCTCCTGTCAGAGAACATTGTATGGGTCTATATCTTTGCATTATTCCTTTATGTTATATGAAGAATTTTTGAGACCTTAGGAGAATGAATGGGCAAGACTGGAACATAACCATCAGCCTAGAAGAGCGGAAGGAGAAATATTTGAGAATGCTATAGCTTTGGGAAAATTACTTTATCTGAAGTTGGTGCCCTCTTGCTGTTCTTCGCTTTTTCTTCGTCTTCATTGTTGTTTAAATTTGGAGGTGTTAGAGCCTTGGTGTGTCATGCTTCATAAGCCAGCATCCATTCACAAATTAGATTGTTCACTTTCTAGAGCTCAGTGTCATCAGTCCTGTTGCCTAGGGAACAATTCTCCAAAGAATTTCAGCACAGAAATGGGGCTTTTGAAAACTGACTAACATACTCGTACATATCAGGGAAGCATTTCTATGGTGGATTGTGGGGGAAGAGAGTGTGCTTACATTCATACTCGGGGGTTTCTGAAGTATGTTCCCAGGTTTTCATAGAAAAGGTTTTCAAATAGAAGGTGCAAATCTGTGTGCATTCTTTTATTGAATCAGTTTCCCAAGAGAAATTATTCCCTTTTGTAGCCCCACCCAGGGATGTGGCCTGCAAAATGTAGGATTCCCTCTCTCTGTGAACAGACTTCTGAGGGGAACTGCCTCTGAAATTAGCACCCAGCCCTTTAATCGTGAGCCAATGAACACACCAATGTAAAGAACAGAGGAGTCAATATTTATCCACTTAGCAGCACCTACCAGATAGTGCCTGGGTCATCTAGGGTTAGAGCTGAGCCAGGGACACAATTTATCTGGATAATGATAGTTTTCAATGTCGCCGTCCAGATAACTATCTGGATAATTTAGGACAGGTGAAAAGCTGGGAAAAAGATATATGCATGACCTTGTTACCAATAAATATAAGGTTACATATTATTCATAGCTTATTGTCCTAAGGCAGGATATGACTGTATTATTATTTTGCTGTTTATTATTTTTTGCATGTATTTATTTGGTGATTTGCATTGAATGAATTCTGAAAATCGCTGTTATCTAGATAATGGATAATATTCATTCGTACCCACTATCCAGATAGTACTGTTGAATAGCTGGATTTTTTTGCCCATGATGGTTGGCATTTATAAAAAAAAACACTGACTGACACTTGCTGAATTTTGTCCCTGAGAATTCTTATTATTTCAGACACTAAGGCTGTGGTAACAGAGCCACACATAAAGGGTTAACCATAGACAAGTATGAACAGATATTTTATTTGTTTTTGTTTTATGTTCTGCAAATTCAAATAGCATTTATTCAAAGCAAATCACAGAATAACATGCATGCAACAAATAATAAATGGATACAGTGATATCCTGCCTTAGGACAATAAGCTATTTAACCTTATATTTATTGGTAACAAGGTCCTGCTTATATCTTTAAATTATCAGTGGGCTGACTATAATCCTCCAGGATAACCAAATATTCAGTGGGTGTTAACCAAGTCGTTTCCCACTGAATATAACCAGGTAAGTGGAAGCCTGCTGTATCTGCAGACACCTGACTGTCAGCACTGGCCTCCTAAATTGCTTTACTGTCTCCCTGTTGCTGCTTTACTGTTACTGTTAAAAAGGTTCGGCCAGGTACCTGAGAGTTACTAGAACCAATTAACTTATCTGCTTAAGAGGAGGCAACACTTGGGGTAGTCCAGGGTCATAGTTAGAATTTAGGTGGACAGTGTCCAGTCTCATTAATATACGAGAATACCTGGACTGCCGTCTGCAGCTTTTCAGGAGCCAGTTCTCTCAGTTGCCTCGCCAGCCTTAATTGGTAGAATTCCACTAACTCAACCTGCTAATCTGCAAATCAAATGTGAGCAAAGAAGGGAAGGTATTTTGCCTTTAGCTCTTGTGTTTTAAACAAATAGCTCAAGGTGAGTTACATTCAGGTACAGTGGGTATTTTCTGTCCCCAGAGGGCTTACAGTCTAAGTTGGTGCCTGAGGTGATGGAGGATTAGTGACTTGCTCAATATTGCAAGGAGCAACAGTGAAATTTGAACCTTGGTTCTCAAAATACATCCAGGACTCTAAGTGCCTGATATTCTAATAGGCAGGTTATGTACCGCTACGGCGCATAGCCCTGCCCACTTGCCCTTAACCCCAGATATTCAATGCCATGGCGACGGCATTGAATATCCGGTTTTGGCTCCCAGGGAAACCCGCCGCAGAGCTTAACCGGGTAGTGGCAATCTTGCACTGTTACCTGGTTAGCATCCGCGGCTAAAACTAGCTGAGCCAAAAGCTAGCCTAGTTTTAGCTGTGGATCACTAACCAGGTAGTGGTGCAATATTGCCGCCACCCAGTTAGCGGTACTCCAGGCCTCCGCTCCATCCTGGATTGCCCCTGACACACCCCAATGCTAACTGGATCGCATCGGGGTGCATAGCGGACATAGACAGGGACATAAATTCAATGGCACTAACCATGTAGGTGCTGTTGAATGTTCCAATTCAACGGATTTATATGGTTTACTGGGCTGTAAACCGTGTAAATGCCTTTCGAATATCAGGCCCTAAATTCCTAACAGCCTTATTGGACACCTGTTGCTGCTTTACTGTTACTACAAACTCTTACGTCAGCTGGTCCTTAACTACCCAAAATGCCTTCAATCTTCCCGTATTCAGTTTTAATCCATTAGACTGTAACTAAGAGGTTACTACCTCCAATCTATCATGTAGCTTTTTCAAATCCTCTCCCCAATCCTTCCCAGTAAAGAGATAGATTTGAACATTGCCTGCAAAAAATGAAAACTGTACCCCCCGCTGTTTCCAAAACCGAATATAAAGGCCACTTAAAGATATTTAACAACAATGGGAAAAGGATCAAGCTCTGCGACACTCTATATCCTGACCAAGAGCAGCCAGCTCAGGCAGCAAATTTTTATGGGTGCACAAAGTGCTCTCGAAATGCTTCTGCAGTGGATGCCTCACTTGGCTCACAGTCAACCATAGTCCTTTGGTCTCCGCTGCCATCTCCGTTGCTGCCACTATTTCCCAGGACCTTTGGCAGCAGCATAAAAGAGACAAAAGGCATTGGGATCATTGAGTGTATGCACACTGCTGGTCCCTCCCCCTCTAATGTAACTTGCTCTTTCCATGGGGTGCATGGGACTAGCAGTGCCCTGTGCCTTTTTTCTCTTTTGTGCCACAGGTCCTGGAAAGTAGCAGCTATGATAAAGGTGGCATTGGGAAGAAGGGAAAGGAAGATGCTATACTGAGCTGGGGGGGGGGCGAAACAGGAGGTGCTGCATCATGGGAATGGGAAAGCAGGGAATATGGTGGCTTAGGACTGCGATAACAGAGAAGTTATGCTGGCACAGGAGTGGAGAAGGAAGGCTAGAGACACAAAGAGGACATGCTAAGGCAGGGTGAATAGGGCGAAAGGGCAGATGCCGGATGAAGGTGTAATAAGGAGACACATGGGAGATGCTGGATATGGGGAAATAGAAAGGCAGAGGGAAGATTCTTGATGCAGGGGGAGGAGGAAAACAAGGGAAAAGCTGGACATAGGGAAACAGAGGGGAAATGCTGGACACAGGAAGAGTAGGAAGACAGACTGGAGCTACTGGAATATCTAAAGGAGACAGAGGGGAGCTGCTGGACATGGGAGAGGGGAGAGGGACTTAGAGGGGAGCTGCTGGACATGGGAGATCCTTACTTGCAAGGCAAGAAGTAAGACAGATGGTCAATGCAGGATGGAGAGGAGAGAGAAGGGGATGGATGAAGGTGGGACAGAAACAGAGGAGATGAGAGAGGGAGAATTATTGAAAGACTATGAAATAAGAGTATGGGAAATTGGAGGGCTGTGGTGAAAGAAGGAGGTGGAAAGCTGTAGGTACATGCTATAATACGAGGGGATTGAACACTGGATATAGTAAGAAGGAATTAAATCTGTGGATAGAGAGGCAGAAAAATAAGTAGAAGGAAGGTGAAAAGAAAAGCTCCAGGTCAGAGATGGATGTAAGGGATGAAGTGAAGAAGACATGCAGAGAGAGAAAAATGACACATGGACAGGAGACCCTGGAAATAGATTTAAGAGAAGACAAGGAAAGCAAACAACAGACTAGGAGCAAGTTAATTAGAAAACATATTTTACATTTTAATTTAGTGCTGTGAATATGCCAGTTTTGGAATTTACATCTGCTATCTTTCTAATTTACACAGTACAGGGAGAAATGAACCACTGTTTTAATTTTTCTGTTGCACTGCATTCAGAGTCTGGTTCTTGAGATTTCAGTTTAATTTTTGTCTACATACTGTATTTCTATTTTCAGTTAGTTTTAGATGGGTCCTACTCTTTCAGTCTCCTCATCCCTTCTTGTTTCGCAATGGATTATAGTTGTGTTTTATATTTTTTGTGTAATTTTGTATAATGTATTTTATACTTATAAATGTTTTAGTTATTTTATTATTTTTTGTATTCCAATTAGTGTTCATATTTTTATTTATTTATTTATATTATACATATTTTCATATTTAATTATATATGTGTATATAAATGAATTTTCTGTGTTATTTTATTTATGGAGCGGTTGGTTAATCAAATACGTTAGATATATCTAGATTATATATGGTTTTTATGATTTTTATTAAGGTTCTTAAGATATCTGTTCATTGATATGGTCCATTTTGGCCTTTATGCTTTTATTATATTAATTTTTATAATTTTTTCTTCATTAGTATTTTCATTTTTAATTCTCCAAACCCATTATTTTCATATGTCTATTGTTTTTTAGTTTGATTTTATTAATTTATATATTTGTTTTTTAGTGTGCCTGGATAGCCCCTGATGAAGTAATTACGAAACACGGCCTGTGTTGGGTTTTGGCCACCCCTTTGGTTTAATAAAGTTTTTAAGTTTATTGGGTGTGTATCTGCCGCTTCTTTTTTTGCTCCTGCTTTCACGAGCCTTTCTTTATGGAATGCTAGTGTAGATGGGCAAATGTGTGCATTAATCTAAGGCACACTCCCTTACAGCAGCCCTCGCTTTTTCAAGAAAGCACATAAATTATAGTATTTTATAATTTACACACATATTTGTGTGCTTCATCCATGTTCCACCCAAACTCTACCTGTGCGTATACCCACAATGAAAGTAAGCACCATTGGCCCGGCACATGTACTTTCAAAATACCTCAGTAATGCACTAAATGTTCATTGGTGTGCAAAACTGATTAACTTTAGGAAGTTCCTTATAAAATTACTCTCTGAAGGTCTGTATAGAATCATTCTGTAGTAATATGCCTCTTTCCCAATAGGTGTACTGTTTCTTTATTGTCCACTGCAATGATTATAGACCAAGATTTAGCATTGGCAGCATAGACAACTGCCTCTGGTGCCAAGTTTTGATAGGCCCTGGTGCATTGCTGCTGTTGTATTATACTGGTCTTGGCCTGGAATGGCTGTACCTTAGATCCCCTGCGGCACCCAGCAACTCTCCAGCACAGGGCCAGTCCAGCACTTGCATCCTGTTTCTATGGCGACAGGATGCATGCAGGGTATCACAGGGTCTGTCAGTGCACACTTGCGGGAAGGCCCTGTTATGGAGAGCTCCTTAAGCAAGAAGCACTGCTGGCCATGGGAGGAGTAGCCTAATGGGTAGAACAGTGGGCTAAGAATCCGATGCACCAGATTTGAATCCCACTGCTGCTCTTTGTGAACTTGGGCAAGTCACTTAACCCTTTATTGCCTCAGGTACAAAGTTAGATCGTAAGCCCTCTGTGGACAGGAAAAATGTGTACTGTACCTGAATGTAACTTGCCTTGAACGTCCAAGAAAGTGTGAGCCAAATCTAGGTTGGCACCACCTTTCTTCTAAACTAGTATACACATTTAGGGGTATGCTTACTAAACTGCGTTAGTGCAATTCGCGTTAGGAGCTGCGGTAGTGACAGAAACCCCAAATAAGGACATGGGCGGTACATCGTTACCACTAACGCGCGTTCCAAAAACTAACGAGCGTTACAGGGCGCCGTGGCGCATTACTGCGCGTTAACCGTAAGAAGGCGTACAGACACAAATCACTGAAACAGAGCTGTAGCACAATGGTTACTGTACCGACCGCTGTTACAGGCAGCATGGGTTCGAGTCCCCAGTGTGCCTAACGCAGAAGCCTTGCCCAAGTATCACCCTATACATTACATAGGGAATGAGAAGGCATGTTTTTCTTTATGTTCAGTAGTGGTTACAGAAACACACCCTCGCAGTGTGCGTGGCTGCGTGCGTTGGTACGGGCGTAGCTACGTGCGTTGGTGCGTGCGTACCATCGTGCGTGGGTAAGTGTGTTTTTACCAGCATGGGCACCTTATAGTACAGACACTTTAGGGTGTCTTGCACCTATGCATTATGCTAACAGATGTACGTGTGATGGCCTATGGTTTATCAGAGCCTGTGAGCAGGCGCTGGTTTTACCCAGGGTTGGATTGTGCCAGTCACACCCATGATGCACTGCACATGCAAATCAGCTGTCCACAGATACACACCATGGGGAATGCACCCCCACAGCACCTCGGCCTGGTAGGGGGAAGTGACCATGTGCACCCCCACAGCACCTCGGCCTGGTAGGGGGTACTGACCGGGTGTTGGACTGGCACAGAGTAGCTACACACCGTCACATTGTGCGGGTACTGTGCTCACCCTGAGGGTGCAGTGAGGCGCCCAGCACCAGGTCCACAGCAACGTCCATGGCTGAAAGAGGCCATGGCACAGGTCCAAAGCAGTGTTAATGTGTGAGATAGGTAGTTTCTACAGAAACACCTTGGATATCTCTGTCTGTTTCAGTCAGGTGTAGCCCTCATGGACCCCTAGGTGGCCCATGCACCACCACCCCACTCCCCCAGGGCCAAGGGTGGCAAACAGGGTCTCCTATCAAAGGATCCACATTCTACCTCCCTGCAAAGGTGGCAGTAGAGGGGAACATCAACCCCAGTCCTGCTGAGGAACAGACACCCCACAGGGCAGTCAATGCAGCTCTGTACACATCCATAACACAAAAGCAGACTGACATTAGGCCTGGATATGGCAAGCTGCACCCCACCACTATCTGATATTCTCCTGCTGCAAGCCATCAGCCACTGCACCCTGCAAGCCACTCCACCAAGACACATACCAGCTGCAAACAGTCTGCTAGTTAGTCCATAGTGCATGTTCCCAGTGGAGATGCATGCACCCAGAACTGGGATGTCAGCATACACAGCAAGCAGATAAATCAGTGACTGGGCCCCAAAAGAAAACCCATATCTATCACATGAGAGAAATACTATATAGCACTATGGGGGTGCCTAGCCATGCTGTGGTCACTGCACAGTCAGGGTGAGAGTGATCTCTCAGCAGGACATACTGAGGTCACCCTGTCTGTGTAGGTGGTGGCCGGGCACTAAAATGTTGCAGTCAGTGCCCTATGCCCTGTGCAGATGCACCCTGGCCAGGCCACCCTGTCCGGCCTATACCCATGGTACCTTGCTCCTCATTATGCACATTGGCAGCCCAATACTGGCAACATTGCTGGCAGTGTGGGCTGTGGAAGGTGTTTGCAGCCACCACACACTGGATAGACAGACAGCCACCCCCACACCTATGCCAGCATTGTGCTACTATAGAGGAGTTCAGCAGCCATACCCACCACACCAGTCCTGGGCAAAGTACAGGCATGGATATGGTACGCAATACTGTTGGGAGTCACTCCCCAGGGTGGTAAACACTATCAAAGACCAGACCTGCAGCACACACCGCAGACATCAGAATGATTGTTATGGTGGAGCTCAATGAGCAAAATGTGCTTAATGTAGGAATTGATATCTGCCAGTTATCATAGGAAACGTTTGAAAGCTGTGTACCATATACCCAGGTGTAGGGTGGCATTGGTAAGGTATGCAACTGCTAGTATTGGGAGATACAGGCAGGGCCCAATGTCCTGCCTCTCCAGGAGGCATTGGCCAATGGGGCCTGTGGGTGGGTGTGTGGGTGTGTCTGGCCCTGTTGGCTGCTGCTTTACGGCAGAGTTTCCCAACTCCAGTCCTGGTGTTCCAAACACTGTTCGGGTTTTCATGCTGTCCCTCATAAATATGCATGAGCTACATCTGCATACCATGGGGGTGGTGCATAGATATGCAGCACAGGCATCTTTATTAGAGGCGGCATGGAACCTGAATGGTGTGGGGCCCTCCAGGACTGCATTTGGGAGACTCTGCTCTAGGTAATGCGCCTGTTTATGGTGTCTGTGTTTGGTGTGGTAAAATATAGGCGTATTAACCATGCGTATGTTCGCAGCAATAAAGTTTTGTCCTTACTATCACGGTTTAGTTGTGGGAAAAATATGTGGACAGGATTGGCAGTAGCCACAGCTGGGATTTGAACCTGTGACCCTCTGGTCCTACAGGTACTGGCTGTGTCCGCTGCACCACACTGTGGCCGCAGAGACAGTGCAGTCCCTGGAGGTAGGACACCTGGCCGAAAGAGTCAGAAACCCTGCTCTGCACAATTTTACTGTGGACTCATTCACCTTGTATGGAGACAAAAGGGCACATAAACCTCAAAAAATGACCTCGAAAAAAGGGGAAACAACACATAACCAAGCTGGGCAACATTGATATCAATGGGCAACAATAAAAAACACTCCCAGGAAAGCTACAAAAACAAGAAATGCTTTTTGGAAGGGTCTACGGAGCGTAGACCCTTCCAAAAAGCATTTCTTTTATTTGGAGCTTTCCTGGGAGTGTTTTTTATTGTTGCCCATTGATATCAATGTTGCCCAGCTGGATTATACTTTCTTTGACTTTTGTTGTGGTCATTTTCAGTTTTTATTTGCTATTTTGTTCTGTGCACATGTATCACACTGCTCACTTTTAGTAGGTTTCTCCGGTTTTGCTGTACATTGCTGACGGAAATGGTTTCTCTTCCCTTTAATATGCCTTTAACGACAGGTTTTCATTCGCGTTGGAATTGAGCTCTGAAATTCAGCGCGTTAGTGTGAGGGGAGCCTCTCCCCGCCCACTCTCTGCCCATTGACCCCTTCTCTCCGCCCACTCTCCACCTTCTGCGCTGTTTTAACGCGCCGCGGGGCTTTACGATTGTTAACTGCGGTTAACGCACGTTGTATGACGTTAACGGTCGTTGGCGCGTGATTACCGCGTTATACTGCACTTACGATCGTTAACATCATACAACGCGCGTTATTCATGTTTACCGCACTTTAGTAAACATACCCCTTAGATCTTTAAATATACACCTATTTGTCTTTATGAAACGGCGCTTAGCCATTGCGCCATTATAAAATTACCCTCCACCTCAGTGGTTCTCAATCTTTTTTGTACCGTGACCCCTTTTACCAATGGTCAACTTGTGATGACCCCCAATGATAAAATCAAATGTGTCTCTCTTCCTTTACTGTTAACACATTGTTGCTGTAATCATTTGTTGAATTATTAATATATTATAGGCCTTTGCATTATGTTTTTATTTATAAAATTTACTTATTTAAACCACAATAATTTAATCCCAATAACAAGTAACAATATTTGATTTCAAAATTATTATGATTTTGTAGTCAAATCACTAATATGAAATAAAATTATTTTTTTTACCTTTGTTGTCTGACCAATTCATTCTGTGATCATGCTGATCCCGATCTGAGGCTTCTGCTTTCCTGTCTTCTCTTAGCTCTCTTTCTGTGGTCTATGGTCCATCTGCCATTTCTTATCTCTTCTTTCGTTTTCTTCACTTCTTTCCATCAGCCTATTTCCAGTCCCAATAACCCTCCCCAGTATCAGCCCCTTTCCAGTTCTCACTCCCAGTACCTTCCAATGTCAACTTGCACTCCCATGACTGCCACTGGTGTCCATTCCCTTCCAGTCCCCCTCCTTCCTGACTGACCAGTCCCTTCTAGTACAAATACCATGGCAGCCCCTCTCAGATCCACTCCCTTCCAGTTCCATTCTCCCATCCCCTCGTATCAGCCCATTTGTAGCCTTAGTCCCCAGTTTTCTTCCAGGGCCAGCAGCTCTATCCTCCCCTCCCCACAATCAGCCTATTCCTAGTCGAAGCCCCCCAATCAGCTCACTTTCAGTGCTAGTCCCCCCTCAACCCCATTACCAGTGCTAGCCTCCCCTAATCAGCCCAATACCAGTCCTACCCCCCATCAGCTCATTACCAGTCCTAGCCTCCACTAATCAGCCCATTTCCAGTCATAGCCCCCCTGATCAGCTCATTTCCAATGCTAGCCTCCCATCAGTCCATTACCAGTCCTACCCTACCCCATCAGCCCATTACACTGGTCAACATTAAAATCATTACTGACTTTAAAAGGCTCTACTCTGTAGTATCTTGGTGAGCTGAACATGAATATAACATTAAAAAAAATGTATTGGCTCTCGTTTTGAAGATATTGCATGCAGTTCATTTTTGACGTTTCACCGTCTAAATTTATCCAGTAGGACATCAACAACATCCCAAATAAGCCTTGAATGATGTAATATTGCATCAGATTGCATAATACCAGCATGCACACATCATCCAGAGTTGATTGCATCATTTTCTGATGCAATGCAATACTACTGCCAGACGGCTGCTGAAGCCATCTGACGTCAGCAGTGTACTATACACAGTCGGAAAGGAAAGTAATCTGGTATTCTTTTCCGATATTGAAAGTCTCATGAATGCCTTAAAAATCACTCATGACCCACAAGACTGGAGACTATTTATAGACTCTTCGTAACTGAATCTGAAGGCTGTGCTTTTGAACAATGGAAACCGTCTTCCATCTATTCCAGTAGCGCATGCCGTCCACATGAAAGAGACATACGATAACTTAAAGCATCTACTGACTTCCATTAACTATAACAAGTACAGCTGGCACCTCTGTGGTGACTTGAAGGTAGTTGCCCTTTTAATGGGACTGCAGCAGGGATATATAAAATACATGTGAGTGGGATAGCCAAGCAAGGGATTGGCACTACTTGCGGAAGGAATGGAATCGCAGACGAACTGTAACAGTTGGAGAGAAGAATATCCAGCACGCAGCTCTGGTTGAGGCTCACAAAATCCTGCTACCACTCCTTCACATCAAACTAGGTTTGATGAAAAGCTTTGTGAAAGCCATGGACCACACTTTGCCAGCTTTCCAATACCTGCATGAAAAATTCCCTCAACTCAGCAAAGCAAAGATTATAGAGGGAGGTTTTGTGGGTCCTCAGATTCAAGAGCTCTTCAAAGATGACTGGTTTAACAACTTTCTGCAGGGTGATGCGAAACAAGCATGGAATGCTTTTCGCCTAATGTTAACAAACTTTCTCGGGAATGTTAGGACAGAAATCTACAAGGAACTATTGAAGACATGCTGATGCAGTATCAGAAACTTGGCTGCAATATGTCTCTAAAGATCCATTTCCTTGATTCCCATCTCGATTTCTTTCCTGACAACTGTGGTATGGTTAGTGATGAACAGGGTGAATGCTTTCACCAGGATATCGCAACGATGGAGCAAAGATACCAGGGAAAATGGTCCACTACAATGCTGGCTGACTACTACTGGACACTCCCCAGAGAAGCTCCCGAACAGCTGTACAAGAGACAGGCGAAAAAATCTAAGAAGTAGTCTATGACTTGGTTTTTTACAGGTATTAACCGAAGGCCTATTATATTTACTATTGACATGCATTTTGTGATGTAAACATTAATTCTTGTAGATTACAAAAAATCCAGAGCCAACTTTGAAATTTCACTGTCATATTCGTGTTCAGCTTATAAAAATTGATAAGAAATGACTATTTTTATTTCAGTAACATTTATTTATTTATTTTATTTAACAGTTCTTATATACCGCGCTATTTGTTATCAGTGCGGTTTACATAAAACAGATTATAACTCAGACATATAGGACATGTCTTGAGTTTACAAATAACAGGAAACGTAACATGGACTTACAACTGGGGTAAACTATGTACAATCCAACAAAAAACATGCTTGCAAATTTTATTTACATTTTGGTAACACATGCATAGACTATCTGGTTACATTAACTGTACAGTGGGAAGTGTGAATGGTTTGTTAACGTGAGGTCTTAAGGTTTTGGGGTAGGCAGTGAATCGTTGATGAGTTCATTGAAGTACATAGTGAATAGGTGGTGTTTTATGGCTTTTCTGAACTGCATAAGATCTATGATGGCTCTGATGTTGGGAGGGAGTTGATTTCAGCATCTTGAGGCGTATGATGCAAATGCTCTGTTATTTGTTGTTTGAGACCGTTTCGTTGATTCACTAGGGATAACTAGTGTATTTTCAGCTGTTGACCTCCTAAGTCTATTGTTCGGGGTTTTCGTGTGTAGCTTATAAATTGAGGGTGAGGATAAGTTGTTTATGGCTTTAAAAGTGGCATGACCTTTGTAAAAATTTGTTGACCAGTGTTACCAGTCCTAGCCTCCCCTAATCAGCTCATTTCCAGTGCTAGTCCCCCCTCAACCCCATTACCAGTGCTAGGCTTCCCTAATCAGCCCATTACCAGTCCTACCCCCCCCCCCATCAGCCCATTTCCAGTCCTAATTTCACCAATCAGCTCATTTCCAATGCTAGCTCCCTATCAGCCCATTACCAGTCCCAACCCCCACTTGATCAGTCCATTCCCAGTCCTAGCCTTCCCTAATCAACCCATTATCAGTGCTAGCTCCCCCATCAGCCCATTATAATCCTAACCCCCACTGTCTCTCCCCTATGTCCAGCATTTATCCCGTCTGTCCAGCACTGTTCCTTCTAAGCTGTGCGCATGTGCGCGCGCACACACCTCACCGAGCGAGCACACATACTTTACAACAGAGCGCACAAAAATTTCGGTTCTGATTCTGATAGAAAACAACACAGACGTCTTAAAATTTAAAAGTTGTTGTGTATTTATGGTTTTCACAAGTTCTACAATATTTTCTAGTGCAATCAATGTGGTGTACATACTGTATTCTGACATGTAGTCAAATTTTAAAGTATATAACTCCGAGTGTCGTTATGTGGCGCACAAAAATTTAACCTTCCTTCAAAAGCTGCACAGCTGATATTTTATGCGCACATAGCCTACAGAAAATTAGAGGGAACATTGCTGTCCAGTATGTCCCCCTGTCTCTCCCCTTTGTCCATGTCAGCCCCCCTCCTTCCATGTCAGCCCCCTCTGTCCATGTCAGCCCCCCTCCCTCCCTCCATGTCAGCCCCCCATCTGTCCATGTCAGCCCCCTCCCTCCATCCATGTCAGCCCGCCATCTGTCCATGTCAGCCCCCTCCCTCCATCCATGTCAGCCCGCCATCTGTCCATGTCAGCCCCCTCCCTCCATCCATGTCAGCCCCCCATCTGTCCATGTCAGCCCCCTCCCTCCATCCATGTCAGCCCGCCATCTGTCCATGTCAGCCCCCTCCCTCCATCAATGTCAGCACGCCATCTGTCCATGTCAGCCCCCCTCTGTCCAAGTCAGCCCCCTCTCCCTCCCTCCTCCATCCATCCATGTCAGCCCCCTCCCTCCCTCCATGTCAGTCCCCCATCTGTCCATGTAAGCCCCCTCCCTCCCTCCCTCCATGTCAGCCCCCCTCTGTCCATGTCAGCCCCGCCTCCCTCCCTCCCTCCCTGTCAGCCCCCTCCCTCTCTCCCTCCCCCATGTCAGCCCCGTTGCAGGTTCCCTGCCCCCTCCTCCCCTCTCCCCATGTCTGCCTCCTTCTTCTGCAGCCGCGGCTCCCTGTCTCTTAGGGAACTGCAGCTGGGCCTGTGAAGCTGTTGCAGCGCCTTTCTGTCTCTAAACGGGCTCCGTGCAACATTGTCCCGCCTCCAAAGGGAAGTGGTAAACAACTTCCTTTGGAGGCAGGACAGTGCTGCACAGAGCCCGTTGAGAGACAGGAAGGGCTCTGCAACTATTTCACAGGCTCAGCCGCGGTTCCCTAAGAGGCAGGGAGCCGCGGCTCCATTAGAAGGGAGGCGGTGAGTCTGCCGCTGCCGAGAAGTGGACTCGGCAGCGGCAGCAACTTGTGCATTTTCTTTTAAAAAATAATTTAACTTGGCGGAGTGAGGCGACCCCCACTAAATCCTGTGGCGACCTCTGTGGGGGTCGCGACCCACAGGTTGAGAACCGCTGCTCCACCTGTTTAGGCACATCTTGCTTGCTTATTTGAAGATTTATTTTGTACATTGTCTGATTACACTGGAACTTTGTATGACTAAATGAGCATGCACCTCACTAAAGCTTCAGTGCTGCATTTCTTTTATTTCCAGGGAAGCAGAAGTACCAACACTCACAGCCCTTCCATCGGAGCTACTGCTGGACCGCCTCCATCCTAACCCCATGTACCAGCGTGTGCCCCTACTACTCAACACCAAACTGCTCTCCCTAGAGTACCCAAGAAACAATATTGATTATGTGAGAGATATTGGGGAAGGAGCTTTTGGAAGGGTCTTTCAAGCAAGGTAAAGCCTTTATTCTATTTAATCACCTCAGAAAAGATATTAGGGTGTCAATACACTCTCAGTGGATTTGGCCTCTGGGAGATGATTGGCAGCTGAGTGTTTGGTTTTATTTATTGGCTTATAGTCTGTATTTCCAAAAAAATAATTTTGCTCAAATACATAAGGAACAATCATATACAAATTCATAAAAAGTAGTATACTAAATACACCGATTTAAAAAATTCATATACAACTCATAGTAATATATAGGGGCCTATTTACTAAATCAAGTCATCTTTTGCACTTAACATGCGTCAGTGGCAATTTTGAATGCATGCTAATGGCAAAACCTCTACAGTAATGTTTAGGGAAGTGGTCGGCATTTGGGTGAAGGCAGCCGTGATGTTAACATATAGTTGATAATGCAGAATCAGTTAACTATACAGTGCCTTTGAAGGAAAGCGTTCCCAGGGTGGTGTTCCACGATATCTTCCTGTTTTACAGCTAACGCATTATATGGTAACATATTCCCTGTCCCTTCCCTTCACCTTTTCCCATCTTCTCCCCACATTATCATAACATTCCATGATAGGGGCTTAACGCAGGTTTTAAAATGCGATAACAATTTTGATCTGTACATTAGCGGTTTTTTTAATACATTAAAACCCATGTTAAACTCTTAATGCAGCTTAGTAAATAGGTCCCATAGTAACATAGTGGATGATGGCAGATGAAGACTGAAATAGCCCATCTAGTCTGCCCAGAGAGGTGATTATGGTTGTAAATGCCAATCCATGTAGGTTAGACCTCCATGCCTTGTTTACAGTTTGTAGCTGCCGCTCTGTACATGTAACTCCCACTCCCTGTCTTTGTCCAGGTTTGTAAGTACTGACCAGTGTAGGATAACCCCCATGTCTTGTTTCCATAGCATATAAAAATGAATAAGATCTGCTGTAGATGTTCATAAATGCCTATTTCATGCTGCCACACTTCCATGCTGCTCACCACGGCACTACTAGTCACAGCCTATACGTTGCCTGATAGTTCTACTCAATTGAAATGGTATTCTTGGCTCTTTTTGTTGTGTATTCTTCCTTCTCTGTTCTGCAGTAAAGACCTGTAGTGGACCTTGCAGTAGGTACTGCATAATATCATTTAGTACGGTAGGCATTGATGCTGGCCCATTTGGACTGCTGTAGCGCTCTATGTGTGGGTATTCCTTTGAGGGCCATACCTAGGCTTCAGGTAGTCTAAAATGCAGCAACAAGAATAATATTGGGTAATCTATGTGAATCCCTGTTACTCAACTTCATTGATTGCCTATGAATAAGAGGACTCCATTTAAGTGTATGGCCCTAACCTTCAAGACTTTGCATGGTAATGGCCCACAGTATTTGGGAAGCAAGTTGTTGTGGAATGAGCCTAAATACCAGCTGCAGTCAAGCTAAAAGGCCTTTTAGCTATCCTACATTAAGGGGGTCATTTTTATAAAAGGCCACCTATTTTTAGGCACCAATAGTGCACCTAAATATTGGTATTTTAGTCATTTATGTACATAAGGGGCCACTTATGTATGTAAATGACTTCATATAAAATACTGACTAGCAAAAATGTGCACTAGTTGTTTGCATCACAGACACTTTCACTATGGGCTTGCATGACCTCCTTATCTCAATAGAAAGGCGACCTGATACCATATCAAGTCAGGAAAATTGAAGCCCCTCTCTCCCTTACTCAACTTCAGTCTTTTCAGTGCGATTAGAGGGGGCTTCCCCTTCCATAAAATATTTAATT
This sequence comes from Ichthyophis bannanicus, assembly GCA_033557465.1. Taxonomy (NCBI): domain Eukaryota; kingdom Metazoa; phylum Chordata; class Amphibia; order Gymnophiona; family Ichthyophiidae; genus Ichthyophis; species Ichthyophis bannanicus. Next base: position 662,930,259 of record CM066032.1, read on the forward strand.
AGTAATAACTCCATAGACTTATAGGTAGCCTGCAGCAGGGGCGGCCCAAGGGGGGTGCGGGGCCATGTGCGGAGACTCGGTGCGGGGCCTCATTTGCATAAGGGTCCTCATTTGCATAAATATTTGCATAATGTTACCATACACGAACTTTTAGTAAAACATGCCTCTTAATGAGTGTATGAATAAAGAAAGACTAAAAGACTTCTACATTACTATAATCCAGTGCCAACCGCCAGACACATTAGGAACTACTACAAACACTGCCCATTTAGAACCCATAGCAAACCCGCCGTATCCTAACAGCACTACCAGGACTCATAAAGCACCATACCCTAACTATCAAAAGGAAACGCTGCAAATATTAAACCAATACATTTCAGAGAACAACAATACATGACCTACTGGGGAAAGAGAACAAGTGGCAATGTCAAATAGGGAATTACATAACAGAATACCTCAGCTCAGTTACACATGAACAGAACATAAACCATCACCAAACAAGGAATCACAATTTAGAAACAGGAAGACAATAATTAAACTGGGAATCCCAAAAGCCAAACTTGGAATGTACAACACTGTAGAAATAAAACTATACATTAATTTGCTCTTGTACTAAACAAAGCGCAGACGTTAATGATGCACATTTTCCAGAGCTGACATATTCCAATTAATAAATTCAAAATAAAGAGATATTTTTCTACCTTTTGTGCATTTTTTTTCAGCTGCAATTGCTCAGCCACTTTCTTCTGGTTTCTTCGTGTCTTCCGCTAATTCTTCATCGTCTGCTGTCCATTTGTCTTGTTCTTCTCTCTTCTAGTTTTTTTCCATTCTCTCTCTACATCTGCTTTAACATACTAATCTTACTCCTTTTTCTCTTTCCTCATTCCTATTTCATCCACTCAAAATTTACCCCTCCATCCTCAATCCCCACTTACTCTCCCAATATCCGGACAATTGTAGATTTGTCTTCCCTCCCACACAAAATATTTTTTCCCTCTCCATTTCACTCTCCCAGCTCCATCCCATTCTAATCCTCCCCCAACATCAGCTCCAGTCTAGTTCCAGTCCACCCAGCATCCGATCACTTCTAGTCCCCGCATCAGCCCATTTCCAGTACTCTCACCCCATAAGCCCATTTCCATTCATAGCTCCCCCATCTATTTGCAGTCACATCCAAGTCACTCCATCAGCTCATTTCCAATCACAGCCCACCCTGAGCCCATTTCTAGTCCTTTCTAGCCCACCATCAGCCCAAGTCAAATCCTTCTACCCTCCACTCAGTACATTTCCAATACAAGCCCCCCATGAGCCTTCTTCCAGTTATAGCCCCTTCATGAGTCCATTTCAATCCAAACCCCCTCCACAGCCCATTTCCAATCTTAGCCCCCCCCAACAGCCAATTTCCAGTCCTATTCTAGCCCCACCATCAGCCCATTTCCTGTCCTAGCCCCCCCTCACCCATTTCCAGTCCTAGCTCCCTCCCCCTCACAACCCATTTCCATTCCAAGCCCCCGTCCCCATCAGCTATTTGCAGTTCAAGCCCTCCTTCCACTCAGCCCATTTCCAGTCCTAGCCTCCTCATAGCCCATTACTAGTCCTAACCCCCCATCAGCCCATTACATCCTAACCCCCCATCACCCTATTTCCAGTCCTAGCCCCCCATCAGCCTATTTCCAGTCTTAGCCCCCCTCCCATAGCCAATTACCAGTCCTACCCCCCCATCAGCCCACTTCCAGTCTTAGCCTCCCCCCCATGGCCCATTACCAGTCCTAACCCCCCCCCCCATGGCCCATTACCAGTCTTAACCCTCCCCCCCATCAGCCCATTACCAGTCCTAACCCCCCCATACCCCTATTTCCAGTCCTAGCCCCCCCATCAGCCTATTTCCAGTCTTAGCCCCCCCCATAGCCAATTACCAGTCCTACCCCCCCCATCAGCCCACTTCCAGTCTTAGCCTCCCCCCCCCATGGCCCATTACCAGTCCTAACCCCCCCCCAGCCCACTTAGCCCCCCCCATGGCCCATTACCAGTCCTAGCCTCCACCCCCCCTGGCCCATTCCCAGTCCTAACCCCCCCCTCAGCCCACTTAGCCCCCCCCGATTGCCGTTTACCATTCCTAACCCCCCCCCCCATCTGCCCACTTCCAGTCTTAGCCTCCCCCCCATGGCCCATTACCAGTCCTAACCACCACCACCCCCCCCCTGGCCCATTACCAGTCCTAACCAGCCCCCCCCCCCGGCCCATTACCAGTCCTAACCAGCCCCCCCCCCCCCGGCCCATTACCAGTCCTCACCACCACCCCCCCCCATCAGCCCACTTCCAGTTTAGCCTCCCCTCCCATAGCCCATTACCAGTCCTAACCACCCCCCCCCGATCATTCCAAATTAAAATAAAAAAAAAACCAAAATGGGTGCTTATGCCCCGGCGGCAGCAAGAGCGCGGTCGCGGCAGCAGCAAGAGCTCTGGCGCGGGGCCCCCCCTGCCCGGCAGAGCCTCCGTGCATCCTCAGCAGCTTTCTTCATGTCCAAAACGCAGGCTTCTTTCAGAGCCGCGAGAGTTTCTTTTCTCGCGGCTCTCTTAATCCCGCGGGGCTGATGGGAAATCCCATCACCCTCGGCGGGATTAACAGAGCCGCGAGAAAGGAAACTCTCGCGGCTCTGAAAGAAGCCCGCGTTTTGGACATGAAGAAAGCTGCTGAGGATGCACGGAGGCTCTGCCGGGCAGGGGGGGGCCCCGCGGCAGAGCTCTTGCTGCTGCCGCGGCAGAAGCAGCCGGTTTGGTTTTTTTTTTTTAAAACTTGGGATGCTGAAGAATGTTTTTTGCGCGGGGCCCCCTGAAACGCGGGGCCCTGTGCAAAAAACATTCTTGCTCAATGGACGGGCCGGCCCTGGCCTGCAGAAGCGACGCTGGAAGCATCTGTAGGACTTATAAAAGCTTTGGTGCAAGCACCATTTTTATAGTTTCTAATCTTCCCCAGCAGGATAAATATAATGGCATCCACTTAGAAGCATCAAACTTAAACTTTGTGAGGATCCCTATTTTTTTTGTGAACTTCTTTATTGGTTTTTCATAACAACCCATCAACATTCATAAAGCATATACTCCCCATCCGCTGATCTCCCCTACAACTGCTTTAAATCCCTTATAGGATTTATGCTGCTCTAGATTCACACAGTTCCACAATACAATATAGACATTATAAACATTATAAACTTTTGGTATAGGATACATCAGAAAAGATCAATATCAAATGCAAAAGCTGTTGTTATCCTCTACACCCCGTTTCCTTTCCAGACACCCCCCCAACCCCCACTTCCTCCCTATCCTGTCCCCTGCCCCCCTCCCCTTCACCCTCTCCCGGGAAACTGAACAAGGAAGTTGCTCCACAACCGAGCCATGAGTAAACTTGTTGAGTGGTAGGCTTTTGTCTTCTGCCAATTGATTCTATGTCCTGAAAACAGTTCGAAAGTAGCAATCAATCCTAAGAAAGGGGGGATCGAATCAACCTGCGACAGCAATAACAAGTCATCTGTGTAATGTGCACTATGAATATTTGGAAGGCTTCTCATTGTATTGTGAGTTATTTGTTTTTTTTATCTTTGTTATTTCTTCTAAAATTATGATAAAATGCTTATAAATAGAAAAGCAAGTCATCTGCATAAGCAACCACTTTGTTCTTCACTCTCCCATATATAATCCCTGAGTCATAGCATTATTCTTAAGTGCTAATATAAACGATTCAAGAGTTAAACTGAACAACAAGGGGGAGAGCAGGCATCCCGGTCTGGTCCCTTTTCGCAACCATATAGGAGTGGAAAGATGCCCATTCACTAAGATGCCCACTTTTGGTTTATGTATCCAAAATTTTGAATATACGTTGAAACTGCTCTTCCAACCCAAACCACTCTAACACTTTAAATAAAAATGGGCATTCTGTATTGCCAAAGGCTTTCTTTGCATCCAAAGAAAGCTCAGTCTGGGGCTCTTCCTGCTAACTAGCAATAGTTATAAACTAACTGTGCATTATCTGAAAATGTACCGCTAGAAGAAAATGTACCGCTAACAAACCCCATTTGCTTCTTATCAATTAAAATAACGTGAGAACCTCAGAATAGAGTTTACAATTTATATTAACTTATGAGATTTGCTAATAATTTTTAGCATATGTAAGGTTTCTTCTGTGTTGTTAAAACCCAAGAGGATTGTGAAAAATTGCAAGAGGCCCTTGATAAATGGCAGATGAAATTTTATGTGGACAAGTTCAAAGTTATGCACCTAGGTAAGAACAACCCAAACTATGGTTACACAATGCAAGGTTCCACATTAGGAACCACTACCCAGGAAAAAGATTTAGGCGTCATCGTGAATAACATGTTGAAACCCTCCGTCCAGTGTGCAGCAGTGGCCAAGAAGGCAAATAGACTGCTAGGAATCATAAGGAAAGGAATGGAGAACAAAACCAAGAATATTATAATGCTTCTGTATTGTTTCATAGTGTGACCACACCTTGAATATTGTGTGCCATTCTGGATCCCATATCTTAAAAAGGATATAGCGGAATTAGAAAAAGCACAGAGAAGAGCCACCAAAATGGTAAAGGGGATAGAAGGGTACCCCTATGAAGAGAGGCTAAAAAGGTTAGGGCTTTTTAACCTGGAAAAGAGATGGATGAGGGGAGATAGATGGAGGTCTATAAATTAATGAATGGAGTGGAACAGGTAAACGTAGATCAATTGTTTATGCCATCAAAATATAGAAAGAAGAGAGCTGATTCCTGGAGCGAGTTGGAGGAGTGTGTGCCTTGCCGAGGTTGGAGGAGTGCTGTGACTGCTCTTCCCCTCTGCCGTGCTGCCGGACCATCTGGCACTCCGGGGACAGCCTGTTGCTTGAGGGGGCCTGGAGCTCTTTAAATTTCCCCCGGTGTTATTCTGCCGCAGAGCTGATTCCTGGAGCGAGTTGGAGGAGTGTGTGCCTTGCCGAGGTTGGAGGAGTGCTGTGACTGCTCTTCCCCTCTGCTGTGCTGCCGGACCATCTGGCACTCCGGGGACAGCCTGTTGCTTGAGGGGGCCTGGAGCTCTTTAAATTTCCCCCGGTGTTATTCTGCCGCAGAGCTGATTCCTGGAGCGAGTTGGAGGAGTGTGTGCCTTGCCGAGGTTGGAGGAGTGCTGTGACTGCTCTTCCCCTCTGCCGTGCTGCCGGACCATCTGGCACTCCGGGGACAGCCTGTTGCTTTAAGGGGTCCTACTTTGTTTTTCTTCTCTATATAAATTGTGGGTAGTTCCCCTCCGCGACCGTGGAGCGCGGCCGTGGGGTGTTTATATAAGGGGCATGTCTAAAGGGGCAGGTTCTGCCCCTTAGACGCCCCTTCGACGCCGTCTCGACGTTATCTGATGGTATAGGTGGTTAACATCTAGTCGCAGCTTGGTGAGAGAGTTTTAAGCTCTTCCCTTTTGTAGATTTAGTTGTTTTGTTTGATTGTATTTTCTTTTGAGTTATGGGTAAGAGAAAGGCTAAACCACCTGGCAAAACCCAATCGGCTGATACCGGTGTATTGAAACCGGCCGGCCCATTGGACAAGCATTTTGCCCCCCTCCCCCTTGCGCAGTCATCTCCTGAGGGGGCATCCTTGAGCCCCGGGGGGAGATCTCCCCCTCCTTGTCCTGTTGTTGCAGCAGTGTCTAATGTGGGAGGTTCCTTAGAAGTTTTAGAGAGAGATAAGATTGTAGTTACAATGCCTATTCCTATTCAGACGGCAGTACTGGATACTGCTTTTGAGCTTCCAGCCCTTCCTTCTGAATCTGAAATTACTATGAAAGATTTGTGGGGGGCACTGAAGTGCATAGATTCTAAAGTGTCTACGGTTATTACTTCATTCACTCGTTTCTCACAGGAAGCTGTAACAGCTGTTCAGCAACTTGATGAGAAACTGTCTTTAACGGATAAAGCAGTGGTTAAATTAGAGTCTCAAGTGCAATCTATACAAGCTACAAATGTGATGGGAATTAAGGATTCTCTGGTTTTTCATTCAAAGATTGAGGCGCTTGAGAACTCTATGCGAATTTGTAATTTAAGATTTCTGAATTTTCCTTGTACCTCTCTTTTAGCACCAAAAATTCTTTTTGATAAGTATGTTAAAGAAATATTAGCTATATCCGACGTTATTGATGTTTTGCAGATATATTACATTTCTTCTGGCACTAAAAGGGTTAACCCCATAGAAGGTGAACTAGATGAACTTATTCCCAATGTTGCAAATCTCACTAATTTTCTAGAGGACTCCACAGATACTATTAATACCCGGTCCACTTTGCTGGTCACCTTACCATCAATTTTGGTTAAACAGCGTATTTTGAAGGCTTTTTTCAAAGTGAAGTCAGCTGTATTTTGTGGACAAAAAATTAATATTTTTCCAGATGTCTCTCGTAGCACTCAGATACGTCGCCGACAGTTTTTATCTTTAAAGTCGCGTGTTTTGGCTCTGGGTGCTACATTTTTTCTAAAATTTCCCTGTAAGTGCCTAATATCTTATGAAGGCGCTTCTTTCGTATTTCTTGAGATTACACATTTGGAAAGGTTTTTGCTGGATAAACAAGGTTCATCTGGGTCTCATAGTGTAGTTACTTCCTCCTAAGGTATGGTCAATTGACCTGGTTTCCATATTATGTTTCTTGTTAATTATCAATGGTCAGCTCTCATGATGTGGACTGTGATATCTGTTTGTATTGCATTCTGTTGTGTTTACTTTTTCTTTGCTCAAGTTTTCTTGTATGTATTACAGCAGTGATTTATCTTTTTCTGATTTGGTTATTGTATATGGCTAAAAGACCTTAAAAAAAAATAAAAAAAAAAAATATATAGAAAGACTAGGGGACATGCAATGAAGCTACAGTGTAACCTATTTAAGACTAATAAGAGAAAATATTTTTTCACTCAACATGTAATCAAACTTTGAAATTCGTTACTGGAGGATGTTGTAAAAGCTGTTAGTGTAGCTGGGTTTAAAAAAAAGTTTGGACAAGTTCCTGGAGGAAAGGTCTATAAACCATTGCTTGCCCCGATACAAGCATTGTGGAATCTGTATGTTTTTTTGGGAAACTGCTAGGTACTTGTGACTTGGATTGGCCACTATTGGAAACAGGATACTGCCCTTGATGGTCCTTGGTTTGACCCAGTATGGCATATCTTATGTTCTTATGTTCAGGGATATATCCTTACTATCATTCTCCCCAAAATAACTCCTTATTGCAATCATAATTGTCTGGAGAAAATAGGATCTTGTATAAGGTTACCAGATGTCCCCATTTTTCAGGGATTGTCCCTGATTTTGAGGTAGTGTCCTAGACTTCATGGACTATGACCAGGGGCGGCCCAAGGGGGGTGCGGGGCCATGTGCGGAGACTCGGTGCGGGGCCTCATTTGCATAAGAGGCCTCATTTGCATAAATATTTGCATAATGTTACCATATACTAACTTTTAGTAAACATGCCTCTTAATGAGTGTATGGATAAAGAAAGACTAAAAGATGTCTACATTACTATAATCCAGTGCCAACCGCCAGACACATTAGGAACTTCTACAAACACTGCCCATTTAGAACCCATAGCAAACCCGTCGTATCCTAACAGCACTACCAGGACTCACAAAGCACCATACGCTACCTATCAAAAGGAAACACTGCAAATATTAAACCAATGCATTTCAATGCATGATCTACTGGGGAAAGAGAACAAGTGGCAATGTCAAATAGGAATTACATAAACAGAATACCTCAGCTCAATTACACATGCAGAACATAGAACATCACCAAACAAGGCATCACAATTTAGAAATAGGAAGACAATAATTAAACTGGGAACCCCAAAAGCCAAACTTGGAATGTACAACAACACTGTAGAAATAAAACTATAAATTAATTTCCTCTTGTACTAAACAAAGCGCAGACGTTAATGATGCACATTTCCCAGAGCTGACATATTCCAATTAATAAATTCAAAATAAAGAGATATTTTTCTACCTTTTGTGCATTTTTTTCAGCTGCAATTGGTCCAACCACTTTCTTCTGGTTTCTTCGTGTCTTCTGCTAACTCTCCATCGTCTGCTGTCCATTTGTCCTTTCTTCTCTCCTAGTTTTTTTCCATTCTCTCTCTACATCTGCTTTAACATACTAATCTTTCTCCTTTTGCTCTTTCCTCATTCCTATTTCATCCACTCAAATTTTCCCCCTCCATCCTCAATCCCCACTTACTCTCCCAATACCCTGCCAATTGTAGATTTTTCATCCCTCCCACACAAAATATTTTTCCCCTCTCCATTTTACTCTCCCAGCCCCATCCCATTCTAATCCTCCCCCAACATCAGCTCCCTTCTAGTTCCAGCCTCACCCAGCATCCATTCCCTTCTAGTCCCTGCATCAGCTCATTTCCAGTCCTAGCCCCCCATCAGCCCATTTCCAGTCCTAGCAACCCCCCAACCCAGTACCAGTCCTAGCCACTCCATCAACCCACTTCCATTCCTAACCCATCACCCCATTTTCAGTTTAAGCCCCCCCATAACCCATTACCAGTCCTAACCCCCCATCAGCCTACTTCCAGTCGTAACTCCATCAGCCCATTTCCAGTCAGCCCCCCATAGCCCATTGCCAGTCCTAACCCCCACCCATCAGCCCACAGCCCATTACCACTCCTAACCCCATCAGCCCACCTCAAGTCCTAACCCCTCCCCATCAGCCCATTTCTTGTCCTAGCCCCCCATAGCCCATTATCAGTCCTAAACCCCCCCGAGCCCATTACCAGTCCTAACCCCATCAGTCCATTTCCTGTCCTAGCCCCCCATAGCCCATTACCAGTCCTAACCCCCCCAACAACCCACAGCCCATTACCAGTCCTAACCCCCCCCCATAGCCCATTACCAGTCCTAACCCCCTCAGCCCTCCTCCAGTCTTAACCCCCCAGCCCATTTCCAGTCCTAGCCCCCCCATAGCCCATTACCAGTCCTAACCCCCCCCATCAACCCACAGCCAACCTCAAGTCAAGTCCTAATCCCCTCCATAGCCCATTACCAGTCCTAACTCACCCCCCCCCCCCCCCCCCCCTCGGCTCAAGGAAAAATTTTTTTTAAAAAAAGCTGGCTGCTACTGCTGCCGCTGCCGCCGCAGCAGCAACAGAATGGAGTGTCCCGCGGGGCCCCCTCTGCCCGGCTGAGTCCCTCCCTCCCTCCCTCTGCAATGGCTGAGCCCCTCTGTGACGGCTTTCAGATTCGCGATGGGAGAGTGTCTCCCTCGCGTCTCTGTTAAGCCCGCAGGGGCTGATGGGAAATTTCCCTCTCCCAGTGAAACCCTGGCGTTAGAGCTGATTTAAAGGGAAGAGAAACCATTTCTGTCAGCAATGTACAGCAAAACCAGGGAAACCTACAAAAAAGTGATAAGTGTGATACATGTTTGTGCACGGAACAAAAGTGCAAATAAACACTGAAAATGACCCCAAGAAAGCTTCAAAAAAATATTAATTTTGGAAGGGTCTACGCTCCGTCCCCATACAAGGTGAATGATCCCACGGTGAAATAGCGCTGATCAGGGTTTCCCTCTCCATTGGACAGGTTTCCTATGGCATGCACATGTTCCACAACAGCAGGGCGGGCATGTCGGAATGGGCAACTGGACAGATGCTGGGAAAGAGGAACAGAGGGCTGCAGACGGCACATGCTGTACTGCAGCTGGGCCACAGTGCGGACTAGGGTGATACCTAGGTGGTCCATAGGAATGCTGAAACAGTAGAGCAGCCAGACAGCAACTGATGGGGCCCAACATGGGCACGAGTGTGCTTCCCACAGTGTCACAGGGGATAGTACCCAGCAGGTATCCCCAAGGGCACAGAACATTGGCAGGCGGTGCTGGGGGGAAGCGTGGACATCTATGCAGGCACCCCTACCCCAGAACCCACACCAAAAGCAGCTGCCTATCTGCACACTGGATGGCCTGAGACTGCGCTTCACCTGCACCACCAGCAGAAGGGCATGTCAGCAGGGTGGCAGAGGGGTACTGGTGGTGGAGGGGGCAGTGGCAGCTGCCCAGAGCAGACCGTGGCCTAGCCCTGTGTAGGTGGGTGCCATGCACTGCAACAGACAGGCCCTGTCTGACGAACAGTCATGGTATCCCCAGGGAATGCACTGTCTCTGTGGCAACACAGTGGTGCAGTACACACAGCCAGTGTGTTCAGGAGCAAAAGGTCACAGGTTCAAATCCTAGCTGTGGTTCCTGTCAACCCAACCCCCATATTTTACCTACTACTAAAACGTGCTAATACAGACAGAACCTTTAGTGCAGATGACGTAGACATGCCCAAAAACCCTACATTTTACCCTACAGAGCACAGACACCATAAACATGCGCATTACCTAAAGCAGAGTCTCCCAAATGCAGTCCTGGAGGGCCAAACACCATTCAGGTTCCATGCTGCCTCTAATAAATGTGGCTGTGCTGCATTGCTATGCACCGCCCCCATGGTATGCAGATGTATCTCATGCATATTCATTAGGAACAGCATGAAAACCCAGTGTTTGGCCCTCCAGGACTGGAGTTGGGAACCTCTGCCCTAGAGCAGCGGCCAGCAGGGGCAGACACACCCGCACCCACAGGCTCCATTATCCCAAGCCTTCTGGAGAGGCAGGATGTTGGGCCCTGCATGCATTTCCCCATACTAGCACTTGCATACCTTAGCAATGCCACCCTAAACATGGGAAAACTGTACACAGCTATCAAAAGGTTGCTATGATAACTGGCAGATAGCAATTCCTACGTTAAGCACAATTGGCTGATTGAGCTGCATCATAGCAACCTTTCTGATGTCTGTGGAGTGTGCCTCAGGTCTGGTGTCTGACAGAGTGACCCCAATAGTATTGCGTACGATAGCCATGCCTGCACTGTGCCCAGGACTGGTGTGGTAGCCAGGGCTGCCAAACACTTCTATAGTTGCACAATGCTGGCATAGGTGTGTGGAGTATGTCTGTCTATCTAGTGTGTGGTGGCTGCCAACACCCTCCACAGCCCACACTGCTAGCACTGTTGCCAGTATTGGCCTGCCAATGTGCATAATGAGGAGCAAGGTACTGTGGGAATGGCCTGGATAGAGTGGCCTGGCCTGGCTGCATCTGCACAGGGCATAGGGCAATGGCTCGGACATTGTAGTGCCCAGCCACCACCTGCACGGACAGCATGGCCACAGCATGTCCTGCTGGGAGGTCACTCTCACCTTGACTGAGCAGTGACCATGGCATGGCTAGGTTCCCCCATAGTGCTATGTAGTGTATCTCTTATGTGGTATTTGTGGGTCTCTTTTGGGGCCCAATCACTGCCTTATCTGCTTGATATGTATGCTGACATCCCAGTTCTGAGTACACGCATCTCCTCCAGGACCATGCACTATGGACTAGCTAGCAGATTGTCTGCAGCTAGTATGTGTCTTGCTGGAACACCTTGCAGGGTGCCGTGGCTGGAGAATGTCAGATAGTGGTGGGGGGTAGCTTAGCATTTCCAGGCCTACTGTCTGTCTGCTATTGCTTTATGGATGTGTACAGCTCTGCATTGCCTGCCCTGTAGGGTGTCTGTTCCCCAGCAGGACTGGGGTTGATGGTCCTCTCTACTGCTACCATTGCAGGGAGGTAGAATGTGGATCTATTGGTGGGCGATCCTGTTTCCCACCCTGAGCCACAGAGGGTGGGTTGTGTGGTGGTACATAATCTGCCTATGGGTCCAAACATCTCCCCCTTTCACTTATATCATGTAACCATGGCACCAACACAGGATATGCACTATTCTGGGTGCATCATAGCCCATAAGGGCTAGACATGACTGAGAAATACAGAATCACACACAGTAGCACTGATGGGGACCTGCAGCACGGCGTATTTCAGCCATGAAAGGTGCTGTGGACCTGGTGCTGGGCGCCCCACCTCACCCTCAGGGTGAGCACAGTACCCGCACAATGTGACTGTCTGTGGCTACTCTGTGCCAGTATCACACACGGTCAGTTCCCCCTACCAGGCCGAGGTGCTGTGGGGGTGCATACCCCATCTTGTGCCCATCTGTCGACTGCTGATTTGCATGTGCAGTGTATCATGGGTATGGGTGGGTTAACCCTATCCTGGTCACCACAGCAGACAGTTTGTGTGGTGACGTGCAGTCCTTCTGCAGCCAGCCAGGGGTTTGTTAGCAGTTGTAGCCCACTGGTTACTTCACTGCCTGTGAAGCCAGAGGTCATGGGTTCAAACCCGTGGTGGGGTTATTTGATAGGGCTGTCTGAGGCATTTTCTATTTTTAATGTACATTAGTGCTGCCAGCAAAAACACCCTCAGGGTACTGTAACCTTAAGGTGCCTCATAAGGCGCCCCATAGGGGACATTATAGGGTGCCTTGGCGGACAGTGCACTTTATAATGTGCCCTATGGAGTGCCTTATGGGGTGCCTTATGCGGCACCTTAGGTTACGCCACCGTGAGGGTGTGTTTGCTGGCAGCACTAATTAAAATAAAAGTAAAATGCCTCAAAAATTACTACTTAAACATAAAGGGTGACACCTCAGCCAACCTTTTTGCATTAGGCACACTGGGGGATCAAACTCATGACCCCTGTACCATCAGTCCATGTATTAACCATTGTGCTACACCTCTGCTTCTATGTTTGCATGTCTGTGCGCCTACTTAAGATTATCGCGCGTTAACGCGCTTAGCGGCACTTTGCCCCATAATGTGCGCAGCAGCACGCGTTATCGTGCGATAATCCCGTTTTGCTACTTTAAGACTGAAACGCCCCCTCCTTTTATGGCATCCTGCACACTATCGCCGGGCGCACGTTAAGACGGTTTAGTAAACATACCCCTTAGTGTAGAGAATAAAAAGACTTGAGAGTCTGAGACCGGAAGTTCTTTCTTTAAAATATATTATGAGTTACACATATTGATAAGATCATAGCCTGAGATTGCTTGGAGGGGTTTATTTTAATTGGTGACATATTAGTCTACCCTCTACTTACATAGTAACATAGTAAGTGACAGCAGATAAAGACCAGCATGGTCCATCTAGTCTGCCCAGCAAGATGGCAAGAGTAGGTGCACCTGTCGCTCTGTGCAGGCCACCCCTCCCCATGTTTTCGTTTTTGTTTAGGGGTGAACCCACCACTCCATGTAAGACACCCTTATTTGTTGAGACGCTAGATAGTTCAGAAGTTAGATGGTACCGTTTATTTTGCTTTTATCCTGTTGCTGTAAAGGGATCCACTGTGTTTGTCCCATGCCGTTTTGAATTCCATCACAGTGTTTGCCCCCACCACTTCCATTGGGAGGGCATTCCAAGCATCCACCACCTTTTCAGTAAAGAAATATTTCCTGACATTGCCTTTCAATTTACCACCTTGCAGCTTCATGTTATGCCCTCTAGTTTTACAGCTTCCCCGTCTTTGGAAGAGGTTTGTTTGTTCATCATTTCTCTTTAAGTATTTAAAGGTCTGAATCATATCTCCCCTGTCCCTCCTCTCCTCCAAAGTGTACATATTTAGGTCTTCAAGTCTCTTCTCATAAGGCTTCTGACGCAGGCTCCAAATCATTTTGGTTGTCTTTCTCTGAACAGTTTCCAGTCTTTTTACATCTTTTGCAAGATATGGTCTCCAAAACTGAACACAGTATTCCAAGTGAGGCCTCACCAGTGACTTGTACAGTGGCATAAATATCTCTTCCTTTCTGCTGGTAATCCCTCTTTGCATGCAGCCCAACATCCTCCTGGCTTTTGCCACTGCCTTGTCGCACTATTTTGCCACCTTGAGATCATCAGAGATAATCACACCAAAGTCTTTCTCCTGAACTGTGCATACCAACCTCTCACCCCCTATCGTGTACTTTTCCCTTGGATTTCTGCTACCCAAGTGCATGACACTGCACTTTTTCACATTAAATCTTAGTTGTCAAGCATTAGACCAGTCTTCCAGCTTTTGTAGATCTTTCCTCATGTTAACCACTCCCTCGGGGGAGTCCACTCTGTTGCAAATTTTTGTGTCATCTGCAAAAAGACAGACTTTTCCATTCAGTCCTTCAGCAATATCTACTGAATGACCCAATATCTACTGAATGACGAAATATGTATTGGTGATCAAACAACAAAGAATACTGCCAACATCCTTGTAACACCACAGGCTGCCAGTATATTTACCATTCCAACTTACAAGTTTTCAGCTCCAGGCCAACATAAGCAAATACTGTTTACAAGACTTTTTGAAAGTCAATAGCCCAACATCACCTAGTCTCCATGCCAGCACCAGACATTTCTTCAACAAATGCCTGCAAGGCTTCTGACTCCTCAGAGTTCTTGGTTGTAAAATTGACAGTTACCCATAGGGGGGCAGCATAATGTGTGCTGCAATTATCCTCAATCTTTATAAGTCGATGCCGGAGATCCAGCATCTGCTTCTGATGCCAATGCATTGCAGTATTAAGGTCCAGTAGAAAGAGAAGTATGCAACTCTGGAGGCACAAGCCTTAGCAGCCTGCAGTATCGCTAAGGTATGAGGATATCACAAAGCCTTAGGAACCACTTGCAACAGGTATTTGGAGGCCGTAATCCACTGCACTGGTACACAGTGAGCATCTTCAAGCTCAAAGGGCAGTTTCAAATTTAAGCCCAAGAACTACAGCAAAAGCTCCACCAGGAATTTGGTCATCAGTACCTTCAATGCCCTCAGGTAGGCCCAAGATTCAAAGATTCTATCTGACTATTAAAGTTGGATGATTATGATTATTTGATCTTTCTTATTGCACTCCAGTGTTGCCAGTGCTACCTCTCTTTAAAAAGGCACTGAAGAGCTGGAGTTACGTTCAGCTTCACTGCTGTGGTGCCAGTCCTGCTTCCACCCGCCTCCGATTTCACTTCCTTTTGCATAAGGGTGGAAGCGACTTCCGCCCCATGCAAACCGGAACTGAAATCAGAGGAGGGTAGAAGCACAAACTGTACCACGGCATTGGAGCGAAAGGTAACTCCGGCGCTTCAGTGCCATTTGAAAAGTATTCTCGCTGCTGCATATCCCAAAGAGAGGAAACAGTGGTGGCAATGGGAGCAGGGGCGTGTCTGGAATGAGATTTGCATCTATTAGTGCATATCTGATTCATTAGTGTGCCTTAACATATTCACTGAGCACTAAATTGATCTAAGGCACACTAGCCTATGAATTAATGCATGTATGTCATTTAGAACACATTAAAAATTTGAAAAAATTGAAAAATTGAGACTTCAGAAAAAAACAAAACGTAAACATTTTTTTGTCTGCGCACATCCCTAACACTTTGCACAACATGGGGGAAATGCATCACTATTTTTTTATTTCTCTGGTTTTACACTACATGCTGTGTGTGGAGTTTTAGTTTCATTTTTGTCTAAGTATTTTTAGTTTGTGGTAATTTATTCTGTACTTGGTTAGGATCTATCCATGTGCAATCTACAGTGCTTTTTTCGTTGATGCTAAAAATACCCCTTGTTAACATTGTAACACATCGAGTAAGAGGGTGAGATGGATTTAGAGCACTGGAATAAATACATAAATCCTGTACTTGAATGCAGATATCCATTATCTACTTATAGCAGGCTCCAGTCAGTCTTTTTTTTTGCACATAAGATGAGTATGCCGGGCTATTTTTTAACTTTTTTTGTTATTTCAGTCTGCAATAAACTTGGCACCAAATGCTGTTTCTGCTACCATTGCACATTAATATAGAATTCATTATATTGGAAGTATCCAGACCTTTGGGGTCATCTTTGATGCCTCCCTCTCTTTCTCCTCACAATTCCAATTGATTGATAAACCTGTTGTTTCTTTCTCTATAACATCAAAAGAATTCACCCCTTCCTTTCTGAGCACACTACGAAAACTCTCATCTACTCCCTAGTCACCTCCTGTCTAGACTACTGCAACTTCCTCCTTGTTGGTCTCCTTCTGAGTCACCTCTCTCCCCTTCAATCTGTTCAGACCTCCGCTGTGCTGCTAATCTTCCGCCAGCCCCATTATACTCGTATAACCCCTCTTCTCAAGTCACTTCATTGGATTCCCTTCCGTTTCCGTATCCAGTTCAAACTTCTCCTTGTGACCACTGTTCCCTCTAAGCTGTGCGCGTGTGCGCGCGCACACACCTCGCCGAGCGAGCGCACATACTTTACAACAGAGCGCACAAAAATTATGGCTCTGATTCTGATAGAAAACAACACAGATGTCTTAAAATGTAAAAGTTGTGATTGTAGTTACTAGAAATTTCCTGCTTCATTTAGTAATCATCTATTTTCATTTAATTTGATTAAAATCAATGTGGTGTACATACTGTATTCTGATGTGTAGTTAAATTTTAAAGTATATAACTCCGAGTGTCGTTATGTGGGGCACAAAAATTTAACCTTCCTTCAAAAGCTGCACACAGCTGATATTTTATGCGCACACAGCCTACAGAAAATTAGAGGGAACATTGCTTGTGACCTATAAATGCCCCTCACTACCTTTCCTCTCTCCTCTCTCCCTACACCACACTCCGCTCTTCTACTGGCTTGCTTTTCTCTATGCCTCTTTCTTCCTCTGTCAACTCCAGACATAGTTCCTTTCATCTTGCTGCTCCATATGCCTGGAATAAACTACCCGAGTCTGTACGCCAGGCTCCATCTCTGCCCCTTTTCACCTCTTTATGACTGCTTTTGGATCCTGATCTTTTGCTTTCCTTCTTTTCCTTATTTGTACCCTTGTTCTCAGCTATTGTCCTGTCTGTCTTGATTAGATTGTAAGCTCTGATGGGCAGGGACCATCTTTATATGTGTCTGTACAGCGCTGCCTATGCCTTGTAGCACTATATAAATGATGAACTGTAGTAGGTAGTAGTAGGTTTATTGATATCATGGTATAATTTTCTACAAATTCATCTTAATTTCTTTCAAATCTAAATGAATTGTAGTCTAAAACCTCTGTGCCCAATATGTAAAAGGTCTTATGAACTTGGAGCCAATATCTCCCCCTTATCTTTTTTAAACATCTGCCCTCCATATGCTCATTATTCCCAGCTGCAGTATATGCATAACTTTATGTATTTTATTTATTTTTATTTATTTTATTAACATTTCTTATATACTGCACTATTTGCCATCAGCGCGGTTTACATTGAACAGAAACATCCGACAACTTTCATATGTCTGGTCATTACATTTAACAGGAAGTAGAACTTGGAGAAACAGGGTAACTATATACATAGATAGTTCAAATGAAAAGGGAACATGGTCAACTATATACATAGGTGGTACAATAATACAGGATACTGCTTGTTATTTACATTGTGGGGTATACCTGTTGCGAGGGTCTGCCTGTTTGACTACTACTACTATTGTTGTGGTGCTCACTATTCGAGTGGTGATTATGTTCGGAGTTGTTAGTGAGATATTTAAAGAAGAGAAAGTGTTTTAGTGCCTTTCTGAACTGGCTCAAGTTGGGGATTGCTCTGATATGTGCTGGTAAGGTGTTCCATAGAGTTGGGGCGCAGAGTCGGAAGGCTCTGTTGGCTGTTGATTTGGTGCATCTTGTGGTTTCTTTTGGGATAACTAGCATGTTCAACTCTGCGGTTCTTCGTGGTCTGTTTGGTGCAAGTGGTTGGATGAGTTCAGAAAGAGAAGAGGAGGTGAGCCCCTTGCCAGCTTTGAAAGTTAGCAGTAAGGTCTTAAAACTGATCCTTGCTTGAATGGGGAGCCAGTGTAACTGTTTTAGGAGGGGTGTCACGTGGTCTCTCTTGGATGCCCCAAAGAGTACCCGCGCTGCACTGTTCATAGCCAGTTGCAAGGGGTTCAGGGTGGACCGGGGAGCCCTTGTAGTATGGAGTTTGAAAAATAGAAATGGGGAATTATCAGGGCTTGATAAATGGTGCGGAAATCATCCAGTTCAAGTAGCGTGCGTAGGTGTCTGAGGGATCTGATTTTAAAGTAGATGGCCTTTACGGTATTGGCTATGTGGTTCTTCATGTCAAGGTTTTGGTCCAACGTTACTCCAAGGTAATGTATCGCAGGTTTCACTTGTAGCTTAGCATCCCTTACCTTAACACAGCTAGGTGGGATGAAATTTACATTCCTCGAGACGAAAAGAACTTCCGTCTTTTTGTGTTGGATTCGCAGATTTTGTGACAGGAGCCACTCCGATATGGTGTCGAAGCAGTTAGTCAGAGGGGTGAGGTCTAGGCTATCCAATGATATTGGCATGTATAATAGCACATCATCTGCATATATCATGTAACTGACATTGAAGGATCTAATGATGTTGCAGATGGGTTGGATGTATATATTAAACATCAAGGATGATAGGGAGGATCCTTGAGGCACACCTTGACTTTGTTGGAAAGGTTCCGATGTAGCCCCATCAGCTCGGACATGCTGCCATCTTCCGGACAGGTAAGATCTGCACCATTCAAGTGCTGTTTCGCAGATACCTTTTTCTCTTAGCCGGCAGATGAGAATTTCGTGGCTTATAGAGTCAAAAGCTGCTGCTATATCTAAAAAGATGAGAGCGAAACCATGTCTTATGTTATCGATGCCTGAGATGATATTGTTGAAGAGGGCTGTGAGTAGTGTTTCCACTGCATGTGACTCTCTGTTGGGCTGGATCCAGTGGGGCAGAAGTGTCTATGTAATCCTGTAATTGCCTGTGCACTATTTTTTCAATGATTTTTGCCAGCATCGGTATGCTAGATATGGGCCTGTAAGACTCTACCTTTTGAGAGTAGGTGGGAAAGATCCAGTGATAAAGGATTGGTTTAAGATTTTGGCTATAATTGGAGATAGGTCACATCCAGTATGCAGGACAAGGATCTGTGTGCGCAGTGGTAGTGTTTAGGGCTAGGATGGTATCTTCGATAATTTTCTTTGAAGGAGTAGAGAAGGATTTTAGCGATGCCGGGTAGTCTTGCTCGTCAGGAGGGTCCGGTATTACTATTCTGTCGGTCCTGCACATTTTGGATTGCATGTATACCGCATAGTCCTGTGGGTGAATACCGCTATGGTGCTCAGGGGTCGGTTCTTTAGCAAGCATTTTGACCAAGTTAAACAAGTCATGCGGTTTATTCAGTGACCGTATCAGGGTGTCTGTGTGGTATTGCCTCATCCTGTCTGTGATGGCTTTACGATGTGCAGCCAGGTGTTGGATGTAGGCTGATTGGTCACTGCTGGTGCGTGACTTCCTCCAGCACTTTTCCAGCCTTCTTAAAAAGGTAAGTGAAGCCTTAAGTCGGCTGTGAACCAAGGGGCTGATGATCTTTTCTTTGGGTCCTTGTTTGTTGGAGGGCGGATCGCGATTGTGCTGAGTTTGCTGTTTCAAGCGGTGATCAACTCATCTAGGCCTAAGGAGGTCTCTTCAATGAGTGTGCGTGTTTCGGCGAGGATGCATTCTCTGTTAAATGGGTGGAATCTTCTGGTAGCTGAGTTAGCAATCTTGCTTGTATCCGTTTTGAGCTTTGGTGACCAGTTGAGGGTAGGCATCTGAAAAGTGATGAGTTTATGATCAGACCATGGGACTGCAGTTTCTGATAGCATGATGTTTTGTGGTTGATCGTGAATTAGCTGCGGGGCGAATATGAGGTCAAGAATGTTGCCTTTCTCGTGAGTAGGTTCCTGCACCAATTGCGTGTATCCAAGGATATCTAGGGCTTCTATGAATGCAGTTGCTTGAGTGTCCTGTAATGATGGTAGGTTGATATCCCCTAAGATCCAATTAGGTTTATTTGGACCCTGGGTGTTGGATGCCAGATTTATTATGGTTGCCAGGTCGTCTGGATCTGCTGAAGGTGATCTATAAATCAGGTTTATGGAGCATATGTTGTTGGAGATTGATACAGTTTCTAGGTGGTCGTTACTGTTGGAGTCATCCATTTTAAACTGGAGATCAGATTTGGTGAGGATGAGTACTCCTCCACCTCTTTTGTTCTATCTGTGGCTGGTGAAGGCAACAAAATTAGATGGGAGTAGCTGGTTGAGGATGGTATTATCTTCCGATGAGAGCCATGTTTCAGTGACAATGATGATATCCAGGTTGTGGGATATTATTATGTCTGTGATCACTGGCCACTTATTTCGAAGTGAGCAGGCATTTATAAGTGCACACTTCAGGCTACTAGGGTAGAGGTTTTTAGTTTGTCTGGCTTTCGTGTTGTGTTGTAATGGGATGTGTAATAAGAGGTGGTGGTGCGGATAGTTAGCCCCGCGTGAATTGTGGTAGGAATCCCCTGTCCATTTTCTCTCACTAGTTGGTACGATAGGGATGTGATTGTGTGACGTAGTGAGGGCTAGTAGTTTGGATGGCCAAAATATGATGAGTAGGTACAGGCTCATTAACGTGATGATAGTGCGTTCCATTCTGACTCTGTGAAGTAGGAGGCTTGTGTCAGGGGGAGTAAATCGGAGGGGCTCTTAGAAGGCTGCAGCTGGCTGGATCTTAGCTAGGATATTGTGCAAACAGGCAACTGGCTCTTTGTGTCATACAAAATAACCTGCTGGAACATTCCTTTCTTAGGTATGGGATATGTCAGGGTATATTCCTACATACCTAATGCTTCAAGAGATCTTGGTGAATAACAAACAATTTTCCTGGCTAGTCTGTTCTGGTACAGATATCTGTTTTACACTGCTGCAGACATATACTACATGACATCTCGGTGAATAAGGCCTTCCTGGCCAGTCTGATTTGGTAAAGGTATTTGTTTTACACTGTGGAGTGCATGAATTACTTGCGATAAATACTTTTCAGGCTAGTCTGATCTAGTACAGATATTTGGCATTACACTGCTTAAACATGTTCAGCTATATGCATGCAATGCTGACTGGAGAGCGACCCTGGGTAAGGGCTATTATTATACACGGTATAAAGTACCTGATCTGATGTTGCCCGGTATATAAGGGCATGTTACTAAAGCGCGCTAATGATTTACTGTGTGCTAAATGCACCACGCTCACTGTTAGGGCAGAGCAGTGCCGTAAAAGCTTAATGCGAGCAAGGGCAGTGACTAGGCAGTCAGGGACGGAGTGTGGGCATTGATGGCACATCAGAATTCATGTGTCACTCTGGGTGGCAGTAAGTGCAAGGGGACATGACAAGTATGCCCCTAACAGTGAGCGTGAGTGAGTGACGCCACCTCCTGTGCTAACGTTTGGGGCTTAGCATGCAGTAAACTACCACATTTTAGGAAACGTGCCCCATAATCTACAGCTGTGAATACTGGGGCAAGTTTACTAATGCATGCTGCCTGAGTAGTGTGAGGTTAGGGCGTAGTATCAGTAGCATGAAAATGTAGTGCAGAGCCCCATATTAAAAACCCCACACTATCCTTATAAAGCGTGTCCTGGTGGTAACTGGGTGGGATGGGGGGTTCCCGCTGCAGCGCTGCTTCCATGGGCATTTCAAGCTATGCTGCCGGCACTCAACACAGGTAAGGCAGGTACAACTAGCGCCACCTACAGTAAATGGGTGGTGTTAGTTGCTCCTGTGGTGGATTTACCACAGTGACCCACGGTAACTGTAGGGGGATGGCTGTGCCTGCCCCCCTACAGTTAGCACAGAGCCCCATGCTAGTAGCGTGGCCTATACCCACGTTGCCAGCATGGAGCTTAGTAAACATGCCCCAATATACATAAGGGTTCTATGTTAACCAGAAAGTATGATTGGTCAGGGCAAAAAGTTATCGAGAGAGCTGCTAAGTTACTTATGTGTAGAAGCGGCGGTGCAGTCACTGCGTAAATGTATATTTGACGGTACCATTTAAATGGACAGTGCCACTGAATACACCAAGAAAGTACTGCCATCAGCACTTTACTTTTTATGGGGGCTGCGGCGCGGCCACTGGTGTCTGGACCTCTCTTTAGCACAGCTGTGAAAGACATGGAGTGTGAAGCACGGTTGAGCTACTGGACTTCCAGTGGAGAGGAACTTTCTGTCCTGCTCTACAGGCAGCCCCTTAGCTAAGACTGTATTCTGCTAAATGCCCTGTTGGGAAGAAAAATCTACTAAGCAGAGTCAAGGGAAATATATTCAAAGAAACCAGCGATTCCTGGAATAAACTCTCTTTTCATTTTTCATGGGATGGGATTTTAAAGAAAAATTCATAGGTTTTAATTTTTCAGTCATTTGCCAGAAATTTTGATAGATGGCTATTGCTGTAATAGTCATATACTATTAACAGGAGGGAGGGTTGCGGTGGCCTGTTGCCACTGGAGTCAAATTATTTTTCTTTCATGGATGTGGTAATCATGACTTCATCAACTTCATGTGCACTCATTTTGAACAGTATCCATTGTGTAACATGCACATTTATGAAAATCATTGGAAGCTATCTGGGTACGATGTGTTAATGGAACGCTTCTTCAGCCATCTCTCACAGTATGACAAAATAAATTCCTTCTTTGTACATCCTGCTAGACAAGAATGAGTTCACTTCCATCTGCAGTGTGCTGCATATTGTTGTCTTTGTTTTCTTTACTCCAGGGCCCCTGGACTGCTTCCATATGAACCGTTTACTATGGTGGCGGTAAAAATGCTTAAAGAAGAAGCTTCGGCCGACATGCAAGCAGACTTTCAAAGGGAGGCGGCACTAATGGCAGAATTTGACCATCCAAACATTGTAAAACTCCTAGGTATTCATTGCAGTGATTCTATTCTTGGGGAGGGGGAAGGGGGAGGAAGAGGAAGGATTGAAGGAATCAGTTGGTCATGTTATAAAAAAAATGTCTCAAATGTCATTATGCTAAAAAGATAGCTTGTTATATGTAATTAGTACTTAATCAGGGCCACCTGAACTGTAATTTTATTTCAATACCTTAAACCTATGATGATCTTTGTGGTGATAGATGGGTTCCTTCCACCACTGGTTAGTCTAAAGCTTGGGGATGTAGCTCTAATATGATGTCAAGCAAATTGCTGATAAGGTCCACATTCAGGAAAGATGCTTAAATAAACCAAAGTATCCCTGTGTTTAAATAACACATACTGTTCCCATTTTTGCTATTGTCTTTATTTTTCTTTACCCCCTGAATTGTAGCTATTTATACAATGACCTTTACTAGCTGGGAGAGTTGACCCATATAATGTTATCTGATTATCTTCAGATGAGTTTTCAACCAAACCCAATTGACTAAATTCAAGACTGGAAATGTTCCTTACTGAAGATGGACAAAATTTCTCTGGCTAGCTTAGGTATTTTAGTATTTTAGTTGTATGGCCAAAGTTGTTCAGCTAAATTTAGAAAAGGGGAGCCTTGCGTCAGTCTGCTCCATTTTGTATGATGCTGCCAGTGGGACAGGCAAGATTGGTCCTGCACCATTGCAGACCAGAAGAATTATAGTGTAAAGTGTGGGTCTGGAAGCTAGAGAGGGTGCCAATGCTGGGGGGGGGGGGGGGATTTTGGATGGCAATGTATTTGTGTGCATGTGTACCCCCATGTAATTTAATAATAGCCATATTCTGCATGGAAAGCATGTCTTACATGTGGAAACTGTGTTGTACAAATCCTGTGGAGGCCTATTCTATAGTAGACGTCCCAACCTCTGTGCGTCCGGTCGCAACCGGATGCACAGAGATAGACAGACGGAATTATGATCCCGCGAGGCATGTCTTA
This sequence comes from Ichthyophis bannanicus, assembly GCA_033557465.1. Taxonomy (NCBI): domain Eukaryota; kingdom Metazoa; phylum Chordata; class Amphibia; order Gymnophiona; family Ichthyophiidae; genus Ichthyophis; species Ichthyophis bannanicus. The sequence goes on from CM066032.1 coordinate 662,953,903, forward strand.
ACCCGCTCTGGATCAGAATCCTGTCTAGGTCTGTACATGCAGGTCCGGTCCCGATTCCGGTTGGCCTGCACGTACAGGCCACTGCCCAGCTACCTTAGTCAAGGCTCTTGAATGGAGACACGGCGCCATGGTGTCTGGTTGTTAAGGCACTGCGGCTCGATTCAGGAGCCATGATCCCTGGCTGCTTTCCCTGCAGCCCTATCCCCGATCTGGCCTCCCACCCTTTGAAATGCCCCGGGCCTGCCGTCCCCTCCCATCTAGTGAAACATATTCCACCCCAGAGGTGGAATAAGTTCCCCGTCTACTCTGCCGGCCCCAGACGTACATCAGAATCGGCCCTGTACATTCAGGGTCACAGACCGCCCACTGCCTGCCCTATCTCCTCCTCCACACCACCCCTTTCCCGCCCCCTTCTAACGTCCCCATACAAACTCTCAACCGGACGTCCATCCCCGCTATTCATGGTTCAGAATAGACCCCATACTGTATATTCCTGCCATACAGAAAAAAAACCACATGAGACAAAATTTGAGTAAATGGCATCAATCTTTTGTTTTAGAATTGTAATTCCTCCTGTTTGCTACTCTTGGTGCTAGAAATCATTGCCAGTGACATTTTGTCCTGATTTCAGGTGTCTGCGCTGTTGGAAAGCCGATGTGCCTGTTATTTGAGTATATGGCACATGGAGATCTCAATGAATACCTTCGGCATCGATCACCCCATGCTCTGTGTAGTCTCAGCCACAGTAGCCTTGCCACCAGAGTCAGACTCTCCGACCCTAATCCCTGTTCGCTCAGCTGCACCGATCACCTTAGCATCGCCAAACAGGTAGCAGCAGGCATGGCCTACCTCTCTGAGCGCAAGTTTGTCCATAGGGATCTAGCCACCAGGAATTGTTTGGTGGGTGAGAATATGGTGGTAAAAATAGCTGATTTTGGCCTCTCCAGGAACATCTATTCTGCAGACTATTATAAAGCCAATGAAAATGATGCCATTCCAATCCGCTGGATGCCTCCCGAGTCTATCTTCTACAATCGCTATACCTCCGAGTCGGATGTTTGGGCCTACGGAGTGGTTTTGTGGGAGATATTCTCTTATGGCATGCAACCTTACTATGGAATGGCTCACGAGGAAGTTATCTATTACGTGAGAGATGGAAATATTCTTTCCTGCCCGGAAAACTGTCCCTTGGAGCTGTACAACCTGATGCGCCTTTGTTGGAGTAAGATTCCATCTGATCGGCCTAGTTTTGCTTGCATTCATCGCATTCTCGAGCGCATGTATGAGAGGGCAGTATCTGCTGTTCTTGTCTGATATGTGTATTGCAATATGTTTTACATCTTCATCCTGCATCCTTCTCTGTGACCTTCTGAACGTAAGTTAACCGATGTCCAAGGAGATCTGGGAATATAGTTAAAAGAGCCTAGAATTTAAGGACATGAGACATGCAGAAAAGATGGAAATTTTATATAACCAAGAACTCTCTTGAACGTATTACTTTACATACGGTTTGAAGGCTATTGCTTTACATATGGTTTGAAGCAAAACAGAAACATTTTGCTTGTCTCCATGGCAAAGGTCACATTTCATGCCTGCAACTTGGAACGTTAATGGCAGAACTGTTAATTGCATTGCAAAAAGGTCTAATTTCCTTTTCTTAAAAATTACAGTGTGATGTTACATGTGGTATGTTATGTCAAATGAAAGAAAAAATATCAAGAGACTTCATTCAGGTTTTTTTTCTCATGTCCTTGGTTTTATTTATTCCTGTTTTTTGCTCATTCAACATTCTCTTGTTGCTTTTCTCCATACAGTTCTTTCTCATACTCACATTTTCTTTATCATATTTTACGTTCACATTTCTACTAAAGTTTTATTAAAGTAATACGTGACTTTTACTTTCTTTTTCCTTCTGTTTCCTACATTTCTTTTTTAGAAAGATTGTTTTTATGCTTTTTATTTCTTCTTTTTATTTAACAGTGGGGTCGATATTCAAAATGTTTGTCCAGCTAACTTTGGAAGTTAGTTGGACAAATCTGTGATTAAAATCTCTGTCCCCTGGCGACTGGCTAAATTTTGTGTGGCCAAGTCAGAGTGTGCACAGAATTTACCAATCAAAAAAGAGGCAGAGCTCAAGATGCTCCCAAGGCACAGTTTAACTTTGGTCAGACAATTCTGTCCAACTAATGGTACCTTAGCAATTCTTGCCAGCCAAATAGCAAGCCTAAAATTAACCTTGTAGCTTTATCCACTCAGCTTTAGACCAAATATTCAGCCTACGTGGACTTGAGCTGAATATTTGGATAAAGTTAACCTCATAAAGTAGTTTGGTTAACTTTCCCACTCAGTATTTTTTTTTTTTAATATGGACCTATATGCTGACAATTAGGGCCCCTTTTACTAATACCTAGCACATGCTATCTGCTGCATGGCTCATTGTATTCTTATGGGGTCTGTGGCAGACAGCACATGCTAAGTGTTAGTTAAAGGGACCCTTTCTTTCTTTAGTGTTTTATTCCTTTTGGTTTCTACATTCCCTCTTCTCTTATTTTTATATACAGTATATTGTTCCTTCCCCTTTCTTTGTCTCTCTCCACTTTGTGTTTCGTAGGCTTTTTTCCAGCTCACTTGTGATGATTAATTTGCATTGGGTGTCCTATCATGTTTTGCTTAGTATATTTGTGGTTTATATTTTCTAACTTAAAGTAGTTTTCCCTTCTGACTTTCTCTTCTCTTCATTTCACTTTACATTTCCTTTTTGTATAATGCCAACACGAATATGTCTACTCATATTATTTTTTCAATGCCGTGAATGTATAGTTAGATGGTGGCTACCAGGGAAGGGGATTAGAGATACTCAGATCACGGAAAATAAACAAGAAAGAGGATGTTGTTTACAGCCTCTGCACATACCATCAATAGAGATGACATAAATGCATTATTGCATGCACAATTTACAAATACACAATCAATTGATGCATCAGTGCATCCATAAGAAAAAGACAACATCATTTTCCATAGAGTACAAAAAGTATTATAAAAGAGATGATCATTTATGCATTATCTAGCAACAATATATGATAATCACTTTTCAAGTGAATTACACTACCATGGGATATGTTTACTAAACAGCGGTAGCGGCTTCCATGCGATATCGGCGCTGCGGCCCCATTGAATTCCGATATCGCACGGAAGCCACTACCGCTGTTTAGTAAATATATCCCCATGAGTTGAAAGTCGCTTAGAGGTCACACTCACTGTACAATGTTGCTCATTAGAAAAGTAGCAAAGAACATCTTTTCGCCATTTAGGATACTAAGGGGCTATTTACTCAAACGTGATAAGTATTTGCACCTACTACACATTAGGAGCAAAAACTAACATGTGGTAAGTGCCAAGGCAATGCACTATTGGGGGCATGATCAGCAAATGCACTGCAGTTAGCACACAGAGCACTAACCTGCTGCACCGGCCCCAGTTAAATGAATTAGCAGATAGCGCTGGTGAATCCGCACCATCTGCCAATACATTTAATGTGGGTCCCAGTGCTGCTGAAGCAAAATTCAGTCCCAAACATGTGGCCCTTACTTGGCAAACTACCGCTAGGGGTCAACTGGTGCCATTTTTCACTCTGAGCCCAATGGGGCAAAAGCAACTGGGGATCACGCTGCCCCAGTCACTAGACACTAGGGAAATCTCCAGTAGGACACATGGAGGTCTTTGTGTGTGGGGAGTCTTGAAGACAGTGGGAGCAGGGGCTTACTGAGGTTCAGGGGTTTTTCTTTTGGGGTGGGGTGTTTGACTGGAGGGGGGGTGGGGAGGACTGTATGGGGCTTGTTTTACACCCATCCCTAGTACAAAGCTGGTATTATTTTTTCACAAATACAGTAATGCAGCTGCATTATTCAGTTTACATAACAATGAGGTGCTTTGCATGCATTTATGGTAAACTAATATGTGTTATGGTAGTATAATGCTACCATCATTTCAAAGTCTTGACATCTGGATCAGGAAATGGAAAAATCAAGTTAATAGTCTGCTAGAGGGTTTAGTCTATCACCAATATTTTTAGCTTGCTTGTTTATGGTTATTATTGTATTTGCTATACCGCCTTTTGGTTAATACAGAAAGGCGGTTTATAATAAAATAAAACAATAACCAATTGCTACCAACTTGGTCATGAAGACTGATATATGTAGTGAACATTTGCCCTGCTAGTAGTTATAGATCTTCACTGCACTGGAAGCAAACCTAAATGCTGGCATCATTTTCATAACTAACTACCATTGTTTTAGACATCTCAAGGGCATCCAAGTTAAGGACAAGTATGTTCCACTTCCACCATATTAATGCATCAACAAAGCTTGAATTTCAGTTCTATACTTGACTTCTGAAATATGACCTCCATCCAGTGTATGTTGCGATCACTCCTGGTTGTACAGTGACTAACAGAGCGCATTTGTACAAAACAAAGGAAGCATATGGGGCAGGCAGGCTGATGGCCCACTGGTGATGCATTGCCGTGCAGTTGACCTGGGGTCAGTTCCCCAACTATCTGTTGCTCCTGTGGTTAGCAAGAGCTGTACAATATATACGATAGGGAAAGCATTCCCAGCCCCTAGCTGAGATTTAAGCCTGGTCATTGCACAATGACTGGTCTGTGTTTAGATTTAGGATTCAGGCAGACCTGAAGGAAAAAAGTAATGGTTTTCGAGGGTAGAAAGTGAAGGAATAAGGGTAGTTACAAAGAAGGCCGATGAAACTGAAAGCCCAAAAGAACAAGAGGAGAGCAGTGAGCCAATAATAAAATGGAAAAATACTGTAAACCATGACACATAAAAAAAAAATCATCCTTTTGTTTTTAGCTTAGTAGTTAGAGCAGTGGCCTGTTGACCAAGAGACCAGTGTTTGATTCTTACAAGCACTCCTTGTGGTGTTGGCAAATCACGTTACCCTCCATTGCCTCAGAAGAAAGGCCTGGTAATTCACTTCCAGTCACCCTTTGCCAAGAAAACCCAGGAACTGCTGGGTCAGCATGGTCTAACAGCACACATTGTTCTAGGCATGGTATACAGACTATATTCAGAAATGGTTATTTGAATAATGCTGCTATATTATTGTATCCTATAAGATATGGTACAAACAAGCATATAACCCAGGCTCAAAAAAACAGATTAAGAGGACACTTAACGAGTAAATTAGTGTGTCCGCTGAATCAATAGTTAATGCAGTGGTTTGATGCTTAGCAGGTGCTAGTTTTCCCGTTAAGTGCACAGCTTGGAAAGGGACAGGGAAAGGTGTGAACTATGCCGTGCAGTTAACGCATGGTAACTTACCACACACTAACTGGTACTAGAGCAGATAATGCCGATCACTTAATGTGTGATTTGCATTATCTGGCATGCACTGGATGTGCAGTAAGTGTATTGTCTCTTTGTTAGTTCCATGGGCAGATGCTGGGCATGCCACCAGCAGTTAACACAGAGCTATCCATGCAGACCTTAGGACAGGTTTATAGGTCTGAGGCTGCTAAATGGATAAGTGTCTTTGAATATCAGCCCGTATGGTGTTTGGAATTAAAGAAAAGAAGCATCAAATTTGAAGTCATAATTCTGAATTATCTTTTTATCAAGTTGTATTTTTCTTTCTTTATGTTCATCAAATACGCAAAAGTGACACTGCATGCTTACAGAATGTTTGCACAATACAGCAGAACCAACCTATAGAATTTGTAACCAGAGCATTTTATAAAAGGTGTATGCAACAAAAATATCTTTTATGATATTGTGTTTTTTAAAACTGGCACTCTATTTTGTGCTAATTATTGGTTTGTGGCTCATAAAGCTAACATTTTTGTTGTATTTTTTAAAATTCTGTCAACGAATAATTAAACTTGGACTGCAAAATACTTGACTTTTTTGATACTTCTAGAGGAATCTCATCAGGACACCATGCGGATCTTTGGAAATATTAGATCTTTCAAACATAAAAAAATAAAAATAAAAATCGAATGTGTTTTATCAGTCAGCACTATGTGTATGATCCCTTGACATGAATCAGTATATCATGAGACATTAACCAATGGCAGAGACATTTCATAAATGCTTTATGACATCACAATATCCTCTAGCCTCCAACATAGAGAGTAACACAAAGGTCTTTGTATTTAAGTTGTGCTGGTCAGATATACCAACAATGCCATTATTAATATTATCATTATTATTTAGAGGTAAAGCACTAACATGTGCACACAGCATTTTAAAGACATTGCATTGGTCCCTACATCTTGGAGCATATGATGTACTAAAACAAAAAGACAAGTAATATAAACAAAAGCCCATGGGGTGGAGGTCTGTGGTTAACATGGTGAAGCCAACTACTCGCCCAGCCTCTTGAGACGCTCAGAGCTGGGAGAGTGGCTGGGGGCCAATTATTGGATAGAATCTAACTGAAGAAAACAACTACCTTACCCAGTTATCTGAATCAGCAAAAACGTCTTTCACTGAAAACTATCTATGTTCAGCATCAAAACTATGGAAGCTAGACCCATTGGCCAATTTTTTAAAATCTCTTTATTGATTGACATACTGGATCTCTGTTACACTCCACTCTGCTAGTACAAATATGATAGTATCAACGAGTTGAGGCAACAACAAGTTGTATTGCCCTCTTTTGAACTAGTCTCACTTGGTCCCTATCCTCTGATCTATTGGGTAATTTAGGATATAAGGGGTCTCCTGCATCTGGAACATCCAAGCAGATCTCTCCTTCAGATAGGTAAGAGTGGGGATGACTGCAGCAAATAATTTAGGGGAGGGGGACATATTCATCATGGGTGGCCATTACGATTAAAGCAGCTGGCTATCACCACTTGTATATTCAAACTGGATATTCAATGCAGGGTCATATCCTACCACCGGCATTGAATAGCCGGTTTGCCCGGTTAGTGTTTTAGTTAAACGGGCAGCAGCGATATTCAGCCACTAGCCAGTTAGCTAATTCGGCTAAAGTTAGGCCAGCCTTTTAAGTGCCTAACTTTAGCTGGTTTAGGTTAACTGGCCAGTGGTTGAATATTGCCACTGACCATTTAACCTGAGCGCCACCCCTGGTATGTGCTGCTGAATATCCTGCTTGCTGTGATTAATGCGGTTTGCAAGTCTGCTGTCCGCATTAATCATTTTGAATATGCCCCCTTAAAGTCAATTCTTAATATGCTATTAGTATCCAAACATGGTCACTTTAAAAATAATGTCTGCGTTTGTAGTGTAACTAATGTTTTAAGCATTTAAATACCATCACAATGAGCACGTTACTTATTACCATGATATTACAAAGGAAAATTAAATTATCTCTGTCTCATTCCAGAGGTGGTGTAGTTACCTGCTAGTATTGTTCGAAATATGAAACAGCAAAGCTGTCATTTGACCTTACATATGTTTACTTCTATTCATACCACCTAGAGGCTCATTGCTATATCTCACTGTTTCCCTACTTCTGTGTTGTCACTTTTGACAGTTATAACATATCATGGGTCCTGTACACCAGCTTGTTTAGTGTGTCTGTTTTTCTGCCTGTGATGGAGAATTTCCGAAGTGTGATGAGCTACAGAACTGTGAGTACACATTAGAGCTTGCAGTGATATTGAGCTGTTTAAGATTGCACATGCTCTCACTTCTCACAGAAGTAACATAGTAACATAGTAAATGATGGCAGATAAAGACTAGTATGGTCTATCTAATCTGCCCAGTAAGATGGCAAGAGTAGATGCACCTGCCGCCCCATGCAGGCCACCCCTCCCCATATCTTTGTTTAAGGTGTGAACCCACCGCTCTGTGTAGGACACCCCTGTATGTTGAGAAATTAGTTAAGTTTATTTTGATTTTATCCAGTTGCTGTAAAGGGATCCACTGTGTCTGCCCCATGCCATTTTGAATTCTGTCACTGTATTTGCCCCCATCGGGAGGGCATTCCAAGCATCCACCACCCTTTCAGTGAAAAAGTATTTCCTGACATTGCCTTTCAATTTACCCCCTTGCAGCTTCATGTTATGCCCTCTAGTTTTACAGCTTCCCCGTCTATGGAAGAGGTTTGTTTGTTCATTATTTCTCTTTAAGTATTTAATCATATCTCCCCTGTCCCTCCTCTCCTCCAGAGTGTACATATTTAGGTCTTCAAGTCTCTACTCATAAGGCTTCTGACGCAGGCTCCAAGTCATTTTGGTCGCCTTCCTCTGAACAGTTTCCAGTTTATAGCATCATAATGATTGCTAACAGAATTCTATCTCTAGAAAGCAAGGAGGTTAGTGGTGACTTAAATGGCAGTTGGAAACATTTCAGAGCACAATTTTAAGACTACTCTGTGCCTTTCAGTGGCTGAAAACTTGCAAGACAGTCTAGGAACACAATATCCAGGAGTCAGACTCACCTTTCTGAGTTAAAGAGGGTTCTTGGAGTGGGACCAGGAAATCCCGGGAGTCCTATTGCAATGACAGTTCACTTTATTCACTCCTGGCCTGGACTGAGTTATTGTGTAATGAAAAAAGTTGGTTATGAACGTGGTGAAGTTTACTTGAGAAAATCAGTCACTCTGAAAAGCTCCAAATACATCTGGCCACTCTCAATATAAAACAAACAGCAAGTTAAATGTATGAAACTCACAGCCTCTTGACTTTACATTCCAATCCAAGTCCTTGAGCTCTTTCCAAATAGAGAATTCAGTCTCCAAACTTTATCCCTCTCCTTGTTCAGGGAGTAAGTAAATAGGGTTTTTCTGGTTTAGAATAACCACAGACGCTGTTCTTCGTTGTGCAGCCTCTGTGTGTTGTCCTAAGCTTGAAATTCTTCTCTGAAGATCTCTTTTTCCTTAGTGGGTGCTGCTACTGGCTGTTCCCTCCAGCAGCTCCTGATGAGGACCTTGCAATGCCTTGGCTTAAGCAGCTTTGAAAACTCCTCCTCAGAAGCCCAAGGGTAGGCACAGAACAGCTCCCTAGTGCTGCTCCCAGTTTTCTCTTCCTGAGAAGACACCCTGCTGCGCTTTGGCTTCCGCAGCCTCAGTCACCTCTCCTCAGAAACCCCTTTTGGCTAGACACAGGGTGCACCACTCCTCCCTTCCTCTAATAGGGGCTTAACCAGAGGCAGCACTCTTTGATGTAATGGCTGTAGAGCCAAAGACCCAGATTTGAATCAGCACTGGGATTTTATGTTCCTTACATTTTCCCTCGAAAATTGCACTCCTTTCAAATATGTTGAGGATGTCTCTCTCATCTGCCCCATCTCCTATATCTCAAGCTATTTCTATTGTAGTTCCCAATTCAGTGGGTTTGCATGACCTACATGGTTAGCTTCAATGCCTTTCCTCCTCCCCATATTGCGGCTTGTTCATGCCACAGGTAGTCTCATTGTTAAGTGCCCCCTGGCTTATTTATGGTAAATAAAGCTATTACTATATTGCATTCTACATCTTTAGTGCTCGATATTGTGCCTGTCTTTTGTTAAGAAATTATTACCTAGATTTCTACTTAATCTTTTGTTTCTGGTACACTTCAGCTTCTCCCAGGATTATGTTCCCAAATTGTGGTATTGTCAATAGTTATTCCTTTTCTTAAAAAAATTGGGTTTGGACTCATATCTTTAGTCAATTATTAGCTAGTTTCTAACTTACCATTTCTATCCAAAATGGTGAAAAAGTTGGTGCTTTTACAGTTGACTCTATTTTGTGAAGGACGTTCTTTGTAGGTGTGCTGGATGAAGTTAGAACATATACAGTATATCTAAGTTGGCCTTAGTGGCTTTGCTTAAACTTTCCCTGGCTGTTGATATGATAGATCGCTCTCTGCTGATTGGTGGCTGCAGGAGCTGGGGATTACAGGTACAATCCTGAAGTGGTTTTAGTTTTATTTAACCAAGCATATGTTTCAAGTTTCTTGTGGGCCCTATTTCTCACAAAAGCAGATTTTTGCCTGGTGGAGTCTCTCAGGATTCTCTGCTAGCACCCACGCTTTTAAATACCTTTCTTGCATTGATGGTTTCCCTTATACTATCACTAGGCTACAGTCCATATATGTATGCCATTGATGCTCAGATTTTACATGAGAACATAAGATATGCCATACTAAGGTCTATCAAGCCCAGTATCCTGTTTCCAACAGTGGCCAATCCAGGTCATAAGTACCTAGCAGTTTCCCCAAAAGACACAGGTTCCTCAATGCTTGTATTGGGTTAAGCAGTGATAGCCTGAGTCCCTTTTAATAATGGTTTATGGACCTTTCCTCCAGGAACTTGTCCAAACTTTTTAAAACCCAGCCACACTAACAGCTCTTACTACATCCCCCGGTAACAAATTCCAGAGTTTGATTACACATTGAGTGAAAAAATATTTTCTCTTATTAGTTTTAAATAGTTTACCCTGTAGCTTCATTGCATGTCCCCTAGTCTTTTTATATTCTGATGACATAAACAATCGATCTACGTTTATCCGTTCCACTCCATTCATTAATTTATAGACCTCTATCATATCTCCCCTTAGCCATCTCTTTTCCAGGATGAAGAGCCCTAACCTTTTTAGCCTCTCTTCACAGGAGTAGTCTTCCATCCCCTTTACCATTTTGGTGGTTCTTCTCTGTACCTTTTTTAATAACGCTATATCCTTTTTAAGATATGGCGACCAAGCTATTCATCCTTCCTCTCTAGATATTTCATCAATGGAGGACCACTCATCAGCAGTATCACAGATTGGTTTTAAATATAGGCAAAGCTTCTGTTTTTAGGTGTTTAAAAATTGTAAATTTAGGTATTTATATTCCAGATAATTAGATGTTTTTGAGGGTGCAAAAAAAGAGTGTTTTTACGTCACAGGTATTATTGTTGGGTACCTTTTCCAGTGGAATCAAACATGCATGTTTGTATTTATTTAAACTGTTTGTAACCCCTCTATCACTTTAGATCAGGGCAGGAAACAGAAAGCATCATTAATAATAAATGCAAAGACCAACTTCACATCAACATAAAACATAGTTATAAAATCAGCAATCGCGACTCATACTTGTTCATTTCAACTCAACCAAAAACCAGGCCAAATATATATGTTTTTAAAGGCTTCCTAAATTTATAACCAAGGCAACCCGGACTCGGTGCTCTCCCTTTCCCCTCCCCCCCCCCCCACAGTGTTCCCAGATCCTGCCAACCCCCTTTCCAATTGCCCTCCCTTCTTCCACAAAAATCTCCAGACAGGCAAATTGGGAGTAAACTGGTTGCAGCTTTATTAACATTGATAACTTTTCCGACCAAATTAGAATCCAAGAATAATCCTCATAACAACCAAAATAGCGGATCCAATACCTCACCAGCCAAACTATTAGCAAGGTGAAATCATCTCTGCTTCTGCCGCGGAGAAGCCAATGGCAAGCTTACATATACCCCCTGCATCCAACCTCGCCATATAATTAGCAAAGGTCGGCCAGGGGTTGTCCGGGTCGGGGGCACCCAACCTCTGCCCAAAGTAATGCCCAAAGTTTCCGGACCCCGGAAACCTCAGGGATCCTGCCTCTGGTGTAGGTGATGTCAACGTCCCTGCATTGCCCTCAAAAGCTGCAACCAGTGAAATATCTTGTTGAACCATCTATTCCAAAGCCTCCTGTCAGTCATTGAGCAACAAATCCAGCCCAGCCAGGGATAAATGCACTATTTCTTGCCGATACAAGCCCACACAGTCCATCTCCACCCAGGAATGCATAATCTGATAACCCCCTTGCTCACAGACGCAGCACCTAATCTGGCGATTGATCTTCGCTAACCCCCTTGACCAGCGCCGCTGATCCCTGCATGAAGGCCTTAGAATGATGTCAGACCACAACAACACAACATCATGGAACATTTGCAGAACTTCCACCAAATCCCTCTTTGCTGCTCTTATAATTTGCTTGAACGTCCATAAGACCAGGTCATTGCCCCCCAAATGTAGCAGTATCGCCGACGGACTACTCTGCACCCAAACGTGGTGCCGAAGCAAAGGCAGGAGCTAGGTCCAATGTAGGCCACACTCGCCCAGCCATAGAACAGACACCACCGCTGGATTGATGCCCAAATTACGCCCCAACGGTCGCACTGCTGCTCGCTGGCCAGCCCAATAAACAAAAGAGTGACCAATCAGCCAACAGCATTGGTGACCCGGCTCCCCATCTGCAAAAGGAGAATACAATTAGGATACTCAAAGGTAGTCACCCCCACCAAACTCATAACTGCACATAGCCCATAAAAGCCTGGGAATGCCATCTGCCGATGCATCGTATAACGTGATCTGCCAACCCGGCTGCCACCGCACTGGTTGCTGCTCCAATGCAGAAGGAATGAGGGGCAAATAGGCTAGGATCCTCGCCTATATGCCTCAGCACCATCCTCAGCACCACTGAAACTTGAAAACAAGTCAAAGGGCATGAATCCATATCAACAAACAGTAATCCCTTGGCCTCAGGCTGCCCAACCAAGTAAGATCCCAAGCTGGCCACCAGGCATGTAGGAAGGCCATCGATTGCCTTCAAGATCACCCACAGCCCTTTACCTAACTGGTCCATCTTAGATCTGGCCAGCAGGATACGTAGCTGCTCCTCTTCTGCCCACACATGCTGGCGCAACATACCCAAGCTGCCTGAAGCACTAGTGGAGTTCGCCACCAACTCGCTGATCCGAAAAGCACCAATGAATACCAAAGAGAGCATGGCCTGGAACAGAGCGGCCTCGTAAGGTGACTCCGCTACCTTGGATAACTCTGCACAGAGTCTCAGGAGCAGGTCATGTGTAATGGATGCCTGGAGTCCCAATGGGTTGGCTGGGAGCGCTCCCAACCCAGGAGCAGCCTGTGGACCAGAAACCCCCCTGCCGGGCAGCCCCAACCCACCGCTCTGGCAAAAAAGGCATACACAATATACTGTCCGATAAGCTTGCCCGATACCAGGCCATACTGCCAACCTCGCGCTAACAAGAAGGCTGCTACTTTGTCAAAACCCACATCACTGGTGACAAGGATCTCTGCTGCAAACTCAGCATCTCTGGCGACCAACATGCCACAAGTACTCCGGGACGGCATACTCTTCGGCATCCGCTTCTGGTGCCAGAGTCCGGAACGGGTCCCACTTGAAACAGGAAAGAGAGTCAGCAATCTTGTTAATACATTCCCGGAATATGTTGAGCCCTATTTGACACGTTCAGATGCAAACAGACTAATACAAAATCTCTCATTAGCGCCGCCATGTGGGCACAATGCGGTGAATAGTGGTTAATCACACTGACCATCGCAGCATTATTGCACCAAAAAACTACCCAGTGGTTGTGAAGCCTGTCTGGCCACAACTCCAATGCCACCACAATGGGAAAAAGCTCTAAGAACGTGATGTTGCTGGTTACACCAGAATCATGCCAAGTCTGTGGCCAATGATCAGTGCACCACGAACCTCAGAAATAAATGCCAAAACCTGAACCACCTGCCGCATCCATGAATAGCTGCAAGTCTACATTGGAGACCTCGGCATCCAGCAAAAATGACGTCCCATTGAAGTCAGCCAAAAAATCATCCCAAACCCTCAGGTCCACCCGCATACTCCTAGACACCCTAATACAGTGGTGTGGTTTTAGCACTCCTGACGTAGCAGCCGCCAACTGCCGCGAAAGCACCCTACCCATCAGAATGACCCTGCACGCAAAGTTCAAAGAACCTACCAAAGACTGCATCTCCCACAGAGTTAACTTGCGGGAAGCCAAGACGGTTGCAACCAGTACCCAAAACCGCGACACCTTCCCCGGAGGGAGACGAGCCACATCTCCATAGAATCCAACTCCACCCCCAGAAATGTAATCTTCATTGTTGGGCCTTCCATCTTCTCTGAAGCCAACAGAACGCCCATCTCACAGGACAACTCCAAAAACCCATCAAGGAGATAATGGCACACCGCCGACTGAGCTGGTCCGACGAACAAAAAATCATCCAAATAATGCACCACATTTGAACAGCCCACCCATTGAACTATTGCCCAATGCAGAGACATGCTAAACTTCTCAAAATAGGCACAAGCAACCAAGCATCCCATAGGCATGTATTTGTCAAAATACAATTCACCCCCAAAGCAAAACCCAAGCAGATGAAACGCCAACAGGTGCACTGGCAGCAAACAAAAAGCTGACTCGATATCCACTTTTGCCAGCAGAGCCCCAGTACCACATTTTCGCACCAACCCCACTGCCAAGTTGAAAGAAGCATAGCAAACCACACACACCTCCCTGGGGATATGATCGTTCACGGACGCTCCCAGCGGAAACGACAAGTTATGAATCAGTTGGAACTTCCCCGGTTGTTTTTGGGTATTACTACAAGAGGAGAAACCACAAATTCTGGGATAGGCCTTCAGTAAAGGGGTCCGCAATCCTACCCAATTTGAGCTTGCCATCCAACTTATCCCGCACAATCACCGAGAAGCACTGCACTGAAGGCGCATTGCACGTCCTTGAAGCAGAAACACAACCTTGGACTGGTATCGCAAAACCAAACTGAAACCCAGTCTCCAAAACCCTACGATCCCCCCGCCTTGGGTAACGCCAAACTCAAGGTCTCAGGGCCTCAACCCATATCAGAGTAGGAGCCAGGCTGAATAAGTCCCTATTACTTGGCGACAGCCAAAGAGGCAACCAGGACCCTTTTTTTAATGCACTTGACTGCTGAGTGTCTTCTGCTACCCACGGAAAACATGTGACGGAATTTGCAGTCAGGAAATGGGCAAGTGGATTTGTTAAACCTCCAACAAATGTCCCCTGTTCTGCCTCCCCCTGTTCTTTGCTGCGGCATGACCACCCCTGCCCGAAAGGAATGACCAACCCCAGAGGCGGGTGCCATCCCCCCTTTGGCTACTCCAATTCCCGCGGATCCCACCCTGGCAGACATGTGCATCAGTCACAAGTTAATGTCTTGGATACCCCACAACAATAGTTTATTCTCCTCCATCTTGTCCTGAAACTTTTCATCATAATTCAGCCAGGTCCACCCTTTGTGTGTCTGAGAAGCCTCCAAAACCGAATCCGCATACACCAGCAATAGCTTGTACTGCTCTGGAGCATGATGCCCCCATACGCTGGCTAAGTGCAAAAAGGCTCTAGTCCAATTCACAACATTACGTGGCACCTTTTTGATCCAACCCACCTTCTCATCCTCCTTCCTCTTCTTCCTGCTCTCTCCCGACTGCCGCTTACCCTCCAGCAGACGGAAAATATCAATATAACGCTGCTTCAGAATCTTACAGTGCAAAGCAATAGGAACTCCCTCCCATAACCCTGAAAATGCCACTAACGTAGGAGCTCCACCCTCCACCCTGGCCGCAGGAACTGGACCGACACTAGCCGCCTGCCCCACCCCCGCGGACCTGGCGGAAGATGACAATGAGTACATAGAAAATGAGGAGGAAGAATTGGAGGCACGTCGATGGTGACGCGAACGCTTTCATTTCTTAATCGCTTTATGACCCGGGCCCTTCCCTATGTTACTCCCACACTTCTCCATGGCCTCCCCCAACCCCGTCGGAAACTCACCTGCAGCAACAAGAGCTGCAGAAGGTGTAACAGCTGGAAGTACGGCCGGCACCTAGACATCTGCTTCCAGCTGAGGTCTAATATCACTTCCCGTGCTGCCCTCCACATCCAAATGGGGCTGCCCCGTTGATACAACCACTCCAAGGCTTGATTCCCTTGATTGGCCTCCTCCAAGGGGTTCTGAGAAACTGTAGGA
Source organism: Ichthyophis bannanicus (assembly GCA_033557465.1). NCBI lineage: Eukaryota > Metazoa > Chordata > Amphibia > Gymnophiona > Ichthyophiidae > Ichthyophis > Ichthyophis bannanicus. The sequence goes on from CM066032.1 coordinate 662,969,665, forward strand.
AAAGCGGCGGGGGGAACAGCCAGATGCCAAGGGGAATACCAAGCCCTAGGCCACTCCACCTTGGAGGGAACCTGGCCCCCCCCAACCAATGTCCCCATGCTGTGGGCCCCAAAACCAGGAGAAAACTGCCCTGAACCGTCACCCAGCCAAAAGGAAAGGCTATTTGCCCCACCCCACCCCAACTCCCCAAAACGGGGGTTCCTGAGCTGGTGCAACCCCACCACCAACCCAAGCCATACCCCTGAATGAAGTAGGAGGTGAATCCCCCTGCCAATGCTCTGCCCCTCGCAGATTGGGGTCTACCAATGCACCAACAGTGCTGCTCATTGAAGGACCCACACCCAGAATGTAAGAGGCCTCTCCTGCCTCCCCCCTCAATCCCGCCTCACTACCCCTGCCTGCCACATCCCCAAACAAAGACACCCCCAATGGCAAGGCCCCCTGCCCCCTGAGCCTTGGACTTACCCCTACCCTAAGGATGCTGGGATACAGACCTCCCTTGCCCTCTCACCTGCCCCCAATCCCTAAAGGGGCCACGCGTATGACCTGGTTGGCCTGACTTACCCCCACTAACCGCCACATTAACCCCTACTGCCAAAGGACTCTCAGCGCCCTGCCCAACTACCCTCAGACCCCACCCCATGGGGGGGGGCGGTAGGTAGACGGCTGGCTGGGAGTCACCAAAGCCCTGCTGGACCCCTTAGCCCCAGCTGCACGGCCTCTGTGAGGAGGCATGCCCCACAGGCCCCACAGCTGGTTTCAAAACCGCCTTCCGCAGCCCCACTGTAAATATTTTGCAGCTATACCTCCCTTTTCATCCTTTTTTTTTTTTAAATTATATTGGCCCCAACAGACAACTCACCCGACCATATGCTTCCTCCCTTCAACAACCTTGACGTCCTGTGGCAACTCGGGCCCCCCAGCCACCGCCACAGCACGCTGCTCCCCTGTCCTCTGCTGCTGGTCCTGGCTTCTGTTCTTTTTTTTTTTGACAGCTGCGTCCACGAAAAGCAAACCGGAACTGGGACCCGCACACATGTGGGCAGGCAGGGAGATGGACAACGCAACGAGTAGGGAGAAGTCACTTGGCCCCCTCCCTCGCCTCCCGGCAGCCACTCCAGCCCTCCCATTGGCTCCCCTCGCCCACATGTGTGGGGAGCCAATGAATTTAAAAATTACCACCGCTGCCACCACGATGCCCTGCCACCGCGGCCCGCCAAGGTAAGCCGCCGCACGTAGGGTTCCCACACCAGGCCAGGCACCCAGTTACGGGCGGCCGCCCGGGGACCCTGCCCCGTGGCCTAAGGCCACTCTAATATACAGCTCTCAGTTCATTTGACAGTATGTTCCAAATACGCAGAGCATATAGGGAAAAGGCCCTCCTGTACTACTTCTGTGGCAGGTGCAGGCCTGTGACCCACGGTGTCTGAACATAAGCAGGCCAGCATGGCTAGCTTGACCTGTAAATGAGGCCTGTGGAGAGGCATATAGGATTGCACATCCCCCAATATCCTGCTATTGTAAGATAGAACTCAGTAGAAGTATTGAATTAGCTTAGGTAGGCAGAACTGAAAGATGGAAAAATACAGAAAAGACATGTTTAAAAGTTACTGATAAGAAAAAGTACATCTGCAAAGAAATAATTAGGAGTGCTGACAGATGAGTTGCAGAACCCTGCTCCTCTGCACGCACAAATTGGTTCTATGGCCTTGAGAGTGTGAAAGTAACAAGTTGATGAACTGGCCATTGTAATTGGGACTAGAAGGGGGGCATGCAGGTGTCATGCCCACAGAAGGGACATAATTGGATAAACTTATCAGTACCGGGACCAATGGAAGAGGTACGGGAGGTACGGGAGGTTACCGGGACCAATGAAATGTTTTTCTATACCTAGAATGGAACAAAAGTCTATAAAAGTTGTTGTAATGCTTGAAAACTTTGCTCAGCCATTTTGAAATTGACTGGTTCGAGACTTGTGCACAAATAAATGATTTGGACCTTCTGAACAGACTCCTGGTATCATTGGTTTGTCTGCGCTTTGCTGCTACATATTCTTGGTGCGTTGGCCGGGAAGTTGTGGAATCAAAGTGTATATAGGGCAATATACCACGACTTTCCGCCTCTATAGGCTTGGTCCTGCCGGGATCGCACCCTTCCGACGAGGGCTGCTCCCTGGCGCCACCGGTCCCTTGTATCGGAGGGAGCTGGTCGGACCTCGGCGGGTGCCGGGCCCGGTTGGAGCCAACGCCTCGAACCCGAGTGAGGGGAGTCCGAGGTCCAACTCATGCGCCTGCTTGGGAAGTTTGAGGACCGGATCCGGTGAGTATAGTTTTGATTTTGGGTCTAGACAGAAATAGAAAGAGCAGTACTGCCATTGGAACTTGGAATTTGGAATTTGTAATCTCGAGATATTGGGAATTGGTAAGAGAGCATGATCAACTCTCAAGGAAGAGCCGAGTAACCCCGCATGGGAATTCGCCGGGTGAAACCCTCATCCTTTTTGTAATTGGGAAAAAGACTAGTCAGAATAGATAGAAACGAATGCATTCTGGGATACGTTGCTAGCATGATTGTGTGAACGAAGTGTGAATGAGAGGTCTGGCAGCACGGACCAAGTGAAGGCGGACCCCTGAGTAGCGCATTTCCTGACCGGGCGACCGCGTTCAGGTCGCGAAAAGGGGGAAGCGATTGTCGTCTTGTCTTGTTATTTGTATTCCTTATACGTTTCCAGGGCCGTGAGGACCCCTTACCCACGGTCCGCCCTCCTTTTCCCTTCTGTCTGTTGTTGCGCGCACACATCGAAATGGGAGGGGCGGGGTCTACTAGAAACACTCCATTAGAATGTATGATCGCACATTTTAAAGAGGGATATTCAGGAGATTATGGTATTAAAATGACAGCAGCCCGTTTGCAGATTTTGTGTACTAGGGAATGGCCCGATCTAGACCCCATCTGGCCCCGAGAGGGAACGTTCACTGTAGAGATTATTCAGTCAATACACCGTAGAGTGCGGGTAGCGCACCCCGATCAGTACCCCTATATAGATTCCTGGTTAAGTATTTGTGAAGATCCGCCCCCCTGGGCGCAGCGCTGTTATGAGGAACAGTGCAGAATAATGCTAACTAAAACAGATTCTAGACAGAAAACGGAACAGCCCAAAATGAAAGAGCAGGATAAGAAAGCCAGAAAGAAGCCCATTCTGGTAGATCCTGATTCCCCAGAAATAGTCCTCAGGCAGCCCCGAACCCCAGGTCCAATAAGAGTAGCCCGGCGTCCTGCCCCAGAACCCCAGAGACGGCCAGAGCCGAGGCGGGACCCAACCCCTGATCCACCTCCCGGAGGGAGGAAGACGAGGAATTAGTTGAAAGAGAAGAGGAAGACATAAAAAGTGAGCCAGAAGAAGGAGAAAGAGAGAATCCCCCAGAAGAGGAGGACAGTGTACAAGTAATCGAGAAAGCCAGCACTAGCGCTAGCACTAGTATGCCAGTAAAAGAGAAACCCAAAGCAAAACCTGTTGAGAAAAAGAAAGTGACTCCTTCTAAGGCAATCACGACAATAACCCTTAGATCCCAAAAGACACCTACTACAGCAAAAATGTTTCCCTTACGGCAAGTCCCGGGAGTGCCCGTAAAGAATGATAATGATCAAGTGGTAGTGGGACCCCTAACTTATGTGTATATCCCTTTCTCCACAACTGATTTATTAAATTGGAGGTCGCATTATGCCTCCTATACTAGTAAGCCCCAGGAGCTGACAGAATTAGTAACTAGTATTATGGAAACTCACCAACCCACTTGGCCAGATTGCCGTCAGCTCCTGACCACCCTATTCACTACAGAAGAACGAGCAAGAATTAGAAAAGCAGCTATTGAGTGGATGGCAGATAACCCTGTAGCTCCAGGACAGGGGCAGAATATAATAGACCGTCAGGAAGCAGCCCAGAGAGAATTCCCGAATGATGACCCCCAATGGGATCCAAATACAGATGAAGGATCCACAGCCCTAGCCCGTTTTCGCCAAGACTTTTTACAAGGCCTGAGAAGGGGGGGCCAGAAAGCTATGAACCTTTCCAAAGTTGCAGGAGTTATCCAAGGGACAGATGAGAGCCCAGCAGATTTTATGAAAGATTAACTGAAGCATACAGAATGTATACTCCCTATGATCCCGAGGCACCAGGAAGTTTATGTATGGTGAATTCTGCTTTTGTAAACCAGTCTCAACCAGACATTAGACGTAAATTACAGAAATTAGAAGGGTTTGCGGGCATGAATGCAACACAGTTAGTGGAAGTCGCTCATAAAGTGTATGTGAATCGTGATACTGAAAGACAGAGAGAATGTGATAGAAAGATGAAGAAGAAAGCTGATTTTTTGGCTGCGGCCATAGTTGAAAAGAAAAGGGGAGGTGTCCCTAGTCGAAGGAGCAGAGGAAGAGGGCGGGGTCAAGGCGGAGGCCGGACCCAGAGACTAGGCGTGAACCAATGCGCCTATTGCAGAGAAGAAGGACATTGGAGAGATACGTGCCCGCAACTCGAAGACACCCAGCAAGATGACGACAACGATCATCAGTGGCGAGAAGAGAGACGAGGCCGTCCCCGAAATCGTGGAGGAGCCAATCGAGAACAATTCCAGCGAGAGAGAGGAGGAGCCATTCAAGCATTGGCCACACCAGCCCATGATGAGGATGACGTGGATTAGGACAGACCGGGCTCCAAGTTTGCTTTAGGTCTCCAGGAGCCTATGGTCGGAATACAAATAGGAGACCAAATTATGAACTTTATGGTTGATACTGGAGCACAGCATTCAGTAATCGACAAAAAGATAGCCCCATTTACTACAAAAGCAGTCACCATTATAGGAGCAACCGGTGCCAAAGCCACAAAGTCTTTTCTTCAAAACCGAATATGCAGTCTAGGAGGACAGCAAGTAAACTCATCAATTCCTTTACATGCCCGAATGTCCAGTACCACTACTGGGACGAGATATGTTAGCTAAGCTTCAAGCACAAATATCTTTCTCTGAACAAGGAGAAATGCAAATGACAGTAAATTCCCAAGCCAAACCAGCAGGAGTAATGCTGCTGACAGTGCCCCGAGAAGAAGAATGGAAGGTATTACGGTGATGACTCCATCCAAGACACCTATTTTGAACAAACTTTAAAGAACATCGATGCAACCACCTGGAGTATGGGCAGAAGGCAGTCCCCCAGGCCTAGCCAAGCATATAGCTCCAGTAATTGTAACCCTCAAGCCTAGTGCAACACCAGTGCACGTCAAACAGTACCCTCTCCCAAGAACTGCAATTGAAGGCAATTCATCGCCACCTACAAAGATTGCTCGAGTATGGCCTACTAAAAGTATGTCAATCCCCATGGAACACTCCACTTTTGCCAGTAAAGAAACCTGGGACAGATGATTATCGCCCAGTGCAAGACTTAAGAAGCGTAAATGATGCAGTTGAAACTATACATCCAGTAGTACCCAATCCTTACACTCTTCTAGGACTGATACCTGCGAAGCTGCCCATTTCACTGTACTGGATTTGAAAGATGCATTTCTTTTGCATAAGATTAGCCCCTGTAAGCCAAATATTGTTTGCATTCGAATGGCAGGACCCCATCTCTGGAAGAGGGGGCCAACTCACACCTGGATAAGATTACCCCAAGGATTCAAGAATTCACCTACCATCTTTAGTGCTGCACTAAATCAAGACCTTTCAAGCTATCCAGTAGCCCCGGGGAAGAGAGTGCTTCTCCAATACGTGGATGATCTGTTGATAGCTGCCATATCAGAAAAGTGAATGCATACTAGCCACCAAAGACCTCTTACAGTTACTAGATGAAGCTGGATACAAAGTTTCCAGAGCCAAAGCACAGCTATGCCAAAAAGAAGTGAAATACTTGGGTTTTCGTATTACCCAAGGAAGCAGAAGATTAGGCAGAGAACGAAAAGAAGCAGTATGTAGAATTCCAACTCCAACAACCAGAAAGCAAGTCAGAGCCTTTCTGGGAGCAGCAGGATATTGCCGAATCTGGATACCTAACTTTGCCCAAATTGCCAAACCACTGTATGAAGCCACAAAAGGAGAAGAGAAGTCACCACTGGAGTGGGGACTTGAGCAGGATACAGCCTTCCAGAAGTTGAAGGAAGAATTGATGTCATCACCAGCACTTGGACAACCAGATGTTCACAAGCCTTTCCACATGTTTGTACATGAAGCACAGGGAAAAGCCTTAGTCATGTTGACTCAGAAATTGGGAAAATCGGAGCGACCTGTAGCATACCTATCGAAACAATTGGACCCTGTGGCCAAAGGATGGCCACCTTGCTTGAGAGCAGTTGCAGCTACAGCGCTATTAGTGAGTGAAGCAGACAAACTCACACTAGGACAGAACATACGAGTCACTGTGCCACATGCAGTCCTTGCCCTTATGGAACAGAAAGCAAATTATTGGCTCACCAATTCCCGAATGTTGAAGTACCAGAGCATGTTATGTGAAAACCCACAGATACAACTTGAAGTGAGCCATGCCTTGAATCCAGCCACCTTGATACCTATCAGTGAAGAACTCCCAGAACATGACTGTATCGAAGTCATGGAGACTGTGTTCTCCAGTCGACCTGACTTGACAGATGTGCCCAGAGACAATCCTGACCAGATCTATTATGTTGATGGGAGCAGTCTCATCCTTGATGGACGACGCTGTGCCGGATATGCAGTCGTCACTCAACACGAAGTAGTTGAATCATCAGCCCTAGCCTCAGGCACATCAGCCCAGAAAGCCGAATTGATAGCACTCACCAGAGCATTGCTGTTAGGAGAAAAAACTTGTGCTGAATGTATATACAGATTCCAAATATGCCTTCACTACCTTGCATGCCCATGGAGCTCTCTATAAAGAAAGAGGACTCATCACATCCGGAGGAAAATCAGTCAAATATGGTCCCCGAGATATTGATGTTACTTGATGCAGTTTGGGGCCCCAACAAGTGTAGCTGTCATGCATTGCAGATGACATCAAGCAGTGAAAGGAGAAGTTGCCCGAGGAAATAGATTTGCAGATGCCTCAGCACGGCAAGCAGCTATGACAGGACAGATTGCCCCACAAGCTATGCCAATGCAAGCAGCATTGTTTCCAGTACCTTTGAATCTATGGACCCCACGATATACCACCAAAGAATTGGATTACTATTGTAACAGAGAAGATGGAATACTGAAAGATGGATGGATTGAGCTGCCACCAGAAGAGGGCAGTCACCTCCTGGACGAATAGTAATTCCTGAACTATTAGGACCATCTTTTGTCAAAGCTTTCCACGACAGCCACCCACTATGGGAAGAGTGCTATGGAAAAAGCACTCAGACCACATTTCTACATCCCTCTGATGACAACCATATCAGCCTCAGTAGCACGACAATGTCTAACCTGTGCCAAAAATAATGCCAAGCAAGGCCTTATTACGGCACCCCGAGTTCAGTCAGGAGGTGTCACCCCCATGCACAACCTCCAAATTGATTTCACTGAAATGCCAAAAGCCAATGGATACCATTACCTATTAGTATTAGTTTGTAACTTTCTCTGGGTGGGTAGAAGCATTCCCAACCAGAACTGAGAAAGCCCGAGAAGTTACCAAAGTCTTAATGAGAGAGATTGTCCCCAGATTTGGAATCCCAGCAGTAATAGGGTCAGATAATGGACCCTCATTTGTCTCCCAAGTTACTCAGCAGTTAGCAAAAGCTTTGCAGATACAATGGAAACTCCACACTGCATACAGACCCCAGAGTTTCAGGGAAAGTTGAGCGAATGAATCGTACCTTGAAAGCCCAAATGTCCAAGCTTTGTCAGGAGACACACTTGAAGTGGCCCCAAGTGCTCCCCATAGCTTTACTCAGGATACGCTCAGCTCCTGTAAAGTCAAACAGGATTTTCCCCTTTTGAAGTTTTGTATGGTAAACCCCCACCAATAGTGCAGGGAGTCAAGGAAGTTTAGCCCAGATTGGTTCAGAAGTAACCAGACAAGAACTCCTAGCTCTTAGTTTTGTTCTGCAGACTCTCCATACGTGGATCCAAGACCAGTTGCCTATCAACTTGACGGAACCCTTGCATCCCTACCAGCCTGGTACTTCGGTGTGGATCAAAGATTGGAAGAAGACACCGTTGGACCCCCATTGGAAGGGACCGTACAAACCGTCATCCTGTCTACCCCAACTGCAGTAAAGGTAGCCGAGATCGACGCCTGGATCCACCACAGCAGAGTCAAGCCCGCCGCCGATCCTGAACCAGAGCAGTGGACAGCAGAACAGCATCCTGATGTACCCTTGCGGAGTTACTCTGAGACGGCAACCAGCAGCTTAGACACTTCATCACAAGTGCTTTGCAGTAGCCAAGTCTTTCGAAGAGGATTGCTGTTTTCCATGCAGCAACAGTTTTGTTTCAACGAACCCAATTTGTGTGTGATTTGACACACTACTTTGAGACTACATTGACTAAGCCAGACTTCACAAGCCAACTGAAATTGCTAATAAGTTGGTTAATGTGTACTGGACATCTTGAGGATCTTCAATCAACACTCAGCACCCGTTAAATTGCTTCATTAGCAAACGGGACGAAGAATAAAAGACCGTCGTGATCAAGATCAGCAAGCTGAGGATTCAGAAGAACTCCAATCAACATCAACATGTATCTTTGTTTTTGCTTTGCCTTGGTTGCCTTCTTTGGAGGTTTTGAACTGACTTATGCTTTACCTCCATGCACTGCTTGCATTACTTCTCCTAGAAATGGACTTAAAGTAACTCAGACTTTGCTTTACCATTCTTAATATACCTGCAAGGGAACAGTAACTCGGTGTATCTATAACACCACTGAACTAAATGTTTGCACTCATGGGCAAAATCAAAGCATGCTATAATCCGCATCAGAATCCATCCTATTACACGTTGGAAATAAGATGGAAGGATGCAGATGGACCTATATTAGCTGCTACACCACCACTGAAAGACATTACTAAACCTGCTGTTTTGAATTTTGATGCATGTATGCCATTAATAGAGATAGTCAGTCCACCTGTGGTACATGGGAAAAGCGTATCGAAATGATCATAAGTATATGTGTCCAGAAGGGTGCCACAAAGTGGTGGAAGTGTACAGGTAAAACGGGATCAGGCTATAGTACTGCACAGCGGCAGATTACTATTGCCCGTATTGGGGATGTGTTTTTTATGCTACCTGGAACACTGGTATAACTGATGAGAAAATAGATAAACGGATGGCTACTCTAACCAAGCCAACCACAAATGATAAATGTCAGAAAGATGCTTGTAACCCCTTACATTTACGTATACACAATCCCCATGCATGGAAACAAGGATACAAGTTTGGTTTACGTATTGCTGGAGGAGCAATAGATCCTGGGACCTTTGTGTATATCAGATTGTATACCCTAGCCCACTCGTCCTCTAAATATCATATTCATAATACCTTTTATGAAGCCATGCATGTAAATTAGTTTGAGATCCCTCTCCCCTCACAGAAATTATTTCTAGAATTAGCCGGAGCATGTAGTATCTAGTCTTAAGATCTCAGATTGTTATTTTTGTGGCAGAACCCAAATGGGAGACCAATGGCCATGGGAAGCCCAAGAATTGAATTATTCTATGACTTACAACCAGACTGACATTACATAGACTACCAGTGAATGGGTGTTTTATAGCTGCACCAATCAATCGTTGGACGTCTTTTGCTATGCCAGAACCCTGGACCCCAGTTCACCCAGAAAGGTAGGACAGGCTGGTCTGTCTTAGCCAGAAGTACTATAATGCCACGACTAAAAAGGACAGCATGGTGGTGCAGGAATCAGACATCCTGACACCTCCTAACCCATTAGCCAGATTTCCGAACTTGCTGGTTTTCTGGACTACAACCTTGCCCAAAGTCCAAGCCTGGCAAGCCCCACCTGGCCTATATTGGGATCTGTGGAAACCGAGCATATGCACAACTCCCCGCCACACTGGTGTAGGAGCATGTGTCCTTTAGGAACCATCAGACCCGCTTTCTTTCTTCCCTGTTAAACCACTGAACATGGAGAACAATGTAGGATTATCCTGTATAGTGCACTACCCACAGACACAAAAGAGCATTGAGACAGAAAAGAGAAGCCTTGCAGATAGGCTCAAGTGGGAAAAGTGGCAAGGTGATTGGCCACCAGAAAGAATTAGTGAGTTAATTATGGACCCTGCCACTTGGAATGATGATGGTATGTATGGTTATCGTACCCCAATTTATATGAATTAATCGTATTATTCCGCTTACAAGCAGTAGTTGAAATAATAACCAATGAAACTAGTTCATGCTCTTTACGCTCTTAGCTAGGAGCAAAGTGACTCAGATGTGCACTGGCTATATATTTCAGAACCGCTTAGCACTTGATCTATTTGTTAGCAGCTGAAGGAGGGATGTATGTGGTAAGCTGAATTTAACTAATTGCTGTTTGAAAATAGATGATAAAGGTCAAGTAGTTGAAGAGAATTGCTAAAGATATGCAAAGGCATGCTTATGTGCCAGTACAGGACTTGGCACGCATTGAAATTTTCCTAACTCGGTTTGCTACTCTTTTCTCTTGGCTGGGAGGATTCAAGACTTTCAATTGGTTTTAGGAGGTACTAATCCTTGTTTGGCTGTTATCTTCTTATTACCATGTTTTGAATCCCATGTTGTATGCGTTCCATCATAATGCTATTGATAGTACAGTAGAGAGGAAGACCGGCAACTAAAATAATGGCTTTATACAAAGCGTATTCCTAGTCGAAATCCTTTCAATCATGATGTGATTCTTTAAAGGTGATTTAATTCTCACACCTTATTGAGAACTTAGTGAGATTAATCAAAGGGGGGAATGTTGGCAGGTGCAGGCCTGTTTTTTCTGGAACCCACGTTGGTCTGAACAGATAGCATGCCAGCATGGCTTAGCTGTGACCTGTAAATGAGGCCTGTGGAGAGGCATATAGGAGTTGCACATCCCCCATAATATGCTGCTATTCACGTAAGAATAGAAACTCAGTAGAAGTATTGAATTAGCTTAGGTAGTTTGGTTGCCGGGCAGCACAAGCTTCATGCAGAACGGTCAAAGATGGGTCTACATAAAATACAGAAAAAGACACTGTTTTACTCAACACAGTTACTGTGTGGAGTAACCTTCTAAAGTACATTCTGTCAAAGAAAATAATAGGAGTGTGTCTGACATGAGTGGGTGAGTTGCAGAAGTCGTGTGCCCATGCTCCCTCTGCAGCGCACGATTGGTCTGTGTGGAATTGGTTTCTATTGGGGTGCCTTGAGAGTGATAGTTCTGAAAGTAACCAAGTTGGCATGAACTGATGCCATTGTAATTGGGACTAGAAGGGGGGTGTGCATGCAGGTGCTCATGCCCACCAGAACGGGACCTAATTTGGGGGATAAACTTATCATTTTACCGGGACCAATGGAAGAGGTACGGGAGGTACGGGAGGTTACCGGGACCAATGAAATGTTTTTCTTATACCTAGAATGGAACAAAAGTCTATAAAAGTTGTTGTAAAGTGCTTGAAAAACTGTTGCGGTCATGTCGCCATTTTGGAAATTGACTTGTGTTTGTCGAGACGGTTTGTTGCACAGAATAAATGATTCTTGGACCTGTCTGAACAGCAACTCCTGGTATCATTGGGTTTGTGCTGCGCTTTTGCTGCTACACTTCTACTACTACACTTATTCATGTGTATGGTGCTACAAGGCATACACAGCGCTAATACATATACATGTAGCTTACAATCTAATCATGACACACAACAAAACTATGGGACATAAGGTTTACATCTAGGGAGAATGGTAAAGATACACATGGGTGAGTGAACAGGAGGACAGGGGATCCGCTAGCCATGAGGAGAAAAGCCACAGCAGTGGCCCAGACAGCAACAGAGTTAAACAAGGGCTAGGGGGCATGGTATGTAGGAACAGAGAGGGTGGTGTTTTTCACAGAAGAACAATAAAAGGGGGCCCCCATCCACAACAGGGCCCCTTAAGTGGTTTGTAAGCATCTCTGTCTGTGATCAGTGTGCTTTGTTAGGTTGATTTAATAGCCAATCATTTCTTCCTTTTTTGCAAACTATATTGCTTCCTTACTACCCAGAGTCCTTAATTGTCTTATGTGTTAATACCACTTTAATTCTTTGCCCTAAAAAAAATAACAGCCTGGGCTGTTTCTCCAATTTGGTTGCAGCACCTTTAACCCCACTTTCTATAGCATTCATTTTTTCCTCCTTGTTTAAAAGTACCTTATTGAAGAGAGACCAAAGCTTTTTCCTCCCCATGACAGAAATCCTCAGTGTCCTTGCCTTCAGATATTCCTGTTTAGGTATATAGACCCTTCCCAGTATATCCCAGTGCGGCTGTGGACTCATATTTAGTTGTTTTATGGGCCTTCCTGGTGAACCAGGCCCCAAGAACAGTGGAAGGGGGGTGGAAGGAGTGACAGTACTGGCCTGTAAGAGTCCGGCATATCAAAAGAAGGGTCAGTTTTCTGTTTGGATAAGAATTTTTTGAGATCTTCCAGCATATCTTATGTACTGGGTAGACTGTCCGCAGGTATTTTTGGGCCTTTCATCCTGTCCCTTGCTGCCCTTGGCTCTTGCAGCTAGTGCTTTCCCCCATTCCACCCACTGCTTTTGGAGTCTTCTTTACCACAGCGCATCCTATCATCTTTATCTAACTCCTTCAGGATCTCTGTCCATCCTTTCTCTCGAGTGCTAACGAGCATGAAAATGTTTGGCATCCATGTCCCTAATAAACAGACCCCAATAAACTCAGTTTTCATTTTTCTTGACCCGGCTGCGTTTGACACTATGGACCACCATCCTCTCCTCGACACATTGTACTCACATAGTTTTAGGAGTCCTTTGCTGTCCTTGTTCTCTTCTTATCTCTTCCATCACTCTTTCAGTGTTTGTTCTGGTGGTTCCTCCTCTATTGCTATCCCACTTTCAGTTTGTGTACACCAAGTGTTGAGTTCTGGGCCCTCCCGTTTCTCTCTCTATACCCAGTCCCCTTGGTACTTTAATCTCCTCCCAAGGCTTTCAGTAAACCATTTTTGCTCTGATGACTCTCAACTCTATCGCTCTAACAACTGATATTTTCTCTGACACTACAGTCCCGAATCTCTGACTGCCTAATCTGTGATTGCTGCCGGGATGTCTCACCGCCATTTGAAATTGAACATGCCTCATTTTCCCCCCATACTCCCTTCCCCCATCCTCCTTTCTCTCTCTGTAGATAACACTCGTCTATTTCCGGTTTCTTGCCATTTCTTTCCCTATAACATTATCTAAAGTTTGCCCCTTCTTTTCTGAACACACTACTACAACACTTCTTCCCTCTTTCGTCTTGCTCCCGTCTTGACTATTGCAACTTCCTCCTTGCTGGTCTCCCTCTGATTCACCCTCTCTCCCCTACAATCTGTACAGACTCCAGCTGTGCGCCTAATCTTCCACCAACCTCGTTATACTCATATAACCCCTCTTTTCACGTCGCTTCATTGGCTCCCCTTTCATTTCCATATCCAATTCAAACTTCCCCCTCTGCCCTTTAAATGCATTCATTCTTCTGCTCCTCACTACCTTCCTTCTCTCCTTACACCCCTCCTAGTGAATGCCACTCTTCCTAATGGCTTTGCTTCTCCCTATGTCCTTTTTTCTTTCCCTGCCAGCTCCAGACCTTCAAATTCCTTTCACACTCAGCTGCTCCTTATGCCTGTAACAAACTACCTGAGTCTTGTAACGTCAGGCTTCATCTCTGCCCATTGTCAAGTCCATGCTAAAAGCTCACCTCTTTGAGTCTGCTTTTGGATCTTGATCCGTTGTTCTCCTTAACTTTACCTATTTGTACCCCTATTCTCAGCTATTGCATTGTCTGTCTTGTTTAGAATTGTACGCTCTGAGCACGAACCATCGTTCTATATGTATATTGTGAGAATGAAGCTTATCATAGCTCAGGAAGGGGCTATAGAAAAGGTGAAGTGTCTCTGAACACGGCAACCTGTCAGTGCTGGTAGAAATGAGAAAACAGAATTTTGCCATAAAAAGACTACCAGTCCCAGAATGCAACCAGGTTTCCAACAGCCATGAAAGGAGCTGAAGTGACTAAATGTGTGTCAATCAAAATGGCTATGAGGTTACTCCCCAAGCACTCATTGCAAAGGGCCGGCTTTGATTCAGCACAGCTGCTCTGTGCTAGGATGGAACGCTCATCTCAAAGGGCAATGCCTGATTCAGCACAGCTGCCCTGTGTTAGGGAGGAGCACTCATCTAGGCATAATAAGAGTAGAGTTGATTCCTACAGATGACCACTTTCTTCATGATCTTCATGATCACCTTGGATATCTAGAGAATTGTCCTCAGTATCCTGAGAATCAGCTTTGAGTTTGATCATCAGTTTCATCGGAAGGATCATCAGAAGCAGAAGCCAAACCGGACAGACAGAGAGGGAAAGAGAGCCTTTGGAAGACGGAAGAGAAAAGCCTTTGGGAGTTCTAGAAGATTCCAAAGCAGTACGTATAAGGGAGGTATTCCAAGGGCCAGCATACACCATTGGACTGGGGAAAGCCAGGTGAATGGTGCTGCAGAGCTAGGAATCACCAGAGGCTCCCCGTGAGGTCGACGGCTGCACGTGTACAGGGACCCTAAGACCTGTGCCAGAAGCTATGTGAAGAGAGATCCAGTGACCAGGGATCTGGATTGGAAGGCTGGCCATAAGAACTGGACTGACATACTGGCCAAGGCTATATAGAGAGGAACTCTAGCAGCAATGGAAGCTCAGGTATGAACACTGATCTATGCCCTAGCTTTAACCTTGAATTACAGCAGGGAAACAAGTTTTCTCCTGAAAATGCTCCATTGAGAGATTCATCTGTGCCAATCCATGATATTGAACCCATGCTTCTTGCACAAGGGGGAATAATAGCAGATGAGGATCCTGTTTATATGGACTGCTCTTCTATCTAAACGCCGTTGGTAACTTTCTGTTATAAAGTACAGCAACCATCACAAAGAAATACAAATTTGTTCTTTAATCTCCTTCGAAAAGCTCCTGAGGCAGGATTTGACCCACACAGTGGAAGGCAAGCCAGCTAAGGTGTTTTCAGCTGGTAACTGCTAGCAATCGCGCCTCACCTAATTGCTTGTGAGCTATGAGATAATCACTTCTGTATCTATGTGGGAAGTAATCAGATGTTAACCTGAAAAGAACATTTTGTTTCTTGCTTTGTGGACTTTTCATTTGTTGTTTTCCTGATTTTAACTTTGTTTTCGCAAGTTAACACTGAAAGCAAGTAACCTAATTTATGTGCTAACAAGGCATATCTGTGTTGGGAGAAATAACCCCATAAATCAATATCTTTATTGGCTTT